>JAAEAF010000937.1:0-228967 GCA_011037195.1 Triatoma infestans
TATATATAATATATAAAATTCTCCAGCGCGACGCTCAACTCTGAACCTTCAACTTCCTACTTTTTATAGATCTCCTGATATACACAATTCGCTAGCGTACACATCTTTAAGTAGCTCTCATACTGATAGACGTTCTTATTCCGTTATGTCTGATTCTCTGATTAGACAACAAATTAAATTAATTTATTTGATTTTTGATTATTATAAAACAATTTGATAATCAGGCCAATATATACAATTTTTATTGTGACTTAATGTTCGTAACTAACGCAAAAATGAAAATATTTTTTTTAATAAAAATATGGAAATTAGTTTACTTTTTAATTTAATTTTTTTTTTTCAAATAGCTGGGTGTTCAGTCGCGCAATCGCAAATACCAGTAACCGCCACTGCCTTCCACAAGTAATTGTCCCTCTTGTTATCAATTCGCGACATTGGAGGATTCTGGAAGAATTGTAACCCAAATAACCACTTACTTAAAACTACAATTTCAATAAAATTTATAGTGCTGCCGCCACCTTTATGATATTAGACAAATTAATGGCATTGCTAGAATTTCAAAGTTAAAGAAAATTGTTAAACCAAAAATTCGGCTTTTATAAAAATATTCCTGAGATGTTTTTTTGGAGGGGGGGAATTTTCTCGAAAGTGGCTCAGTATTCTTTAAACTTGGAATACTAATTGCTCAGACATAAGCATGCCACTTTTATTTGTAACGATTTTCAGTAAAAAAAAAATGTTGGATTTCAGTGTTATTCAGATTTTACTAAAGCTGTATTCTGGACTAAACGTAATCATATTCTACCCTACTTGCCTTTGCGCCGAGAATCAAAATATTCTCCCCCATCATTATCATAGGGTAGTGGCATTCTTTTGGGCAACATTTTTTTATGTATATTCCATGTTTAAAGAAAATGTGTGAATTTTATGCATTAAAAGAAAATTGTGTTAATGTTTTACATCGGATTATTATGATTATTATTTTTTAACCAGATAAATACTTATCCTTTGAACTGTTCAATTAGAATCTGGCTCTAGAGTGACGTTGATGTTATGGACACGTTGTCAATGGAGAGGTTTTGCCATTCTCTATCAATCTCTCTCTGTCACTACCTTACACAAAACCACACACACAAACAAGCACACCTAAACACACTATACACATACACACACCTACACAAACACAAATAAAATACAGTCTCTATTATTTATTAGCAGTTTATTCTTTCCAAATATTGTATTATTTGAAACTAATTAATTGATGATAACAAACAAAATGGAACAGAAAATATCAAGAAAAAACTCCCTGATTAATATTTCCCTTGCTATTTTATTTATAAAGATACCTATAGAAATAGGTCCAGATTTTCATCATTTTTTTTTGTTCTAAGATAAAATTACGAATTATTAAGAAACTTTTATTAGAACGAGGAAAACACAGTGTTGATGGTGACCCGTACCAATTTTTGAGTTATTATTTAACTAAATCAAAGCAAAACATGGCACCGCTTTTGGCTCTAAAAATAACTAATATCATTAATATTAGTATAAATCTATCAATATCTTTAATTAATATTATTGATGGATTATTAGAGTAATATACTAGTCTAATGTTAATGAAGATTCTCGACCGATCTAATAACAACTAAAGGAGATCTCGAGGAGCGGTCAATAAAATGTACACTTTTTTTAAATCTTTTCCAACGTTTCGACAAATTTATTGTCTTCTTCAGGGATCTGTACAACAATCAAACAAAAAAGAAAAATAATAATAGTAATCACCATAATCTAAATATAGATAATAATAATAAAGAAATAGTTTGGGACAATTATTAAATAGAAGACAAATACAAAACAAAACAAACAAAAAAAATTTTTTAAAACTACTTACAAAGATAAAAAAAAATGTTAATCGGTGTTGGATATATTTTCCATAAAACAAACTAAACTCAAATTGTGTAATAAACAGAGAGAGTTACTAACTGTATGAGCTACATCATCAGAAATGAAGGTATGTGGTAGTTGACGAGGTTATTAGAAGGTAGTATTCGGGAGTGGGGGATGGAAAGGAAAAACCAAGTCTTATGATGGATGGGAATTTCCAGGACGGGGGTTTAGGATACTGTTGTAGATGATTGACAAGTTGTTTGTGTCCGTCCTATAATTGATTGAAGTTGTGTGTTTTTTAATGTTTATCATTTCTAAAATGTTTATTTTTTTCTTGTTAGTGTTGGTCGCAAGAATTGTAGGGTTGTCATAGTCAAAGTTGTGGTTAAGTTCAATATGATGTCTTGTGAGGGCGGTAGTCGTGTCATTGTATTTTTTAACTTTGCAATCGTATTCGTGTTGGTATAGTCTTTTTTTTTAATACTGTGAAGTCTGTCCAATGTATGTGGCTGGGCATTGTTTACAGTCAATTTTGTAAATTAAATCAGAACGTTGAGTAATAGGAGTCGAATCTTTAAGTCTAGTAAACATCTTTTGACAAGTATTGGAACTTCTGTGTGCCACAGAGATGTTGTAAGTCCGAAAGATTTTTGCAATTTTTTCGGATAGATTTTTAATGTAAGGAATGGAAATATAAGTGCAAGGTGATTGTGAGGAATGTGTAGGAGACTGTAATCTAGTTATGTTGGTGTTATTGGAGGTAAAGTGATTAGTGACTTCGGTAAGGATATTTTTTATAATATGGGTGGGATAGCTATTATTTTTAAATATGGTGGTAAGTAATAGTTTGTTTTGGTCATGGAAAATGGGATGACTAAGAGATAATACACGCCTTGTAAAGGAACGGATGAAGTTAATTTTTTGAAGATAAGGATGGTGAGAATGAAAGTGTAGAAAGCGGTCAGATCGAATGGACATTCGAATCACATTCGATCGAATACACATTCCTCACAATCACCTTGCACTTATATCTCCATTCCTTACATTAAAAATCTATCCGAAAAAATTGCAAAAATCTTTCGGACTTACAACATCTCTGTGGCACACAGAAGTTCCAATACTTGTCAAAAGATGTTTACTAGACTTAAAGATTCGACTCCTATTACTCAACGTTCTGATTTAATTTACAAAATTGACTGTAAACAATGCCCAGCCACATACATTGGACAGACTTCACAGTATTTAAAAAAAAAGACTATACCAACACGAATACGATTGCAAAGTTAAAAAATACAATGACACGACTACCGCCCTCACAAGACATCATATTGAACTTAACCACAACTTTGACTATGACAACCCTACAATTCTTGCGACCAACACTAACAAGAAAAAAAGAAACATTTTAGAAATGATAAACATTAAAAAACACACAACTTCAATCAATTATAGGACGGACACAAACAACTTGTCAATCATCTACAACAGTATCCTAACCCCCCGTCCTGGAAATTCCCATCCATCATAAGACTTGGTTTTTCCTTTCCATCCCCCACTCCCGAATACTACCTTCTAATAACCTCTTCATCTACCACATACCTTCATTTCTGATGATGTAGCTCATACAGTTAGTAACTCTCTCTGTTTATTACACAATTTGAGTTTAGTTTGTTTAATGGAAAATATATCCAACACCGATTAACATTTTTTTTATCTTTGTAAGTAGTTTTAAAAAATTTTTTTGTTTGTTTTGTTTTGTATTTGTCTTCTATTTAATAATTGTCCCAAACTATTTCTTTATTATTATTATCTATATTTAGATTATGGTGATTACTATTATTATTTTTCTTTTTTGTTTGATTGTTGTACAGATCCCTGAAGAAGACAATAAATTTGTCGAAACGTTGGAAAAGATTTAAAAAAAGTGTACATTTTATTGACCGCTCCTCGAGATCTCCTTTAGTTGATACTAGTCTAATAATTAACATTATTCAGATAATATCTATTCACACCTTTAGATATTACTAGCATACAATAATATAGATAATGACAAGAACCTTAATTATAGCTTAACATTAATCATAATTATTAGCAAATCTAACTATAATCACTAATTACTAGTGTTAACATGTTATAAAACATATTGTTGCTATGAAATGTTACATTTACTATGAATAATTATAGAAGTGATGAGACTAAAATAATATTTTATTTGAGGACTTTTTAAGCATCAATATATAAGGTGACCAGAGTTATATGCTCCACCCACTTTTTTTTTAAACGGGGCGCGGGAATGTTAGAAAATAGAAAACACGTATTTAATCATTTTTAGTCTAGTTTATTTTCAGTGATTGAACCATTTTTTTATACCCCAATATCCCGAGATACAGCATCCAACTTTTTTTTTTCAAATGGAACATTATATTTTTTTTTGCATATTTTTATAGTACTTGAGCCGCTAAAAAAAAAAAAAAAAAAAAAAAAAAAATTAAATCGGTTAGGTTTTTCAAAAGTTATGGTAATTTAAAATATGAAAAACAAATTTCAGTTTAATATCAAAATTACCTTATTTTTTCTTTAAAGAAGCTCTTCAAACTGGGCACCATCAACGGATAGGCAAGCCAAAGCTCTGGACTCCCACGCTCTGTTTGTAGCAGCACTTAGGTGGCAAAGTCAACATCTAGGCAGGCTACAGTTATTCGACGTTCCATATCTTCGACTGAAGTCATGGGATTAAGGTTACTGTACATTTATTTTTTAGATATCCCCACAAAAAATGCACAATTTTATGGACGGATGAATCAAAGTTTACCAACAATGGCCTTCTTAATCGTTGGAACTTTAGAATATGGGCAGAAGAAAATCCACAAGTTACCTTCGCCACACGCCATTAGGTTGTTTTTTCTACAAATGTTTGGTGTGGAGTTTGAGGAAACCAACTAATCGGCCCATACTTCTACAGAGGGAACTTAACTGGTAAAGGTATCTAACTTTTTTAAGAGACATTTTGCCAGTTTTGCTTGAAGATGTTCCTCTAAAACGTCGGTTAGATATGTATTTTCAACAAGAAGGTTGCCCGGCACATAATGCGAGAGTGTTCGACGTTACTTGGACAGAAATTTCCACGAAAAGTGGTTAGGAACTCATAGTCCGATCCAATGGCCACCTCGACCTCCGGACTTAACCCCAATGGACTATTTTTTGTGGGGATATCTAAAAAATAAAGTGTACAGTAACCTTAATCCCGTGGCTTCAGTCGAAGATATGAAACGTCGAATAACTCTAGCCTGCCTAGATGTTGACTTTGCCACCTAAGTGCTGCTACAAACAGAGCGTGGGAGTCCAGAGCTTTGGCTTGCCTATCCGTTGATGGTGCCCAGTTTGAAGAGCTTCTTTAAAGAAAAAATAAGTTGATTTTGACATTAAACTGAAATTTGTTTTTCATATTTTAAATTACCATAACTTTTGAAAAACCTAACCGAATTTAAATTTTTTTATTTTTTATTTTTTTAGAGGCTCAATTACTATAAAAATATGCAAAAAAAATATAATGTTCCATTTGAAAAAAAAAAGTTGGATGCTGTATCTCGGGATATTGGGGTATAAAAAAATGGATCAATCACTGAAAATAAACTAGACTAAAAATGATTAAATACGTGTTTTCTATTTTTTCGAAATTTCCCGCCGTTTAAAAAAAAAGTGGGTGGAGCATATAACTTTGGTCACCCTGTATATATATATATATATTTCTTTTAATAACTTTTTAATTGAACATTTTCAACTGTTCTGGAAGGAAAGCAAGTAAAGTTCGTGTAAGAACAAAAATTACTGTTCTGGAAGGAAAACAAGTAAAGTTGGTGTAAGAACAAAAATTACTGTTCTGGAAGGAAAACAAGTAAAGTTGGTGTAAGAACAAAAAATACTGTTCTGGAAGGAAAACAAGTAGAGTTGTTGTAAGAACAAAACATACTGTTCTGGAAGGAAAACAAGTAAAGTTGGTGTAAGAACAAAAAATACTGTTATGGAAGGAAAACAAGTAGAGTTGGTGTAAGAACAAAAAATACTGTTCTGGAAGGAAAACAAGTAGAGTTGGTGTAAGGACAAAAAATACTGTTCTGGAAGGAAAACAAGTAAAGTTGATGTAAGAACAAAAAATACTGTTCTGGAAGAAAAACAAGTAAAGTTGGTGTAAGAACAAAAAATACTGTTATGGAAGGAAAAAAGTAGAGTTGGTGTAAGAACAAAAAATACTGTTCTGGAAGGAAAACAAGTAAAGTTGGTGTAAGAACAAAAAATACTGTTCTGGAAGGAAAATAAGTAAAGTTGGTGTATGAACAAAAAATACTGTTCTGGAAGGAAAACAAGTAGAGTTGGTGTAAGAACAATAATTACTGTTCTGGAAGAAAAAACAAGTAATGTTGGTGCAAGAACAAAAAATACTTTCGGAAGGAAAAGAAGTGTTATTTTAAGATCAAAAAATACTTTTCTGGAAGGAAAACAAATAAAGTTGGTGTAAGAACAAAAATTACTTTCGGAAGGAAAACAAGTAAGTAGGTTTAAGAACAAAAAAATACTGTTCTAGAAGGAAAACAAGTAAAGTTGGTGAAAGAACAAAAAAATACTGTTCTGGAAGGAAAATAAGTAAAGTTGGTTTAAGAACAAAAAATACAACCATGATAGTCCTGAATGATGGTCATCCTATGATGACCATCACGAGTCAACCAATTCGTGGCGTGTCCAGCGGCGCATCAGCCGTCTTTGAGGATCAGAAGGAAGTGTCATTGAAGATAACTTTGCTGCTAACGGGTTAGGATGTGATAGGAATTTTTGATGGAAGCTATTGTAACGATTTATGGCAAGTTCAGAAATGAATAGAATTTTGGGGTCATTGTGAATAGTTATTGTGATTGGTTCCGCAGAGCTGGAAAGCATCAGAGATATTTCCCATGATAGCCTGCCTCTTTTTGTGGTCTTCATCAATGACAACTATGGATCAAATGAGGCTAAGTATCTTAATACATATAACAATTTGTTATCTAAAATCTTTAAATAAAAGCCAATACATTATACTCGTATTTTAACAAATAATGTGTACTTCACAACATCACACCTAAATATACAACGTTCCACATAAAAACTAATACGTAGCACGAAAAACGATTATTCAAGCACAAAAACTCTGGGGATGACCACAAATAGAAGCAGGTTATCACGGAAAATATTTCTGATACATTGTGAATAGTTTTATATTACTGGCAAAAAAATGGTTTATTTCCGTTATAGCGGAGGATCTTAGATTGAAGAGTGTATATTATGTTGAAGTTAGATCGTTTAGCAGTTCCAAAAAGTTTTCATCCATAAGCCCACATTGGTGCCAAAAAAAGATAGATATAGTCGTCTTTTAGCGTAAAGTGTTTGTTTTTAGCTTTAGTCAAGCCTTGTCGAGTAGTTCATGGTACCGCATATATTCTGCTGGGGAAAAGGTGAGCTTATATAAATAGGCAGGAACAAGGGTTTTTCGCTTTAGCGTCATGAAAAGGTCTTTACCCTTGGGTGTTTTACAAATGTCTTTCGCAGCATGCGAACTACATTTCAAATTTAAAAGGCTAATGATAGGAATACTGTGCGAATAGAGTGTAAATGAAAGATCCTTAATCGTCCCTTAGTTGTGATCGCCTAAAATACTGCTTTTTTTACGCATTAATTCACATCATACATATCTACAAAAATGTATCCTGATTATAAAAATCTTTTTTTACTTCTTATAACCTGAAGTAGAAAGTATTATGATTATTATACAGTTGGCAGAATATTATAATATGCTGAAATGAGACATTCGGTGGAATCCTAATTCCACGCTTTCCAAAATCGTTTTCTTATTTTTCTAAAATCAATCGAAACTAAATTTTCCTAATAAATATATGATAGCCTAGACTATGTAGTATGAATATAAGTTAAAGAAAATTAGTGAACCCATTCTGCCAAACGATAGGTAAAAAATATAGAAATACAGACCGGAAGTATTTCAGAACATTATTTTTTGATCGATAACTTCTTTTGTCGTTATCATCTGTGCTATCTAAGCGGAAGATAAAATTTAAGCTTTTTCAGATTTTTCGTTTTTTGAATTATATTATTCGAACAGTCATTTTTGAAATCATTTTTTTCGGGTGTCCAGCAACCACAAAACACGTAACCAATGATAAAACTCATTTCGAAAAAAAAAATTATTTCACTTCGCAATATTTTTTACTTACAGCAGTAAGAAAAAGTAATACAAATTAAAAAAAAAAAAAAAAAAAATTATTTGATTCCAGTTTTAATTGATTAACTTTACCAGGAGAGTAACAGAAGCTAATGCTGAGGGTAACAAAGAACGCCGCCCTAGGACACATTACCCTGCCCCTTCATATGGTCCTATCAAGCTAGTCCTTTAGGACAAATATTTATTCAACAGTTCCTGTTGGAGTGGAGCCAACATGAATCCCAGCTACCCCTTTCTGTACTGCCACTAACACAACAAGCCCATCACATCCCGTCAGGATCTCCCCAGCAGTGTGATTTTCAACCCAATGAATTCCTTAATAAAAAAAATAAATAAATACAAATCTACTGGTATGGTGTAAAGTTGGTTTGGTGACGTGCATGTATCAACCAACCATATATATTTTCTAACTGTTAAACCATTTTCTGTTCTATAAATAATAGCACCCCCCCTTACCATTTTTTATAAATCCAATTTTCATACGATATTTTAGGAAAATATCAGTGAGTGTTATTCTACAGCTCAATTAGAGACATCATCTCAATTAGAGACCTTTAAGGCGGGAAAATTTAATTTTTTTTTTTTTTTTAAATGCTTAATGTTTTAATAGCATTGAACGAATTCAAATAAAATTTGCAATTAAACGCCACAAATTCTGCAAAATTTAAAAAATGAATTTTTGTCGAAAAAATGTATCAAATAAAAGTGATGTTTTTATAGCTATGCTGTTAATATTCCAAGTTTAAAGTGATTGGACACACATGGGTGTTGAAATGTGTTTGATGTGTTGGGTTGTATGTTTGTAGTAGTGTGTAGCATGAGCGGTTTTGTAAAAGGGCTTGTAAGTATATATGTTTAAGAGTGAAGTATTAGAATTAATCAAAAGATCACACTGTTTTTAAAATAGATATATTCTCTAAGTGAAATTAAGTTACTTTAAAATATCACAATAATATGCTTATAAAGTATACTGAAATTAATTGGAATAAACTCTTATGTTATAACTTAAACTGGCACAGTCCTGATGTGTTCTGCTTCGGTGTCTACAACAAACTATATTGAAGGAATGTCTTCTAATTGTTATTTCAAATCTTCCCCTGTGAGAAGAAGGGGTACACAATGCTATCAAGTTCATGAACTCTAAAAGACAATAGTGGTCTTCTACCTGAAATGTCCTTTTGCAAGGGAATGTCACATATTTCGATTTTTTTTTTCAAATTAAATATATTTTTATATTTCTTGCGTCCATCACAGTGTCTAGTCATTTGCACAAGGACATCTAGGGAGGACATCTAGTCCCATTTGTCACAATTGTGATGATGGAATTAGGGAAACGGTGTACTACCGCTACTTATGTCAGTGTCCCCGTTACGCTGCTGGTACTAGGTTTCGTGTATTTGGGAGCGCTCCACTCTCGCGGGGTTGCCTAGGTGAGTTGGAGTTAAAAGATATCATGGGATATTGCAGATTGACCGGTAGACTACCGGGGGGAGATTATTTAGGGGGATGAGTGGGGGTGAACGGGGGTGGGGGGGATAAAAAATAAAAGCCATAAAAGCTTAGGTCCCAAGCCATGAGGCACCCCCTTTCAATAATTTTAATAATAAAATTCAAAAAAAACTCAAAAAGCTTTTCATCAGATTTGGTCATTCCAGCATTACTTCTAATTTGTAGACCAGATACAAAGTTTAAAAATTAATCGTTGTAGCCATTTTCGAGAAAATTCCAAAAAACTGAAAAAAAAAACAACTAACAAAAACGATATAGTAAAATCGCACGTTTGGAAGATGTATTGTGATCGAAGTTTTCATGTCAGATTGCAGACGTAATACCAAGTTTGAGCTTCGTCGTGCAATTTTTCTTATTTTTGGGATATTTTGTTCACAAACTCATACAAACCATTCGCTAAAATCTTTTCTTATCGTAATCAGGGAACCTCGAAACCTGTATTTTTTTATTTTTAATTTTTTTATTTTTTTTTTGAGGTTTCTGTACTGCGACCATTGTTTGATCTATTGTATCCTCCTCTGGTGCCGAAGATGAGCTAGCTTATCTACAGCATCCTCTCCAGGTTGAGCTCCCTAAGTAATCTCAAAATCCTGGAAGGTACTAGGGTAGGTATTTCCTCCACCCCTATCTGGTAACGCCCAGACTACTAAATCTTCTTCGAATGACGGCATCATAGTCTGTGAGGAGATGTATCGGTGTTTCCTCCATATCTCCACAGAATTTGCATGTGCCATCATCTTCTAGGCCAAGCTTCTTCAGGTGTCCCCTGAGTCTGCAATGCCCCGTAAGGAATGCCATAAGAATACGGATCCTATTCTTACTCAGACTGATGCAGGCTTTCGACGCTTCCTGATTCTAACCACCCAGACAGACCTTGGCCTGTCTCAGTCCCGGGATGGTGTCCCAGAGACGAGCTCTTTTTCACCACCTTCTCCTTCTTGATAAACCTGTATTTATATTAAACTCCTAGAATCTGTTTTTTGAATATGGTCAGATATGAAGGGGTGTCAATTGATGTCAAATTGGGGTTTACAATTGAGGTCGTTATTAATAATGGTCGGTGCTGATAATTTCTGGTTGGAACAGGATTTGCGCACTGTTCAGTCTAGCCTATCGGACTTGGTACTGAGAATGAGAAATCATTGTTTGTCATTGGACATATATCGTGCTCTCAACTCTCAGTACAATACTATCTACAGGACTGTGGGCACACTATGTGAGTCAGAGAGTTACCTTCGACTTAGAATTAATTTTAAAAAAATTAAATTTATATGCCACATCCAGTTGTCCTCAGACAACTTGTTAAGATTTTCCATCTCTGGTAGATACTATTCGATTCTGGCTAGTGAGATATGTATTTTATGTAACAGAGCACCAGAATCGTTGAACCATATTTTATTTACTTGTCCTGCCTTGAATCATTTAAGATTGTTATACTTGCACGACTATGAATGTGCCGTTAGCTCACTATTAAGCGATCTTCATCACATTCAAAAACTGAACGACATTTACAATAATTACTTTCTACACGCCATGTCACTAAGGGAACTTATAAATTAATAATTCCGTGTTATTTGTTTTATTTGATTTACCATAAGTATTCCCTTATAATTAAAGATATTTATTTTCTTAGCATTGTCCTGAATTTTTCTTTTCTGTTTGATTTTGTTTCCGATGAAGTGTCTTTTATTTATTTAATATATAATTAGGTAATATATTTAATTTCTTTTAATCTATTTTTGTAGTTTGTTTCATTTTTGTAAGCTAAATGAGTTATGTTTTATTTTACCTTGATTTTTTTGTATTCTATTTATTTTTTTACTGACTCATCTCTATTTGTAAAAACTGTAGTTTAAGCAAATAAATAAAATAATAATAATAAAACTCGAAAATCTGATTCCAATGCAGTATTTCCCATGGAAAGTATACTTGTCAGGGAATGTAAAAAAAATGACACTGTTCCATCTTTCTGTTAACTAAATTAATATGCTAATTGGTTTTTGAATGAAATTATTAAATCTAAAGTAATATAGAAGATGTTACATTAAAAATCTGTTTTAACATTACCATTTTAATTAAACTAATTTTTTTTTTTTTAATTTCTCTTACGAGAAAATATTGTTATCGTGTCAAATTTTTCGATATCAGTTTTCACCGGAAATACTCGTTTTGAGGTCGACTGAATCCAAAAAAAAGTGGTTTTTACAAAAAGGTGTGTGTGTGTGTGTGTGTGTGTGTGTGTGTGTATGTATTTCAACAGCGTAGATCAAAAACGAAAAATAGAAAATTTAAACTTGATATTCCGTTTAGGTATCACCATACGATCCCCAGTAGGTCATCTGTCAAAATTCCATAACCGGAATTACCACTTTACTTGAATACGTTTTCTACTTTCTTGCAATTTTCTTAAAATTGGCTTCGACGATTTTCATCAAATTTTGTAAATCAACTATACTTACAGAAATCTAATCTTTTATTTAAAATATTTCTCTAAAAATTCATTTAAGGGCACTTTTGTGGGAGGGACGGAATTAGGTTTTGCTGTAACGTGCTATTTTAGTTTTCTATACAATACTATCATCTAAGTAATAATAATAAGAATCAAATTTTTGTTGAAATTCCGAGTTTGAAAAAAAAATCGGATGACCAGAAGTACGTTTTAACGGAAATATATTTTTCAGATTTTCTAGTATTTTCTCGAAAACAGCTCCAACGATTTTCTTTAAACTAGATCTATGTACTAAACATACAAAGAGCTATAACTTTTATTTGAAACATTTCTCCTGGTAAAGTCATTTAAGGGGATCTATTGGGAGAAGGGCGGGGTTAAGTTTCCCTTTAAAGTCCCAACATAATTGATTATACAATTTTACCATCTAAATAAAATTAATAGATAGCCGAAATTCCGAGTTCAAAGAAAATTAGTAAACCGGAAGTTTGCTTTTACTGAACAGTTTTTTCAGTTTTCGATGAACTATGATGAATTTCATTAAATTTGGTATATACTAACTATAAAATTTGTCAATTATAATTTTGAGAACTGGAGTAAGAGAAAGTTGTGTGAATGTTCCACAATAGTTTTTTAAAAAAAATTTAATTCCCAATTTCTGGGTGGTTCCCGAGATTGCGCTCATACCGGCCCATATAGTTCGCTAAATACCATTACCATAGTCATCTCCGATTCACTGGTAGATGAATAAAAGAAACCCATACCACCTGCTCACAGTACTTAATATTGCTGGGAGGGCAATAAACTAAATATTAGAAAAAATAATTTTGTTTGAGAAAAAAAAAATCCTTAGGTCCTTCTGCAAAACCATTGGCGAGAAAAAAGCTACTTCCAGCAAAAAATGTAAACCTGTTTCACAGAAAAACTTCATTAATTCAGTTTGTGTGCCAATTATATAATTATTATATAGTTCATGCATAAAATATATAATTATATAAAATTATATAATAATTTATGTGTTTATTATATGGTCTCCATATACTGCGGAGGGCACCAAGAAAATGGAAAGGCTTCCTGAGAATGGAAAGTTTGTCTACTTCCTGAGGAGAAATGAAAGGCTCCCAGAAAGAAATCTTATTAGAATCATTGGAAAAGAGACGATGCCGGAAAGACTTCCTATTTATATTTAGACTGTTTAATGGAGATATAGACTGCCCCGAATTATTAGCAAGCCTTCCTTTTTATGTGCCTCCCGTTAGACTGAGACGGACTCCAACATTTGCACTTCCAATCTCAGCATCTAAACATTCAGTCAACAGAGATCTAATCACTCGTTGCTGCTTATAATCGAGTTGATGAGGAGAGAAATTGGGATTGATTAATTAGACGAGATATGAAGACACTGTTATAATATGGCTATAAGCTTACACAAACTGCACTGGACTTGTAATGATTTTATAGAATAAAGGGTTAGAGTAGAATTATGACACGATGTGATGTATATGGTTGAATCTGATCGATTATTTCTAGATCTCTCACTGGCTTATATACAGGGTCCCCACTCTAGCCTGCTTAAGTGAGAGAGTACCAGAGAGAGTCTGTTTTCTCTCGGTCGGGCTTGTGCTCTCTCTCTACTGCCGTTACTTCATGCAGGGGAACCTGTATATAAGCCAGTGAGAGATCTAGAAATCAATCGATCATAACTCTACTCGAACCCTTCATTCTATAAAATCATTACAAGTCCAGTGCAGTTGTGTAACCTTATAGCCATATTATTATAACAGTGTCTTCATATCTCGTCTAATTAATCAATCCCAATTTCTCTCCTCATCAACTCCATTATACTGCTGAAGCTGGAATAACTTAATTCTCCTTGAAAAGGATTTAATTTATATTAATAAAAGATATATTAAAAATCTTTGCATCTCCTAGTGTTTGTGTGCTGTTTCTTTATTTGTATTTAGGTATAATTATGTGGTAATTTTTTTTTTTTTATTCTCTTGTGAATATATACTTTTTTCCCTTGTATTTGACTGCAATTTTTATGGTCTAAAAGTGACTGTTATTGCTGTACAGAATAAATAAATAAATTAATTAATTAATTCATTCATTCATATAGAGGATTTAAAACACAAATTCCAAATAATATATACGCTGCCGAATAAATTTTAAGTATAATTTCTCGTATAATTGATTTAAGATTCGCTTAAGATATTTAATTTATTTATTTATTTCTAATTAAAAATTAAACAAATAGAACAAAGTGCTTACGCGAGCTTTCGTTAACTGCAACCTTAATGAAGCAAAGAGACCCTTGAAAGAACAAAATATCTGAATAACAAAAAATGGCCGGAAGCTTAACTTGATATTCCTTTTTTTAGGTATCATCATCGCATCTGGTAGAACGTTTCAGTGTAATCCATCAACCGGGAGTGCAACTTTACTCAATGTTTTTCTAATTTGTTTGCGATTTTCACTAAAATGGCTAATTTTTTTTTTAAACTTTGTATATTATCTACACATATATATAAACGTATCAAAAGGATCCTTGCAGAAAAATTGATTTTTGGGGGATTCTAGGGAAGAAGTAACATGATTTTTTTCTCTAAAGTAAGACTTTAACAGAAAATTTTATTAATGAATTTTATTAACTGTATAATATTAAGAAGTATTAGAAACTTTTCGCTCATACTAGCATATTAGAAGCTTTCCAAGAATATCAAATGTAAAGAATATCGGTTTACCGGAAGTACGACTTTAATAAGCATTACGACGAAATTGATATTTGATTTGGGGGGGGGGGGATATTCTCGCTAATGGCTACAATGATTTTTTTTTTATAACAAACTTGAAAACGTTAATTATAATGGTACCGCAAAGATAATGCAAACCACAGCAGAGAGAACGAGAGAAGACAGGCCCTCTCTGCTTAAGTCAGAGAGTAGTCTCTGTTATCCAGAGAGGGCCTGTCTTCTCTCTGTTCTCTCTGCTGTGGTTGTATTCAATATAATGGAGTTGTTGAGGAGAGAAATTAGGTTTGATTGAATGAAGGAGATATGAAGACTGTTATAATGTAGCTATAAGTTTACACTAACTACACTGGACTTTATAATGATTTTGATAGAATAAAAGGTGGGAGTAGAGATATGACACGATGCAATGTATAGTTGAATCTGATAGATATCCTCTAGATAGATTCTCACTGGCTTATATACACAGGTTCTTCCACTCTAGCCTGCCTAAGTCAGAGAGTAGTCTCTGTTGACCAGAGAGAGGCTCTCTTCTCTCTGCTGGATGCCATTACATCGCAGCAAAGAGCAGAGATAACAGAGAGAAGGCAGGCCCTCTCTGGTTAACAGAGACTACTCTCTTCTGTGGTTGCATTATCTTTGCGGTACCATTACATTAACTACACAGCTGACAACGTATCACTTTTTTTTTTGGTAATATTTTATCAGAAACAACTTATTTTTAGGGGAATCCTGGAGGAGCTGTCACTTAGGTTTAAGCATTGTTACGCTACAAGCTTTATTGATTGAAACAAAAGGTGTGCCACAAATATCACACTCAGGTATTCGTATATGTATAATACCATAAAGCCCAAGTAATCGTGATTACAAAATTGCAATAATTAAAGAACATTTGTCAATAAAGTAGTATTAATTGTAGAAGAGAAAGTTGTGTGACTATTTTACGTAAGATTATTTTGATATATTTTCAAATAGGAGAAATAGGAAATTATATTTTCAATATAAAAAATTATAGTACTTTACGCAAGGTTAAAGTCCTTTTACAATTCTAGTTCATTTACCACGTTAGTTTATGCACGTGTGTGTGCAAACCTGAATCGGGTATGTAAAAGTGGCCCTTTACTATTTTATCACATAAATAACTATTTATATTTGCATCAAAATTTACATAGACATGGCATTGAAAGAATGGAAAAGCAAATGCTATAAAATGGGTGTGAAAGTGTAGGAAAATTTATACATAAGCAACCTAATATTTGCGGATGACCAGGTAGTGATTGCGGCAGATGTAGATGTGCGGCCTACATGTTAAGGAAATTAGCCAAATAATATGAGCGTCTTATTTTAAACATTATAAAGACCGAACATCTGTCCCAAAGTAAAGACAGAATAGTGTAATGACATGGCAAGGTCATAGCAATGTCAAACCTTCACAACACATAACAAAGAAAGAATAATTTATAACTAGTGGCCTAGCCGGCTGCTGTCTTCAAGACAAGGCCGCGGCCAAACAAACAAAACCAAGGGTCGATACATCAAAGCAAGCACCGCTTAGGTTGGCCACGGACCTAAATCGCTGGTCACCAAAATAACCAAGGCCGCACAAGGTCGCACACTAGGACAGATGTCTTGGTGTGAGTGTTGCTAACACTAATATATAACCTTCGCCCCATTGGAAGAGGGGATGATTATATGATTATACTTCAGTACGTCTTCAAGATTATTATACGAGCAGCAGTTTCCGCTCCCCTATACAGTTTTTATTTATACTTTTTCCCTTAGTTGTGCATCTTAGTTCATTAATTTTAATAATTCTAAATTATTAGTTATTTATCTGCTATTTATTTCTAAGTATTTCTTGTTAATAGTTACCAATACTCACGTTTAAATTATTGTACAAATACAGTCTATTTTTATAAATTCCGTGTTAATAATTCGAGTACTAACTTCCAAAAATCTCTAAACTAACTTCCGCCCTCTTCAAGACATCTACTACATACCTCAGGAATCACAATAAACGATTCCACTACAATAGAGTTGGAGGATAAAGATGTAAAAATAGTCCAAAATTTAAAGTATCTGGGATCTATTGTTGAGATCGGTGGTAGTTCTAAATTAGAGATGGATAGAAGAATTAGAGAAGGGAGAAGAGTCATAGGGATGTGCTCAATTCACTGCTGTGGAATAAAAATATTTCCCGAAGCACGAAGCACTTAATTTTTATAAAGCTATATTTGAAAGTATTGTGCTATACCGGAGCAGAAATCTGGACTCTCAAAATAAAAAAGAAAGAAGTAGACTGGCTATGCTCCGAAATGGACTGCTGGAGGAGGTCAGCAGGTAGATCCAGAAGGGAAAAAAGAAAGAAATGTGGACATTAGAACAGAGTTAAATGTCCAACAAAATATCCTCCAATCTATAGAGCTTATACAGTTAAAATGGTTGGGGCATTTGTTAAGGATGGGTGGAGACAGAATTCCAAAGGCAATATATGAGATGAAGGTTGAGGGAAGAAGAAGAAGAAGAAGGGGAAGACCTAGGACCAGATGGGAACACTCCGCATTAGAATCCCTGTCAGGATACGGTTTGACGGAGGAGGCCGATGCCACGAATAAGGAAAAATGGAAGGATCGGCTCAGACAGTTGGTTGAGAGGAAACTATTACATGTAGAAAAAAAACCTCTAAAAAAAAAAAAATTTTGCATCAAATTAAAAGAATGATATATACGAGTATATGTATCTAAAATTTGTGAATAAGAAATTATGCACAAAAATAATCTATATCTATGAATAACAAACTGAATATTTTAAAATGAATTATTGATAAGTATTTATATTGGCCGTCTAAAGTAGGCCAATATTAGAACTAGTAAGGTAGTAAACTACACGCACACATACTACTACTTAACACATGAGTAGATTGTGGGGAGGGAGGCTCGCTTCCCGTAATACTCATCATATATGCATTGCACGGTTACTGGATATCGCCCAAATAAATATCATTGCTTCAAAATGTTCTTATACTTCTTTTATTAATCTTTATTAAGTCTTATGAAATCGTTAGTAAACTAAAAATTTACAATTCTTAACTTTGAAACAAAATTTATTAATTGGCATTATATCAAATTCAAATTTCGATACATAAAAAAAAAAAAAATTCTGGTATAAAAACTCATATAACTTTCTCATGTGTTCTATAATTTTCGTAAAGAAACCAAATTAGTAGAAAGGTTTCCATATCTTGTATGGGATTTATGGGCCAGAACACTTTTGGGAAAAGCGGCAGTATCTTTGAGAAAAGCTATCTCACGAACGATGTAGCAGTCAAGAGAGTATATTGTTCTGAGAACATTTCCAGGACTAGTCTGGGGCAGTTAAGACGGCAGAAACATTTCTGAGGCATACATAGTCTGAGCAATAATAGGTTCACATGCTGAAAGGTTTTTTATGTTTTTGTTAGACGTGTTGTATGTGTGTTGTAGCGTTTGGTGTGAGCGTTATTGAAAGGGTTTAAGTCTGTGTAAGTTTTAGAGAGAGATATGTTTAAGAAATAAATAAGAAGTTACCACTGTTTTAAAATAATTATATTATCTCTAAATGAAATTAAATACTTTACAATAACAAGCATGAATTGCATTGAATGATACTTAAACACAAATATTTCTAATTAAACACTTATTGGCACACTGAATTTAAGAGTGACATTCTGAATGCAACGAATATTGCTGGTTGAATCTTGAAATAATGCTCCTCCTTGGTAGTTAAAACCTGCCCTTAATATTTGATTTCTAGAAGTGGCCAAAAGACAAAGAGTGGCAGAGTTCTCCGAACTCTCTTGTAACGGTGTCTTGTACCTGGGTCCTTTGTCTAGAGATATCATTGAACTCATATTAATAGTTCCTAACAGATTCTAAGTTCATTTCACTGTACTAAAATACCCTTTATTTTAAGTTAAAATCACTAATATTTTTCGAAAGTTATTTCTATTTTTTCATTTGCTTATTCTATTACAGTTTCCTCATTGGAACACTGGTGGACAATTGAGAAGGACTACTGATTTCACCACAATCAATTTTCTTTCCATGATGGGTTGAAAAGATATCAAAGATAAAGAAGCTATAAGCTAATTTATATATACACTAATATATATAAACTAATACAAAACTAATTTTAGAAATAAATGCAACTTCAGAAACGCCAATTATACATTAAAAGTTTAACCCTTATTATAGAAATAACATGGAAAGGATAATAATATGGAAGATAATATTATGATAGGGTAATATAATGATAATGTTATGAAAGATTTTAAACAGGTCTTAAATTACAACTAGTATTCACCTGAAAGTACCAATTGACTTAAACTGGGCGGGTATCTGTACCTGACACTAGTCCGAAAAAGAAAAGCAAGAAGACATTAGTGAATTCATTCTTAAAGTAACATGCATGGGATTGTCAGTTGTGGAAACTGGAGAAGATATTTAGTAAAATGAAAGCAATTTGAAAATAATTCAATGCAATGAATAACGAACTTTTATGTAATTATATAAAAGATCCACATTGAAAGAATGTGAAGACAATAAAGGTGAGAATTGAAAATTCTACTCTTCTTCTTAAGTGTATTAGGACATTTTGAATCCTAGTAGTCTTTTTGCAACGAGACTTCAATGATAATCACAACGATTCTGTTTAGAATGCATAACATTAAATTAAAATAATAACACTAACTAGAAGCAACAATGATATGGTTTTATCTTTCTGGGAATGTGTTCAGTAGAAATGGTCTCTTGTACATTTAATGTGTAAACAAGCTATTTGAATGGGTTCAACTTGGAGAACTGAGAAAGATCCCGTCTCACATACTTAACATATCTAATAAGATTATAGCATCTCAAACATAGAATAACCCCTTTTATTAGCAATGTTGTGAAGAGAAGTCTATGATGATTTAGTTCTATAGCAAATTGCAAAAGTAAATATAATCTGAAGAACATTTTGAATTGCTAAAAAAAAAAAAATCAAACGTCAGTTATGGTATACATCTCTCCATTTTTAAAACCATACAAACATTATTGATTAATGATACCAGTGATAGCTCTTTCAGCCCCTATCTTACAAATCATTTTTTACTTTACTTTAGTAAATAGCTCTTCAGCTCTATGCGAGCCTTGGCCTCCCTGACAACTTCGCCCCTCCTCTCTCTGTCCAACGCCCTCCACCTCCAATCAGTCACTCCCAGCTTCTGCAAGTCGGCCTCCATATCCTGCATCCAACGTCTTCTCGGCCGCCCTGTACCTCTTGTACCCTCCATTTTGGAGAAAAGTAGTTTTTTGGGCATTCGATTGTCTGGCATCCGTACCTCGTGGCCCAACCATTCAAATCTTCTTGTCCTTATGAACTGCACGATGTCATTTTCTTGTTATATCTCATAAAGCTCATTATTCGTTCTTATTTTCCACTCTCCCCTCACCAATGGGGGACCGTATATCTTTCTTAAAATCTTCCTTTCAAATATTCTTAACTGATTCACATTTGCCACACAGAGGGTCCAAATTTCCGCGGAATATGTCACAATTGGCCTTATTAATGTTTTATATAAATTAATTTTTGTTTTACATGACAATAGAGAAGAACGGAATAGCTTCAAATTGGCAAAATAAGCACGGTTTCCGGCCATGATCCTATAATTTACCTCGGATGCATTCCTATTTTCGCTGTACAGCTCAGCCCCTAAGTATATAAATGAATTTACCTTCTCAAAAAAAAAAAAAAAAACCTCTACTTCTAGTTTTTGGGCTATCCCGTTTATTTGCCAGTACGGATGCCAGAGAATCGGATGCCGTTTGGGCTTAAGTCCATATATTTTGTTTTAATTTCATTTAACGCGAGACCTATTTTATCGCCTTCAGCTTTCAGAGTATGAAAAACCTCCTTTAATGAGCGAACGCTTCTAGCTATTATGCATAGATCATCCGCATAAGCACAAATTTGATTCATTGAATAGATTATATTTCTTGTGACGTTGAGCGTATCTACCATATCATGCAGCGCGATATTGAATTATGTTGCGGATAGCGCGTCCCCCTTTCTTACACCAGCTGAGATCGGGAATACATAGCTTAAAGACCTATTGGTCCAGCACTCTCGCATTACTGCCGCACATCGTTACCCATATCAGTCTGATCAACTTCTTGGAGATGGCGTATTTCCGCAAGCCACTTACCAAATTCGCTCTACTTTACATTGTCAAAGGCTTGTTTATAATCAATGAATAGTAAATGATATCAATAAATAGTAAATCTTATAAATCACAATATATAAAAATATCAACAGTTACATATTATATTTATATGTCACAATATGAATTTGTTCAAAATTAGGTAGTAAACTAATTCAAATTAAAATATATATATATATATATATATTTAAAAAAAAGAAATAAAAAAATAGATAAGTGATGTAAAATAACATTCACCAATACCAATATAAGTGTGTAGGCAAAAAAAATAGCCAAGTGGTTAGCGTACTGGTCTCCCACGCGGAGGAACCCGGGTTCGGGTCCAGCTGTGCTACCCTTAGATTTTTCTTCCTAGGAGCCTCTACAGCTCACTGATGGACTCTTGATTTCTCTTTGTTATTTTCTCTCAGTGCAGAAAGTGGAAATATTGGAATCAAATTTTCAAAACTGTGATTCCATCATATATTCGTTTTACGGGACCTCAAGGAACATACAATATTATGCCTAAGCGAACGCTGTCTCGACGCGGGAGGAGTTGCATTATACAAAATGTCTCTAAAATGATAAAAAGTTCAAAAATGATATTCTGTTTAGCCAGGGAACATGGGATCTGTCACGAAGATTGCGGGCAAAATCCAACAATTGCCAGTACGATTACATGAGATTACATAAAACATAACAGATATAAAACATAACATGACATTACATAAACATGACAGACAAATTCACATTATAGACTTTAATTGTTTAAAATGTTTTCTATGGAAATTGATTTTCATTTTGGGATTCTTTGGTGCTTTAATGTAATGCATTGTTTGTATCACTGTTACATTAAAATTGATCAAATGTTTTCCATAAAAAACGCTTTTTTTTTTTTTAGCAAATGATATTCCAAATTTTGATGGTTAGAATCAGGGGATTCATTTTCCCTGCCGCACTTCATTGATTGCTATAGTTGGCACTATTTTTTGTTTTTTTTAAAGGTATACGGCACTGTGAACTGAAAAAACTATGGGACTTCTCAGTGCACAGCCGGCCTTAAGAAAGTGATCTGTCGTTACATATTACACTGTACACTTAAGGCAATGAGACGTAGATGCTCCTAGGAAGTGAAAGTCTATAAGCAGCACTGCTGAGTTGAACCCGAGACCTCTAAGTGCAAGTACAGCGCGCTCAGCTGAACTAAATCCATCCCTAGTTGGCATCAATGCGAAGCATGCAATGGCGTACTTATACATAGATAGATAGATTGTAACGGGGGAATTGGCTCTTCAGCCTACGCCACCGCGACACCCCAAGGATCTATTGTGGCACCCCCCGAGTTGGAGACCCTCCCCCCATCCTGTCCTTAACCGGACGGTGGAATTGGAGGGGGCTCCCAGGTGGTCAATCAGAGCAGCTGCCATCAGAGCACCCTCTCGAGTCCTGCTTGCCTTAAAAGACTTAATAGGTCTGAGAGAGGGCCCTGGCTGAGAAGGCCTTGGCACCAGCTTCTCTTTACCAAAGAGGCGGTACCTTAGCCAGACCAGCCCCTCGCACTGACATACCACGTGCAGTGCCGTCTCCTCTTCCTCCTGACAAAACCTACATAGGCTATCCGTTGCCAGGCCCATGCGATGCATGTGCTTATTTAATCTACAATGGCCAGTGAGAACGCCAACTGCTATCCTTATGGCCACCCGGCCTAATTGGAGTAATTCCGCAGTTAGCTTGGGCGAGTGGCTATGAATAAACGTTTTCGCCTGCCTCTGGCCTGGAGTTTTGACCCACCATTCCCTTGATCGGTCCATAGCTTAATGGATGCACTCCTGAGGCTTCTTGAGACACCACAGAACGGCTCCGGCCCGATAAGTGCTCTCATTGAACTCTCCCGGGCCAGGCGGTTCGCCGCCTCATTGCCTCTGTAACCCGAGTGCCCAGGTACCCAAACCAGGAAGACCTTATTATGGCTACTAATTTCCCTGAGTACACCTAGGCAGTCCCACAGCAGCCTTGAGCTGATCTCCCACGAGTCAATTGCCCGCAGAGCAGCCTGGCTATCCGAATAAATGACGACTCTGGAGTTATACACTCCCCGTCTTCTTATTTCGGCGGCGCAGATAATAATCGCGACTAGCTCCGCCTGAAAGACCGTAGCTAGCCTACGGCTATGTGTTCATACATAGTATCGGTTGCTTCATTACAGCTGGTGTCAAGACAGTATTTAATTCAGAAAAGGCATATTATCTCTCAAGAATGTAAAGAGAGTTTTGTCTCTTGAAGTTTTTGGATGAAGGCTACTTCTGTATACGAAATATCTATACCAAATAGAGATACCTGTACCTCTTCCAGGGACATCAAAATTTCTAATGAAGTGACCAGCACATACGTATCTCTTGCAGAAAAGTAAAATTACTTAATAAATTAACGATATTTCATATAGTGACAATTTTTGTAGCAACATTATTTTGGTAACATGTTTATTATAATAATTCTAAAGTCATTAACTGAATAAAATCATTAGCATTTATATGAAAGATATAAAATGTTTTATCCCAAATCAAAATACAACAACAACAGAAAAATTAAATATTTTCACCATTTTATTGTTTTAACTTGGCTATACGATCAGCAGTAAATTCTTTGAATAAAAATTATCATAGTATACGACTATTTTTGTAATGGATATTTTAATTACTCCCAAAGGGGTAGAACCCAGTTTGTAATATAGCATTCTGTTTGTGTTTTAACATTCATTGCCAGTTCTACTCTATTAAGCTAATTGGTCCTTTGTACTTACTACCAATAACTTTTATTATCTGCAATAAATAAAATATTTAGATGAAAAAAACATGAAGACATTTTTCACTTATCTTTTATTTTTCTTTTTTAAAGAATTTTCTGGAACAAATCTCACACATAATTTGTTCTATTTCCTAGTGATTCTCACAAAGTCTTTGTTATCCTGTAAAGTACAACTCTAAAGAACAATCACTAAATTGTCTAACAGAATTGAAGATGGTTGGGTCAATAGGCTGGAAAATATCAGTGATCTTTTCCTTGATAGATGGGGCTACCTTTTATGATCATCGACCATTATCGGACGTTAGCTCATCTTCACGAAGTCTTGATGATATAATTCAATGTGTTGCTCAAGGCAAAAGGGTTTAAACAAACTCAGGATCAAATAATGGGAAAGAAGTTCATGATTTGTTTGACCACTTCATCTTCACTTTTCCCGTGACTTCTCTATGATCAGATACTGAGACGAGAATAATATACTTGGAAGTATCAGAGACATTTTCCGTGGTAGCCTGCTTCATTTCGTGGTCATCGACCGGTTTCGGGCATTCGCCCATCTTCAGGATGCGTTCTTCAGACAGTGTGCCAACACAGACTCGTACAGAGACTTAGTTTCACACTAACTTAGTGTTAGTGAAACTATGAGTAGTGCTGTAATGAGTTAGTGTGAAACTGTTGTTTGCTGTGTTGGCACACTGTCTGAAGAACGCATCCTGAAGATGGGCGAACGCCCGAAACCGGTCGATGACCACAAAATGAAGCAGGCTACCACGGAAAATGTCTCTGATGCTTTCCAGCTCTGCGGAACCAACCACCACAACAAATACTTGGAAGTAGATAGCTTTTCTAGTCTTCTAGAACACTATAATACAAATTTAGAGGTGAAGACAAAATTAGTAGTACTTAGTCCTTCAAAGCAATCGGATTATCCGATCAGATAAAAACAACTTTTAAATTATAATTACGTATCTCCTCATCTGAAATTAAACAAAAGATAGCACAAACTTCAGCCTAACACTGGTCCATTAACCAAGAGATAAGACCCAAAATAGACAAAATGTCCAAATCAACTATTCTGGAATCATCATTCAAACGTCTGAGGTAATACCAATACAGTATTAAACCATCAGCTATCACTCTACATCGACCAATATTAACAGTCTCCCATAGACGATAACCTGACCATTTAAGAATGATAAAAAATAATCAGAAAGAAAAACCTGTGCATTTTTCAGACTTCCCCGGTCATTGTCATGTCTCCGGGCCATACTTTTTCTATCTGGGTTGTGGCCGCGTCAGTAGTTTGTTTGTAAACCGACGGTTCATCCATATTACAATAAACTTTTCCAGGGTAGTGTCGCCTCTAAAGCTGAAAAACAACACTGCGTTGAAGAAGCTCATTGTAATATGGGTGAAAAGTCGGTGAAACTACTGATGTGGTCTCAATCCCCAAAGACCTAAGTATTTTACAAGACTTGTAAATCTGATTTAGAAGCGATGAAAGGACCAAATCGCTTTCTTCGTCTTAAAAAAACAAGAACTGTCTTTTTAATTTTTATTTTTATCTTTTTTAATTAATAAGATTTTATTATAAATTTTGTCATCTCTACAAAGATTGATGGAAACTCCAACAAATCTTTATAGCAGCTAGTTATGCCAATCTGAAAATCGGAAGTTCACATTTCAGAGTTTTTTATTGTTGTAAGTTTACGTATTTTTTTTTATTTTTATTTTTTTTTGTGAACAGTATTCCAAAGATTTAATTTTAATTTTGTTTAAATGTTTTTTTTTTTGGGGGGGTCACACTTTTTGAAAAAAAAAATTTTAGAGGAAGATGCGTGAACAAACTTTCTTTGAAAGTATACTTTTAAAAAAATTATATGGTTTCAACATTCTACAAAATATTCACGGCAATTAAATATGATATGAAGGTTTCCATGTTGAAAATAAAATTGTCAATGGAAAGTTGTGAAATTATGTTTGTATGCACCCATCTATAAATTCTTACTTTTTCTTACTACAATAAAAAGAAGTTTGAACTTTTAAACCTATAATGAAAGTTTGAATTTTTTTTGAAAGAATGAATGTTTTATGGTAGTCTAAGTACGAAAAAAATGTTTTTATTGGAATGAATGGTATATGTGTACGTGTTTTGTGTGTGTGTATGCATGTGTATGTTGCTACGCCCTTTAAGTGTCAGCTGAGAAAGTGGAGTTGCCATTCATAAAGGGGAAAAATTTTTAGCGCCACGGCATTAAAAAAAAGGGGAAAACGACCAAACTCCTCTTAAAAGGGAGAGAGTTAAAAATAGAAGAAAATAATAATAATTGGAATAATAATAATAAGGGAAGGGAATAGCTAAGTGGTTAGCGTACTGGATTCCCACGCGGGGGACCCGGGTTCGAGACCAGCTATGCTACCCTTAGATTTTTTTTCTTCCTAGGAGCCTCTACAGCTCACTATCCGGTTATAGACAGAGTTGTCTATAACAAGAGAACACTGTCCGGAGACCGACAGTACACTGAGAAGGTTCCGGGCGCCAATGACCATAGATGTTGACGCACCTTAAATAAAAAAAAAATAATAATAATCAATACGAAAAACAAACACACTGCTAATACCCAGATGATGATGTTCAAAAATTTGAGAAACCGTACTTGCCCACTGGCAGGAGCTATTATAGTGTAGTGGAAGAACGAAATGGAAAAATAATAGTTTGGTAAAATCATTTAATAAAATAGTTTTGTGAAAATTAGCTAATTCAAATAGTGTGTTTTAGTGATGGGGAAAGAGCCCAGTATACTACAATCTAGGTCAATGCAAACCAAGAGACAAAGGGCAAAAAACAGTTAGAGTAAAACAATAAAACTTCCTCCAGACGTACCAGCATTATTTGAAAAGAATTGAACTATGAAGAGAAGACATTCCTTCAAGAACAGTCTGAACAGACATTCAAGCCAGAACACTTGCTCCAGGAATCGCTCTCTTGAACTCATGCCTGTGATAGAGATTAACACTTATTCTAGATTGGCAATTGATCTATTAAGCATAATAGATGTGATATTGTAAAATATTTAAATATCTTTAAAGAGAATATATTTAACTTAAACTACCAGTGTTTTCTTAATTTATTCATATTACTTCTCTCTCTTAAATCTTACAAACATAAGCCCTTTTACTAACTACACCAACTACTGCTACAAACACACAAAAATTCAACACACCAATACAATAACATTTCAATAGCAATACGATTTTCTATGACGACCCCTCCAAATGGTAATGAAATTAATTAAAAAAAAACATAGTCTAACACTTAAACGTTAAATAAACAGATCCAAAATTCAGCTAACTAAATATAAAATATATACAATATAACCTTTGTAATCCTTGATTGAACTTTTTTATCGGTATTTATGGCAGGATTCGGTATTGAGGACATTCAAATAGCGCTTGAAACATGTTAATCAAAAAAGAAAGCAATAAACGCTGGAATAAATATAAAGGTCTTTAAAAAGCCAACATTCTTTTGTGCTGGGGGTAATAGAAAGATAAACCTTTCAAAAAGAGCAAATATCTAATATGTACATTGTATTATGTCATATAAAATAGATGAGTTTAAACATTAATCATGGTTCCTATTGTCAATTCAATTATTAAATATTGATCTAATATATTATTATTATTATTATTATTATTATTTTAATTTTTTTTTTTTTTTGAGGACATAGATTTATAGAAATTTGATAAATAATATTATTTATAAATAGATGATTTATTATTAACCTGAAGGTGAAAGTTCCATATGAAATCATTTTAACCAAACAATGCATTTTTATAGTAAATGTCATTTTTAAATTATAATGGATGTGTCAATAGTATCTGTTAAATTACTTTTTTATATTTTTTATTCCTGGAAATTTTTGTCTCATTTTTAATATTGTGTGACATCTTATGTAAAAATGAATTGTTAATTGTAAATCTTGGTTAATTAGTGTGAAATAGAAGTAATGAACAGGTTTTTGGATTTTGAGTTAGCCAACCAGAGTAGAGGCTTTCATAGACAGATAAGCCCACTGAAATGTATTTGGTGTAATGATGTATTGTTGTTGTATGTTTGCATTGTAGCACGAGCGGTTTTGTAAAGGGGCTTGTGAGTGTGTATGTTTTAAGAGACAAAAGTAGTTAGAAATAAGTAAGTAGTCACCACTGCTAACAATAAATATATTCTCTTAAAATAACAACTACAAGTTAATTGCAATTAATGTAAAAAGCTTATGAATATATAGAAACTAGCTCTATTTTGATTTAACTCAAATGTTTAACACATTAACTGGCATTGATGTTCACTCTTTATGGATACTGGATGAATGTCGAATTTAGACTGGTTAAAGAAAGTTTCTCATGGTAGCATTTGTATTTTTAGAAGGGGTAAAAGACAATGCTGACTAAGTTCTACGACCTCTCTTGTAACGGTTGTCTTGTACCTGGATTTTTACCCTTGTACAAATTTCCAACCAACTTACAGTTTTCCATGAAATAATATTTTTCTTCAAATAAAGAATATATTTCCATTTACTTCTTCCACTACATCACCTTCAAATTTGTTGATGCTGATTTATTGGCAACCATCTTATAAAAAAAGCAAAAAAAAAACGATTTGCCAGATTAGAAAATCGAAATGATAATTTGGAGAGTAGAGCTATTGCTACAATGGATTCCAGGGCTTTATGGTGTCCGATTTGTAGACTGATTGAACCAGCCCGATTTGTCTGTCAGTCATGATAGATTGTGTGTTATGGAATCAAATTCTCTGTTGAGAAAATTCGCAATACAAACACTGGACTTAATGCTATCCGATAATAGCCGATATCAGCCGTAATAAGCGCCACCACCATCGCTTGTCCAGGCGCACTTCAACTACGCATCACTATCTCGGACATGTCCAATGCACTGAATGGACGAAACTAATAGCCAAGCTTCGTTTAGCTCTCACCAAGAGCTAGGAAAAATGGAAATAAAAACCGGCAATCTGAGGGCTACAAAACTTGCAAGACATTTTCAGAACTTTTGCTTGTCGTACATATTATATACATACAATTGCAAAATAAATAAATAAATAAATAAAAACTATCAATAGTATTTTACTCAAGACATCAGTGTTTATTGTGTGAATTTGATTTTAGCGTATAATAAATTAGATGTATCTTATTAAATTTTGCTACAAAATAATGTTCTAATTACACTTATTTCTTTTCTTTGTTCATTATATTGATGAATAATATTCAGATATAATAGAAGGCTAGTGAAATATTATTGTTTAGTTAATAGTGAAGCATGATATATGACATGTCTATTCACCTAGGATATAAGTGAGTTGATCGTAACACATTGTCCTGAGAAATTCTATTGTGTGTTTATGTCTTTATATAGCCGTGTGTATATGTGTGTAACACGAAACCTTACATCTCCATCAGTGGTACGTCTGTTTCCCTTCCCGTTGTCCTCGTCTGGGATATATATATATATATACAAACATATATCCACACACTAGAAACTTTAGTCTCGTCATTGCTAGTAGTATAAAGCGTGCGATGTCACTAAGCAGGCTTTTCTCAAAGTCTAATGCTCTTGCTACCCTAACTGTATTTTAGAACACAACGAAACAATATACACCTGGCACTTTCTCTTCTTCATACCCCCACCAATCGCCCCTCATCAACACTACCATCTTACCATTCCTTGACTTCCCCGCCCCTATTTCTCAGAATTCTCTACTCTATATTCTTTTTACCTTCCCACTGTTAACATCCATACTTCTCATACCAACGACGTCTGTGAAAGCTTTGTTTTGTCAGGTTTATCATAATTTTTTTTTTTTTTGGTATCAGATTGTTTTACTTCATTTTGTAAATATATATTGTCATACTAACCATATAAAAGCAGCTTGTATCTGTAAAAGAACTTTACAAAGTTAAAGTGAGTTATTTATAATGTTAAAGGAATGTTGATGATTGTGTTGTTGAAATAAACACAGATTACTGACACGGTACTTGCAGTATAGTGATGAAGCTGGTAGCATAAACTGATGTTTAATTTAATGAGCGGTTCATCTAGTCTCTTACTATTGTCTGTTCTAACAGTCGATTCGGATAGCTTGAAGAAAACTCTCTGGCCTGTAAAACGGTCTTTGGACGAGAGTTGAGTGAAGATTTTTGAAAGCCTGTTAACAGCTGTTGCTTGATGTAATTTTTGAGTTTAAATTGCAGATTTCACGATAATTTTTAATACTCTCTTGACTTCTTGATTACTTCATGATTGCTTGTTTAGAATTCTACACATATTGATTTAAGGGATTGACTTAAAACCCTGAAATTGCCGAGATCAATATGAGATTTGGTTACTTATGGAGGGAGCTAATCGTAGCTTTTTGGGGAACTTGATTCTTCTCAGCTGTAACCTATTAATCCATATGATATTGGTAAACATGACACAGAGGAAGGTAATATGAAATCTGCAGCGCTTATTGTAGCGAAGTTCCTCAATAGAGGACTGTTTATTCTCGTACTTCAAGCAATGGAAAAGCAAAAAATGAAATCACTTAAACTTTTATTCAATCAGATTTTCATTTATATATTTTTCTACATAAATAAACTGAAGAAAAATTAAAATATAAAACCAAAAACAGAAGGGGGAGGGGAATATTTAACAGCTTCAGATTTCTTTGTAATCCACTCAAAATGAAATTTTCCTCAGAGAAACATTCAACTAAAAGTGAAGATTCCGCATGCATAACACTGTTTACAGAAAATCGTTAGTTTCATTTTGAAAGAAAACTGCAAGACGCTAAAAAACTTAAAGTATCTACTTGTTTAACCGACTTTTTCAAGCATAGAATTTTTGCAAAACACCTAAGACTTCTGATTAAGATTGTATCAGAGGTTTATTACAAATCGCCTTTTATTGCGATAGGTTTCTGTTTCAAACTATGAAGAACATTGCAATAGAGTAACTGAAAATTTACTACAGACGATTAATACAAAAATTGATGATAAATCAGCAACACTCACACCTTGGGAAAACTCATTATTAGATTTATTTAGTACGTCAATATGAGTAGTTTATGGTAAAGATATACCCCTTCGTAGTATATTCACACGGTAATATGTTGCTCTGTTAATATACATCCTTTAATAGCTCGCTTGAATAGCTCAGTAAAAAATTATATATATTTATATAAAAGGATATATCCTGAGTCAGGAATTGGAGAGATATTGTCGAGAAATGCTGAATATCTATTCATTTTGATATAAACCGGTCGTGCTATTTTGAATTTCAAAATTAAGTTTCTGTTGTAACAGCTGATAGTTTACACAATGAATATGTTTAAAGAGGTGATTTGTTATTCATAAATTTGTTGGATCGTGAGATAGATGTACGGACCATTCAGCCGCACTGGGACTACTGTTGGTCTTGGTAGTTTATCTACTGTACACTAGTTGCTGAAGTTAAGTGCGGAGCTACTGAGACTCAATTGTATGCCCTACGATACTAGACTGCTGTTGAATATACTCTTTGTAATCTTATAGAAAGGGAAGATACTTTCCACTTTGTTACTGCCAGCTCTGTATCCTTTGCGAGTAGATACTTATGGGGAAAGATATTTATCCTTGGAGCGATCTTTGGCGCAGTGAATGGCTCAAATTGACTTTAGAGGATGGGTTTAGAGTACTTAACTGGCTCTTAATTTTAATAATAAACAAAGAGGATATAATGGTAACACGATAATAATTTTATATAATTACAAAGTAGTACAAGATATTAAATAAATAAAAACAAAAAAATGTATGAAAAGAAAAACTGATATATTATTTATATTTTTAAAAAATTCAAAAAAAGAAAATTTTTAGCCTGAAGAAGGCAATATAAATTTGCCAAAACTTCGATGAAAAATTGAAAAGAGAGTTTTTGTTGTGACCAAACCTCAACATCCATTTTACAATATTGTACTTAATATTATATTATTTGTTATATAGGTATTTATTAAATTAATAGAATTAAGTAATTATAAGAAAGTGACGTTGAGAATGATTCCTGAGATGGTCTGAAAGGAGGGTGTCTAGGTTAGGAGGTTAGAATGACATTGAATTCTAGAATGAAATTTGTTGTAGACAGATGAAGCAAGGATGGAGAAGAAGGGGAATGTTGAGGTCAGTGTGTAAGTTGAGGTTGCATACATAATAGGAACACCTGTGATTTGTCGGAGGATTTTTGATGAACAGTTTGGATTCGGTTCAGGTTTGAAACGCTTTACTATCCCGTACTATTATAATGCATATGTCCATAGAGGTCTCAGTGAGAAGATGTGCAGAAGTCTTTTTATTTGATAGAGATAACTTACAGCGATTACCAAATGGTCCACAGCGGAGTCGAAAACGATTTTTGAGATCACAGTGTTTAAGTTGTGTTCAAGGATTGGAAGAAGTCTTTTGTCTAGGTATAGTCCAAGATAACGATTATGGTCAGCAGGTGGGATGTATGTTCCAATGAGGTAGATGATCTACAGCTACTTAAACCTTCCACTTGATAAGCCAAGTTTCAAGGAGTGTAAGGTGAAATTGACGCGAACGGATAATATATAAAAATAAATTCCGAGTTGTGTAATGTAAATAATAAATATATAATAATAATAATAATAATAATAATTATTATTATTATTATAATATTAGTTCTTTAATTAAATATTTATTTAATATTTTTACAATATAACATATCAGTTACATAATATTATTATGATATTCTGATATTAAAATAAACTTCTATAACCTGTTGGAAGTTTACCTACTCTGTAAACATTGCAAAGAGGAGAGAACATTGTGTTCATAAAATTATTTATAAATACCATTCGTATAATAATTATTTATTTAATATAAAATAAATATAATATTTAACGCTACATTCAAGTGTTATTACAATACTCATTCAGTCGTGCAAAAATCTAAACTTTGAATGTGTAAAAGTCCACTTTCCTCTATTGTCAAATATATATATATAGATATTTATTGTGACGTTATCTTGTAAATCTAGTGTCTGCATTCCAATTAAATTCTGTTAAATGACAATTATCAGAAACAAGAATACGAACAGTCTTAGTCTTATCAATTCAAAGAGAGAAGATTTGCATCAATAGATGTTTCTAGATAGTCTACCTTAGCGCATTTTCAGAAATTATCTTCCAAACAGCGACTTATGTGTATCACATTCAAAAAGTTTAAAAGAATAATTATTTATCTACTGAATAGTTCAGAAATAAATATCAGAGCAATGAATGTTATTTTATCTTCCCCGGTAAAAGCTTGCTTTTAAGCCATATTATTTCTCTATATTTAATTAAATTCTATCAAATTCTATATCTGTGATGTTTAATTAAAAAAAAAAAAAAAAAAATGTTAAATTTTATTATTACATTGTTATCAAGAATTAAAGAAAAAATTCATACTAATATTTTATTCAAAAATTATATAATCTAAGACATTAAATATGACTTAGCAAAAAACTGATATCTTTTTAACTTCCAATTTACTAGTTGTTAATAAAAATCAATAAATTCACTTACTGGAATCTCTCATCCAATATATAATAGCTTTGGGCGATGCTTCCACGTAACATTCAAGAGTGACGTCAGTACCAAGTGGAGCACCAACCAGTTGATTTGGTACTTGTATGACTGGAGGAACTGTAAAAAGAATAAACATCACTAAATTAATTATTTAATCTGTTAATCCAATCAAGAAATACTTAGCTATTAGTTATTGTAGTTGGTTTCGCCGAGCTGGAAAACATCAGAGACATTTTCCGTGATAGCCTGCTTCTTTTCGTGGTCATCGACCGGTTTCGGGCGTTCGCCTATCATCAGGATGTTTTTGTCAAAAGAGTGTAAGAACATAGAATTGTACAAAGTAAATACAGTTGAGTGTATCAACTAAATTTGCTCTGATCTAGTCTATGTTATCATACTATTTAACCAATTTTTTGAAAAGCCATTTATACCGGCAAGTTTTAGAGAATCTTATCATCTTTCCTATCCACAAAAAGGGTTGCCTGAGTGACGTTTCCAATTACAGGGGTATTTCCTTCAGTAATTCGGTGGCTAAATTGTTTTCTGGGCTTCTTTTAGCGGGACTTAGTAAGTGAGCGGAGGCTGAGAGAATTATAGGAGAATATCAGGCCGGATTTAGAAAAAAATTATTCAACATTAGATAATACGAGTATAATGTACCTGATATCTATAGTTAAATTTAGGCTAAGTGACAAAAGGCATAAAGTCGTCGCCTTCTTTATCGATTTCTCTGCAGCGTTTGACACCATTGATCGACACGCTCTCTTTTATAAGCTCTCTTGCTTGGGTGTCTCGACCAAAATGATAGCGGTGCTAAGGGAATTATATTTGGAAACGAATACCTTTATATAGAGTCGTGAAGGATTATCAAATGGTTTTGAAACTAGCATGGGGGTAAAACAGGGATGCCTGCTAAGTCCCCTTTAATTTTCCTTATTCCTGAGCGGGATCGAGGAGCATTTGGGAGGTGGCGTTCAGATAAAGGATACTCTAAGCTACTGCCGATCTGGTGCTCCTAGCAACAGATAAGGTGGCTTTGCAAAAAATGATAGATTCCATATCGGAGTTATTTTGATCTCTGGAATTTGCAAATAAATCTAAGAAAATAAAAAAATTGTGGTTTTCAGAAATGGCGGCCGACCTCACCAAAGAAAGAAACAGCCTATCACGGAAAATTTCTTTGATACTCAGCTATTAAGTTGAACACAAAGCTGATAATTGCATGTGTACATAAAAAAACATTATCCCCTAATCATCGCAATTCCTAATATACGGTTTTTGCAATCCAAATTCACACATTTGCAAATCGAAATTTACTTTTTTTTTTTTTTTTTGGAAATCCAATTTACCTCAGTGGGTAACAATTGAGTTATTTGCAAAAGAGGAACTTGATTTGCAAAAGGGTTACTTTAAATTGTAAAAGATTTGGGTGTATTCTACTCGAAGTAAAAAAAAAAAAAAATCTGGTGTGAAACACACACACAACTTTCTCTTATTCCTGTTCTCAAAATTATAATTGACAAATGTTATAGTTTGTATACCAAATTTAACGAAATTCGTCGAAAACTGAAAAAACTGTTCAGTAAAAGCGCACTTCTGGTTTACTAATTTTCTTGAAACTCGAAATTTTAGCAGTCTATTTATTTCTAATTAATTTTGTTTGGATGATAGAATTGTATGATCAAGTGTGATACACTTTAGAGGAAGCTGTAACCCCACACCTCCCTAAAAGTGCCCTTAAATGAATTTTTTCCAGAGAAATGTTTTAAATAAAAGATGTATATCTTTGCATGTTTAGTTTATATACGAAGTTTCAAGAAAATCGTCGGCGCTATTTTTGAGGAAAATTGCGAAAAAAGAGAATAAATCATTTAGTAAAGTGGTAAAGTAAAACGCACTTCCGGTCAATCGGTGTTTTTTTTTTAACTCGGAATTTCAACAACATATTTAATTCTAATTAACATTTATTTAGATGACAGAATTGTCTAATAAACTGAAATAGCAGTTAGGATGAAAACCTAACCCCACCCCTCACCAAGGAAGTGCCCTTAAATGAATATTCCCGGTGAAATGTTTAAAATTAAAGTTGCAGCTCTTTGTATGTGTAGTTGATATAGCAAAAGTTTAAAGAAAATCGTCGGAGCCATTTTTGAGAAAATCGCAAAAATGTAAAAAAAAAAACAACTAGTAAAGTGGTACTTCCGGTTGAGGAATTTTGACAGATAACGTATTGTCAGTCTCCCTTGGTGATACCTAAACGGAATATCACGTTTGAACTTTCTATGGTTTTTCGTTTTTGAGCTAAGCTGTTTACATACATTCGCACACAGAACATTCGCTAAAAACTACTTTTTTGGATTCAGAGGACCTAAAAAACGGATATTTCCGGTGAAAACTCAATATCGAAAATTTGACAAGATTACAATACTTCCTCTTACTAGGAGTAAGAGAAAGTAAAAAATTATTCATGATTTTATTTGAAGTAACTGTGCGATAGACAAGTCATACTGACTAGCACTCATTATGCGAGTGTCAAAATGTGTATACTCGCGTATCTATCTCGAACTGCTTTCTAGAAAAATCACAGAAAAAAAGCCGCACTTCAGCTTGATAGATATTGTACCCACATTCTTTGTGTTTTCTGAGTCCCATACTGGCATCTAAAGAAAATATCAAATTTGAATTTTGTAGGATTTTTTTTTGTTTTTGAGCAATTTTATTCACATATGTTCTCGCACCAAAATACAGATCAACTTTAAGAGCATTGGCTAATTTTCTTTTTTCATATTTACAATTCCTTACTATGTATATTTCTGATTAAAATACTATCTGATTAAATATACTCTGGGAAAATTTGAAAAGAATTAAAAGCAGCTTTAATTTTATAAGATTTGAATATATAAATATTAAATTTTTTATTTGTAATTTTCAATGTTTTGACTTTCTCTTATTCCTAGTTAGAGGAAGTATTGTAATCGTGTCAAATTTTCGATATCGAGTTTTCACCGGAAATGACCGTTTTGAGGTCCCCCTGAGTCCAAAAAATAGTCCCCTGAGTTCCTGGTTTTTAGAAAATGGTCTGTGTGTGTGTGTGTGTGTCTGCCTGTGTGTGTGTATGTATGTATGTATGTGAACAGCATAGCTCAAAAACAAAAACCCGTAGAATGTTGAAACTTAATATTCCGTTTAGGTATCACCATGGGATCTGACAGTACGTTATCTGTCAAAATTCCTCAACAGGAAATACCACTTTACAAGTTTTTTTTTTTTTTACCTTTTTTGCGATTTTCCCAAAAATGGCTCCCAAGATTTTCTTTAAACGTAGTATATCAACTACATATACAAAGAGCTCCAACTTTTATTTAAAACATTTCTCCGGGAAAATTTATTTTAAGGGCACTTCCGAGGGAGTGGTTAGGTTTTCATCTAAAGTGCTATTTCAGTTTATTAGACAATTCTTCCTTCTTAATAATTAGGTAATAAGAATTAAAAAATTTGTTGAAATTTCGAGTTTGAAAAAAAATCGGATAATCAGAAGTGCGTTTATTTTTACAACTTTACTAAATGATTTCTTCACTTTTTGGCGATTTTCTCAAAAATGGCTCCTACGATTTTCTTGAAACATTGTATATAAACCAAACATGCAATGATCTACATCGTTTATTTAAAACATTTCTGTGGGAAAATTAATTTAACGGCACTTTTTGGGGAGAGTTGGGGTTACAGCTTCCTTTTTAAATTGCTATCATAGTTGATTATATAATTTGATCATCCAAACAAAATTAATTAGAAATAAATAGATGTCCAAAATTACGAGTTTTAAGAAAACTAAGAAAACCGGAAGTGCACTTTTACTGAACTGTTTTTTTTTTTTTTCAAGTTTCGACGAATTTCGTTATATCTAGTACACAAACTATAAAATTTGTCAATTATATTTTGAGAACAGGAGTAAGAGAAAGTTGTGTGAGTGTTTTACTCCAGATTTTTTTTTTTTTTTTTTTTACGTAACTATAAAAATAAAGTTGTGTGATATTTGTTGAAACTGATAAAAAAAACTATGTTGGTGACCATAGTATTTGCATATAATAAAAAAAGTTTCTATTTTTTGTTTTACATACTGCCATGATTAGTTGAAATACATTAATGAAGTTCCCCCCCCTTGATTAGTGAATAAAAATATACTTACAAATAATCTGTGCATGTATGTGTGTGTTTTATTTATTGTGTTTATATGTGTTTGGATTATTATAGTGTTACTTGTGCGTGTCAGCGAATGTCCTTGAGTCTGAAGTAAATACTAAGCCACAAAACGATAAACATTTAAAAACAAAAAAAAAAAAAAAAATTCATTAAAAGCTAAAACTTTTATTTTATTTAAGATTTGCAAAAGAAGTTGGTCACGAATAGTTTGGTCACAAAATAGTAAACAGGGAATACAAAATTTTCCCTTTTTTGACTGATTTGAATTTTGTTACAAAAGAATAAACAGTTATCATTAAACTCGTATATCAAATATAATTTATATAGTTTAACCTATTATTTGAAACACAGCTTAAAGAAAATGTATTAATTTAAGATGGTTCTTGAACAATCTATATTATTAACATTTACTCTAAATATTTACTATTTAATTAGTATTATATTTATTAGTATTTACTCTAGAATTACTAAGTAATTCATTTCAATGCAATGTTATAATCCTCTTTAATGGCAACTAAAGGTTAAATAAAAATTCCATGTTGAAGGAAGTACCTTAATTATAATTTAAAAAAACTTTGTAGGCGTTTTTCATATCTATTTTTACTTTCTCTTACTCCTAGTAAAAGGAAGTATTGTAATCGTGTCAAATTTTCGAGATCGAGTTTTCACCGGAAATATCCATTTTGAGGTCCCCTGAGTCCAAAAAGGTGGTTTTTAGCAAATGGTCTGTGTGTGTGTGTGTGTGTCTGTGTGTATGTCTGTGGGTCTGTGTGTATGTATGTGAACAGCATAGCTCAAAAACGAAAAACCGTAGAAAGTTGAAACTTGATATTCCGTCTAGGTATCATCATGGCATCTGACAGTGGGTCACCTGTCAAAATTCCTCAACCGGAAGTACCACTTTACTTGTAGGTTTTTTTACTTTTTGCAATTTTCTCAAAAATGGCTCCAACGATTTTCTTCAAACTTGGTATATCAACTACACATACAAAGAGCTACAACTTTTATTTGAAACATTTCTCTGGGAAAATTCATTTAAGGGCACTTATGGGGAAGAGGTGGGGTTAGGTTTTCATCTAAAGTGCTATTTCAGTTTATTAAAAAATTCTAACATCTAAATAATGTTAATTAGAATTAAATATGTTGTTGAAATTCCGAGTTTGATAAAAATCGGATAACCGGAAGTGCGTTTACTTTACCACTTTTACTAAATGATTTTTTCACTTTTTCGCGATTTTCTCAAAAATGGCTGCGACGATTTTCTTTAAACATGATATATTAATACTCATACAAAGAGCTACAACTTTTATTTAAAACATTTCTCTAGTAAAATTCATTTAATGGCACTTTTAGGGGAGGGGTGGGGTTATGTTTTTCTCTTAAGTGCGATCATAGTTGATTATACAATTCTATCATCCAAACAAAATTAATTAGAAATAAATGGATGGCCAAAATTCAGAGTTTTAAGAAAATTAGTTAATCGGAAGTGGGCTTTTACTGAACGGTTTTTTTCAGTTTTCGTCGTATTTGAATTAATTTGGTACACAAACTATAAAATTTGTCAATTATAATTTTGATAACTGGAGTAAGAGAAAGTTGTGTGAGTATTTCACACCATATTTTTTTTATTAATTTTTAATTGGTTTCAGGGCTGATCAAGTAGGGGGGGATACGGAAGTGTCATTTTAGTAAAGTATGTGATGATTCCTCGCCCCTATATAACATTAAATTCTTATACAATGTAATTACGATTTTGTAGAAAATATCGCGTAGAACTTTGGAATTATAAAAGAAAAATGTTACACAAAAAAAAAAAAAAATCAAATTTATCGAATTATTGGAATTTAGTAAATTTGCAAAAAATATTCAAATGTACCAATCAACAAAAATGTAGAAAAAAAAACAAAAACAAAGTACTGTTTATGTTTTTTAAGGGGGGCATTCCGTCCGAATTACCAATGATGAGATGTCGTGAATGGAGGAGGCTGGATAGCAAATATACTTCACGATTTTTATATTTGTTGTCTGTTACAACATTTGATATTGTAAAAATTGATATCGAGGGAAAACAGATTTACTAATTTTCAACAATATTTTAGCAAATTTATTTGCCTTCTTCAGGGTCTGTACAAAAGTTACAAACTACATTGAAAAACTAAACAAAAAAGAAAAGAATTTTACAGAATTAAAATATAAAAAAATATTTAATATATATCTAGTTGAGATGTATTGAATGGAAACTTAAATAGTTTTATTTATGTAATATATACCATCACCAACTGATAAGAGAGTGTCAAGATTTGTCGATGAAAGGAGTGTATAACAGTCGATTTTTTAATAATTTTTTATTTTATTTTTTAGTTTTACTCTCTTATTTTTGTTGATGCACAATAATAAACAGCAGAAGTACCAATCAACATACTAAATAGTAAAAAAAAAAGTACTTCCAATTTTTACTGCCTATTTTTCAAATATTATTATGTCTATCCTATGTAAGTGGCTAGGCATTATAAGCAATTTATTTTATAAATAACGTCTGATAATAAAGTTGTAGGTGTTGAGTCTTTCAGTTTTGAATAGAATTTTTTTAAAGGATTGGAGGAATTTTTTGTGGGCCATAAAGATATTATATTTTTCAAAGATTTGTGCTATTTTAACTGATAGATCCTCTGTTTATAGGATAGAGTTGTAGCATTACGAAGATTGTTAGGTTGGCCTATTGATGAGAAAAGGCAGTAAATTTACAAGCCTCAATAATCATTTTACAATAGTTTTCTCATATAATACACCAAATAAAATCCAAGCCTGGGTATTGAACCCAGTAGTACCACAACATATCTTAACTTTGCTATTCACACCTCTAACGCCACAACTATCGAGGTGCCTCTCCAATCTTTGTTACTACAAAGCATAATATTAAACTTTTCTTTAATATCAATATAAATATTTTACAAATTAACTCTCTGTTGTTTCTCGCCAAGTATTTATAAGTTTTCTGGGTTCTTTGTTTGTTTGTTTTTTTTTTCATGTAAATCCTGAGGAAGGACCACAAAGATATCCGAAATGTCGATATAAAAATTTTGTTCTTTGGCCCCAGCCAACGAAACTTTTGTTTGTTTTGTTAAAATATTTTCAATTTTTTACTTTAATTTTGTTTAAGTAAATATTGTTTAAAAAGATTTAGGTATTTAATAATTATTGTTTATACAATTCATTTTTTATATGATAAAATTATTTGGATCAGCAACCAAATTTACCAGAATATTATTTTCAGGAATTAACATTTTCCATAAATAAATTTATTATATATATATATATATATATATATGCGCGCTTAAAGGAAATAAGGGCACATTTAGATAAACCAATGTTAAAGCGTATAACCTGCTGTGACTCATTGATTAATAAAACATAATTTACAGGGCAGAGATGAGATTGTCATCTCCTGTCATGACCAACACGTTTTATATAATCACCATTGTTACAAACTGGTATAATGTATCAATACAATACATTATGTTTAGTATGACGCTTTTGTTATTGTGGATTTTATAGAGAACGGTACACGAGATCCCGGATACTTTGTCAAACCCAATTAACATTTATTTAACATTTAAACAGTTAACTGAAAAAACGTGTAAAATTTTCTGAACATTATATATATCTGAGTTAATAACAACTTTTGAATAATCCTATTTTTGCATGGTATGGAAACACATAATTTAAATATGAAATAACCATCGATTTGTTCATTTTTCCAGTAATCAATTTTTTAAGGACCACTGTTAGCCCATATTTTGTTTAATCAATCAGCATTATCGGATTGACTTAGAATTTACAAAATCTAGTTTTATGTATCAAGCATTTTATAGATGAGTTTGTAGCTCAGTTTTTTAGAAAACTTCTTTATGTTGTTAACATCAAGCAGTGAAGGATATTTCAATATCTACTATGTTTTCATTGTAAATACAGCAATTTAACATAATGTCATTTTGTTAATATTCCAAGTATAAAGTCCATTCTTTTTCCATTTTCAACAAACGGACATAATTCTTCTTTACTTTTATTTCTTAAGAAGGAAAAGGATTGTGAGATTCGGTCTTTTTTAAAAAAATAAGAAAACTTAAATTCTTGCCAAAGTTTCGACAAATATATTGTTTTTTTCAAGGCCTACATCCTACAACATCCGTATAAATACAACAGGTTCTTTTTTGAAAGTCAAAATCAAGAAACAAAATCAGAAAATAATAAAAAATAAAATTATAGATTAATTTATAAATTTTTTGGTTTACTTACATAAAAAAAAAAAACTATCAAATAATCTTCAAAACATAACAAATTTAAAAATTTATGTATACATTTAGAAAATAAAAAGGTGAGAACACCTCAACATCACAGAGAATAGTGAACAAATAAACCATAGTAAACAGAGGGCAGGTGACGGGACTAGTGGAGAGAAGGGTCTATTTGGAAAACTAGGTTAAGCGGTTAAGTAATGAGGTTATGATAAATTGAAGACAGATTGTTGGTATCTGTCCTGTAATTAATAGAATTTTTCTGTTTTTTTATATATAGTATTTCTAAAAAATTAAGTTTTTTCCTATTACGTTCAGTTGCCCAAAATAATGGTGTTAGAAAAATCAAAATCTTGTCTTTTTTCCAGTAGGGAATATAGTGAGTGCTGTTATGTTTTCAGAGTTAGGTTTGTTTTTTCTACAGTCATAGTCGTGTTATGTCATAATCTATTCTTTAAATATTGTTCCGTTTGACCAATATAAGTGGCTGGACATTGCTGGCAATTTATTTTATAAATAATATTTGATTGTAATTCTCTCCACTAGTCCCATTATAACTATACTTGCTCGCTGTTTACTATGGTTTATTTGTTCACTATTCTCTGTGAAGTTGAGGTGTTCTCAACTTTTTATTTTCCAAATTTATACATAAGTTCTTAAATTTGTTATGTTTTGAAGATTATTTGATAGTTTTTTTGTTTTTTTTAAGCAAGTAAACCAAAAAATTTATAAATTAATCTATAATTTTATTATTACTTTCTCTTACTCCTAGTAAGAGGAAGTATTATAATCGTGTCAAATTTTCGCCGGAAATATCCGTTTTGAGGTCCCCTGAGTCCAAAAAGGTGGTTTTTAGCAAATGGTCTGTGAGTGTGTGTGTCTGTGTGTCTGTGTGTATGTATTTGAACAGCATAGCTCAAAAACGAAAAACCGTAGAAAGTTGAAACTTGATATTCCGTCTAGGTATCATCATGGCATCTGACAGTGGGTCACCTGTCAAAATTCCTCAACCGGAAGTACCACTTTACTTGTAGGTTTTTTTACTTTTTTGCAATTTTCTCAAAAATGGCTCCAACGATTTTCTTCAAACTTAGTATATCAACTACACATACAAAGAGCTACAATTTTTATTTGAAACATTTCTCTGGGAAAATTCATTTAAGGGCACTTACGGGGAAGAGGTGGGGTTAGTTTTTCATCTAAAGTGCTATTTCAGTTTATTAGACAATTCTGCCATCTAAATAATGTTAATTAGAATTAAATATGTTGTTGAAATTCCGAGTTTGAAAGAAATCGGATAACCGGAAGTGCGTTTACTTTACCACTTTACTAAATGATTTATTCACTTTTTCGCAATTTTCTCAAAAATGGCTCCGACGATTTTCTTGAAACTTTGAAAAAATAAACTAAACATGCAAAGATCTATAACTTTTATCTAAAACATTTCTCTGGGAAAATTCATTTAAGTGCACTTTTGGAGGAGGGGTGGGGTTAGGTTTTTTTCTAATGTGCTATCATAGTTGATTATACAATTCCATCACCTAAACAAAATTAATTGGAAATAATAGATGGCTAAAATTCTGAGTTTTAAGAAAATTAGTAAACCGGAAGTGCGCTTCTACTGAACAGTTTTTTTCTGTTTTTGACGAATTTCATCAAATTTGGTACACAAACTCTAAAATTTGTCAATTATAATTTTGAAAACTGGAGTAAGAGAAAGTTGTGTGAGTGTTTCACACCAGATTTTTTTTAAATTATTTTCTGATTTTGTTTCTTGATTTTTGATTTTCAAAAATGAGCCTGTTGTATTTATACGTATGTTGTAGGCCTTGAAAAAGACAATATATTTGTCGAAACGTTGGCAAGAATTTAAGTTTTCTTATTTTTTTAAAAAATACCGAATCTCATAATCCTTTTCCTTCATGTAACAACGGTCGAGAAGAATATTCCTTTATTTCTTCATATTATTATATTAAATATTTATTTCATAAGAAACTGGACGTCTCAGGGTTAAAGGGCATAACTTGAAGAATTAATGCCTTCTGAACTTAAGTATAGAAAAGCTTCGTTAGGTTAAACGCAAAAATGTCTCAAAAAAAAAAATCTTCTCTCTTTTTCTACTTTTTCTCAAAAACGATAAATTTTTACCAAAAAATAAACTGAAATAAATCTTATAGATTAAACGATTCTAAACCTAAACTCAGTAAAAAAAGTATATGTAATTTGAGTGGTTCAATAGACTAACAGCTTTTAAGTTTAAAAATTGCTTGCTGAAGATGCAATTGAGCGATCATTTTTATTTTTTTATTTATTATTATTTTTATATTTTTATTACTACTTCTTCAATCTAATATTGTGATTGATTGAATAATCTTAACTTCATAAATAATTAAACTGATACTTGACATATTTTTTTGAAAATTTATTATTCGACAGCAGCTAAATTGTTTAATATTTGCTTGTCATTTCATTTCCAAATATTATGTATTTCTATAATATTTTTAAATTAGAATTTGATGATAAATATGAACTTTATTTACTCACGCGGAGTAATACGGACAATATTTTTATCGAAGAATATCACATAAAGAGGGTGTTTACCAGCTCTTTTAACGTCTCAGACAAACAGGAAGCGTTTGCTTGGAAAGCATATCTTCTGACACTTTGTCAGCGTTTATGGATAAGGAAATGACACTAACTGTTAATCAGCATTTTAGTGTTGATCCTTCCAATAGTAATAAGAAGAAGAGCTGAGACTCTGTTGGATATCTCAAGAAATGCAATGTGAAGAACACTCACTGTGGACCATCAACATCCGTTCATTTTGCAAAATCTCATATTCAAGATTTCGCATACAGAATAATTTTTTCTGATTGACTTTTTAATAAGTCTGAAAGTGCTATGGAAGGATGAGACAATGAAAGGGATTTTTAATAAAAAAAAAAACATACTCATATTTTGGCGAATGAAAATCTGAGAACGGTTCTTGAGTATGCAATTCCAACACTTAATAAATAATGTTCCGGTTAAATAAAGTTTGGATTGGTTTAATTGACAGCTATTTGACTGCCCCTTCCATTTTTCCACCTCCAACAGTCAACGCAGATGTTTTCCAACTTTCCTAGAAGAAAATTTCCCAAAATTATTGGGAGATCTTCCTCCTGATTTGAAGAAAGTTAAGTGGCCCAACTGGACGGTTGTAATAGAAACGTAGCGTCAGAAGTTGGTTTCACAAAAAATTATCCTGAAAGATGTATTTGATTCAGGCTCGTTCACTCACCTGATCTTACCCCTATAGATTTATTTTTGTGGGGAACCCTTGAAGTAAAGTTTATGGTAACCCCGTAAACGGCTTGAGCACTTTTCAAAAGGCGAAATAGTGTTGGTTGTGCCGCAAATCAAGAACAGCAAGTGAAACCTGCAGTTGAATATTTATTGGCGAGATGTAGAGCTTGCCATAGAGCAAGAGGGAGAACTTTTGAGCAACATGTTCGCTGATGTTAGATGGTTCATTTGAATACTTTATTTTTTTTTCTTGTTTTATTTTAGAAAGAAATCTTTTAACTTTTGAATTGCTTATTGCAAATTAGGGCTTTAAAATTGAAAAATGCTACCTGAATATGCGTCCTCACGCGTTGGTCTAGTGGCTAGCGCACTAGCCTTTCGTGCGAGAATTCAGGGTTCGATTTCCGTGAGGGCAAAGTGTCGGTGTTGACCCAGCATCGTGATAAAAAGTGGGAAGCTACAGTTAACAGCGCCCTAGGTAGCGCAGGCCCAAACTAAACGGCGTGGGCCTGCAGCATGCTTGCCACACGCTCTCCCATTCAAATCGCCGTCTCGCAAGCCTTGGCCCTTCATGGGCTTTTTAGCGATAGTTTTATTTATTTTTCGTAATTTTTACCAATGATTGAATACTTTTGGTCTAATGAACATTATATAATTCTATTGTTTATATATTATTTAGAATTAAATATATTGCCCTATTTCCAAGTTTGAAGAAAATCGATTGAACGGAAGTGCGTTTTTTACTAAAGAGATTTTTTTTAATATTCTCCAATTTTCTCCATTAAAAAATCTCATTTCATTAAATTTGATACGTTAACTATGAGTATAGAGCCCTAGTAGTTTTCTTTGAAAATGTTTACCGAGAAACATTATTTAAGAATATCATTTTATTAAATTTAGATTCTCTAATTGATATTTTCATTCATCATAATGATTTAGCATTCTCATAATAAACAAATTCATGAAATACATATATGAATTAAAATAATCTAATAAAATGTGATAACAATAACAAATTATAATCTAATATTTAAACAAATTAAGAACTATTGTATATGTATTAGTCTGTACGTAAGTGTAGATGTATATATAGGGCAGCAATAGAGATAGAGTGACATTGTGAGGAATGGGAATTTGGTGAGTTGGCAGGACCAAGTGAGTAAGGGTGTTTAATATTGTACTCGCATTAATCAGGAAAGTGTTAACAGCAATAGCGGCATCAGCCCCGCTCTATAGCCGTGGAGAGGTGTTTAGCCGTGAGAGTACATTCAGATCTTTCCAACTGATAACAGATAACCTGTGTTTTGTTAATTAACTTAAATATATATATATATATGCACTTTTTTAATGAGTAGACAAAAATGTAATATAAAAAGTGTGTACAATTTATTGTATGCAAATTTTGGCTTATTTATGTAATCTTTCTTTTTTCATTTTTTTAAATAAATATTGCCAAAGAACATGAATATTGAAAGCTGAGGATTAACGAAAATCAAGTATGAATATCATACTTCTTTAAGCACGGTCAGTTCTTAAAGTAACTACTTCGAAATACGAAATACTTCGTATACTCTACAATACACAAAATATATTTCTTGAAAGTTATTCAAAGTTTGTTCCATCTATATTACATCAATGTCATAATTATTCGAAAATTTGTTTGTATAAGTTAATAAAATTAACCATTTATCTATTATAGACTGTCAAAGAATTATGGAATGCTACTTGCTAAGATCATACAGAAATCATTTCTGACACGATAAATGGACAAATAATTTTTGTTAATCACAACAAAAGTGAAAACCCTTTTGCCAAACAAATTAATTAGTTCTTTTCCCATGCAATTTATAAGGGTCATTCAATAAGTAACGACGAGACAAATCGCTGTAGCTCAGAAACGGTTTTTTGTTTAACAATACAATAGTTTCCAGTGCGTCAAGTTTGTATCCTTGTACTTAGTTTCTCATCAGCTGTTCGATAGTATTGGTAACCATAACCTCAAAACAATTGGACCCAATACTATATACAAATTTATAACAAAAAGTTAATTTCGGACAAACTGTTTTTCTCTGTAGATGACCAATTTTTAGATAGATTCATAACTTTAGACGAATTACAATTCGCTATTGGTACTGCTAAAAATAATAAAACTCCAGGTTTTGACAATATCCCGTACGAAGTTTATAAGAGTATGCCACCTGAATGGGAACATTACTTACTTAACCTTTATAATACTATCTTAGCTACCGAAATATTACCGAAACAATGGTCTAGATCCAAACTGAATTTAATATATAAGAAAGGGGATAAAAAAAGATTTCGATAATTATAGGGGAATTTCTATTTTAAATAACATAACTAAACTTTTTACTAGTATTCTTGCTCGCAGGTTGTTAAGTTGGGCTGAATACATGGGTGTTTTACCTGAAGAGCGGGCTAGCTTTAGAGAAGGGAGAAGTTGTGTTGACCAAATATTTACTTTGGCGTCACTTATTTCAATTAATTTAAAAAGGAAGGGAGCTTACATTTATGCGACATTTGTAGATTTCAAAAAAGCCTTCGATTGTGTGCAACATGACTTACTGTGGGATAAACTTTTTAAAATGGGTGTTAGTGGAAAAATGATCAGGATTATTAGAATTTTTTATGATAATCCGTCATGCAAATTAAGTTACATCAAGAACTTTCGGAGGAAATAAGAGATTTCTTGTGGTTTGCTACAAGGTGAAAGTCTTAGTCCGGCCCTTTTTATTTTATTCATAGCTGATATTGTATAATTTTTCAAAAAGAATGAGGCACCAGGAATTAAACTCACTGCATCAAATGATATCAATATGCTTTTGTTTGCAGACGACCTGGTGTAGTTTGGATACTCTTGGCATGGCGCGCAAAAGTATTTAAACATTTTGGCCCAGTATTGTAAAGATAACTTTTTGAACGTAAATATCCAAAAAACTAAAGTTTTAGTGTTTCATAAGTCTCCCAGAACAAGGAAATTAAAAGATTTGTATTTTGAGAGAGTGAAGTTAAGCTACACTAAAAGCTATGTCTATTTAGGAGTTCCTTTTTCTTCCAGTGGTAAGTTTAAAGATGCCTTACATCACTATTCACAAAAATAAATAATTGCAAGTGGAAAAGTTAAAAATATTTTAATAAAAAGTGAAAGTGATAGTTGGGAAACAAAAATGACTGTTTGATTCCATGGTGTCTTCGGCAACCTTATACTGCTCTGAGGTGTGGTCTCTGGATATTTGGAACCATTGGAAGCTGTTCAAAGTAAGTTCTTGAAGACATTTTTTTTTTTGGCCACAACATACCCCTCATTATATGCTAAGACTTGAAACAGGTAGAGCTCCTCTCAGTTTACAGGTATTTAAAAAAGTTATAAAATATTGGATAAAACTGCTTTCCCTTCCAAATGATAGGTTTGTGAAACAATGTCTTGATGTTTTATGTTCTTCTGATAATAATGACAAACATAATATTGATTACAATTGGGTGACAATGATTAGATTATGGACAGAAGTTGTAGGCGACCAATATTTCTTTCATTTAATGGACCGTGAATATGTTTCGAATAACAAAAACTCTATTACCCTTAAAATGCAAAATCACCTTCTCAGTAAGGACATTAATAGAGTACTTAACTCAAAGTTTGCCTTTTCTTATAGACTCATAACTGATTTTAATTATTTCGAGCCACAGCCATATTTGAAATATAATATTAAGATTAATAAATTAAGTGCAGTAAGTCAGTTAAGATTATCTGGTGACAATTTGGTAAAGCTGTTTATTAAAGGTTCTACAATTATAGTTTCGGAAGAAAATTGTCCGATTTGTTTTAAAATTGTTTCAAATCCGTTACACCATCTGTTAATACAATGTCAGGCTAATTTTACAAACCGGGATAAGTTTATAAATAAATATTTAATGAACACAAATATACAGACACAACTTAATAATTTGTGAACAATAGATAGCTATGAAAAACTGAATTCATTGTATTTATATTTAATAAGTTTTATTGATATTTAATTTCTATTTTCATGACAAGTAATTATTTAATTTTAAATTATTTTGGTTTATATTTAATCTTATATCTAGATATAAAAAATTGAATTCCATGAGCTTAAATTTTATTTATATTCAATTAGTACTATTGATAAGTAATTATTTAATTTTATATATTTTTGGTTTAAATTTAATTTTATGTCTTGTCCATGTTTTGTTATTATTTGTAATTATTATCTAATGTATTATCACACTCAGATTGTACAAGAATTTTCTTAAACAATAAAATATTAAATAAAAAATAACCTCAAATGTATTCAGTTAAGAATGGCGGCGAGTCCGCTCAAATATTGCATCTCGGAAGAACAACGCTAAGTGATTAGATTTTTAGTTGCAGCATGATGAAATCTACGAATGAATGTTGAAAGTGTACGGAAATAATTGTTTGAACTGTTCAAACGTTTACAAATGGGTAGAACAGTTTAACAGTGGTCGTGCAAGTTCTATGACGACCGGTTGAAATTGCAACTTCCTCTCTCGAATCTCACATTAACGCATTAATTCAGGACAACAGTTGTATTCTGTTAAATTGATAGCTGAAGAATTGCATGGAGTATTGAAGAATAAGTTGCAGTACAAGAAAACTTGTGCGAGATGGGTTCCAAGACAACTTCTGGACACCGACAAAGAAACCAGGCACAGTCAACTCAAGAAACACTTCAAAAAGTGGGGTAGGAGATCCTTCCACATCTTCCCTAAAGCCCCGAACTTGCTCCGTCGGACTTCCACTTGTTTGGACCAGTTAAAGAGGGTCTACGTGGGAAACATTTTCAATCCAAAGAAGAAGTTAAAAAACAGATGCAAAAGTGGCTGTGAGATCAACCCAAAGAATTTTATGCCAGAGGCTTACACAAATTAGAAGAACGATGGGACAAGTGTATAAATGTTGCTGGGGGACTATGTTGAAAAGTAGCCAAACTTTTGTATTGATTAAATAAATCGTTTTTGAGCTACAGCGATTTGTCTCGTTACTTATTGAATGAGACACTCGTATATCGTATTTGGTACAACAACTGAGTCAAACTAATTTTCATTTGAATTGATTTATTGCCTCTTATTACCTTAGTTTGATCATTTTAAATCTTATTTCAATCAAATTAATCTTGTTTTTGGACCAATCTACAACTTCTTTTTTTTAGACATTTCGAACCACAATTAAGATCAATTAATCCTCTTATGAACCGATTGATTGGAGCCGTTAACGAGAAAATCGCATACACATGTATACACATAAAAACCACTTTTTCAGGGCTCAGGGCGGGCCCCAAAACGTGTATTTCCAGTGAAAACACGATATCGAAAACTTCACCCAATTACAAAAGCTTCCACTAAACAGGAAGTAAGAGAATGTAAAATACGCACAACTTCCGTTTACTTCAGTTCGTAGTTATAATTGACAACGTTTCATCAAACATGTAATTATAATCAAATATTTAGTTGACTTTAATTTCTTGGGAAACAAATCTATGATTTTCCAGTTTGTTTAATAGTTCTAAAGAAACCCGTTGGTGTCTTTATCGAACAAATCGCCGTTCGGGCTCAATCCTCAACTCTTACCACACAGCCTTCTTCATGGCGATTTTGACTTTGTGTGTGATAATATTAATATGAGAATTCCATGTCGGCCTTTGGTGAAACATGACTCGTAGTTGTTGATAAATAGCAATTCAATTTTATTTTTAGAAACGAAATTTCAGCGGAAATAAACGTTTTGAGGACACTCTGAGAACAAAAAAGAAAATGGTCTTTGTGTGTGTGTGTGTGTGTGTCATGAATGTATGTATTTCTTCGCTAGATAACCACGATAAGGAGAAGATATCCTTCTGGGCAGCATTTTCACTATGAATTCATAATGTGAGATAGAATAGATTAGACGGGTTAGTCTTGGAGGTGATCGAAGACCCAGCAGCGGTCATCAGTCGAAGTGGCAGGTTACCACCCACAACGGGGTTATGGAAACTAGAATTTTGAATGACAAATTAATTGAACTCTAGCCGAATTAACGATTTGATCTATCAACAATTTCGAACTTTTTATTTGGTACTACTAATGAATATCTGGTGTTTAACTCTTTGGTATTACCTAATTATAAATTTCGAATATAATTGGAAATGTATATTGGTATATGCGCATCAGAAAAAATAGTAATAATAATATGTTACTATTTAAATCAAATTAGAGAAAGTAATAATTACTTACATACAAAACGAATCATACAATGCATGGACTACTTGCGTCCTTTTACGAGGTTTTGCAGTGTTGGTCTCTTTATTAAACAAAAACACCACACTATTCTTCAGATTTACATTAAATAACATACAATTATAACTAAATTACATCTATATGGAAATATTATTAATAGATACCATTTTAATTCAGTCAAGCAATCATAATATTATTCAGGTTTACAAATTAATAACTTTATAGAAATACAACCTTTACATATAACCAATGGTTATAAAATATATGAAATAGCAAAACAATATTAAATTCCAAAATTAGTAACCCTTTATATTTTCCGGCTTGCACATGGTTGGTACCTATACAAATTGTTAATGCTATAATAAGCCCATTCAGATAAATAACTAGTTCAATTTTAATTTTAAAATTTGCATTTTAAGCCACCATACACTAAATTCCGGTAATATTGGGCTTTCAGCGATATAATGAAGCATATCCTCAACTTTTCTACAATTACACACGGAACAAATCTACTGTCGCGTCTCAGCCTTTTGGCTAAGATCAAAAATATAGTACCCGCATCCGAAATATTAAAATAAAAGAAGTATATACGATAATAAACCAATCCTCTTCAAACTCGTAATTTAACCACATGCATTAAATTCCTATTTATATTATAGGTAATCTTGAGTTGTCATGGCGGACATTGTTCTACAGTCCTCTTCCAACTACTTTCACTTCAATTGGGGACAGACAATCGCGAAGCTATGAGCTTCATGACGGAGCCGCTCTCAGCTTTGCTACGGCTGTTAGGAGGGCAAAGCTGTGGGTTGTGCTATAATTTAAGGGGATCCACAATAGAAATCACAGTCGAATGCAATCCATTATATCGACAGTATCGAATTACATTTTTTGGTCTTCACTTTATTTCAAGATATTATTTAAATAAGAATAATAAATTCATGTTTTTCTTTCCGCTTCACAACAGTTTCCACACCACCTTGAGATATGTTGCTGGAGGCAAAAAAAAAAAAACAATTTTTTTGAACCACCCACAACGGGGTTATGGACTTTCAAAGAGTATAAAATGTGTTTTTAAAGCTAATAGAGTCCAAATTAATAGTAATAATAGGTGTATTTATGTACCAAACTCAATCCGAGAAGTCACAAAACTTGTACTTATAGGAAAGTGACCGTTAACCGTTATGTGTGATATAGTTACCTGTTATGTGTGTGTGTGATATGAATCTTGTTGGAAGAAGAAATAAAAATACAAGAAAATAAAAAACAGAAGTTAAATGAAAAACATGCAAATGTAGTGTAAATAAAGCTTGGAAAAAGGAAAACAATCATGTGGAATGAGAAAAAAGTAAAATAAAGTAACAAACAGAATAACCCATCGGTAATTTTCCCAGCATCTTCCAGGCGGAGATATATGCTATTGGAAGATGCGTACAATTTAACCTCGATAGAGGATATAGGAACCAGGAGATTGTAATCCTTTGCGATAGTCAAGCAGCCATTACAGCATTGAGTGCATCAGTTATTAGCTCTAAAATGGTCAGGGAATGCCTAGGTAAACTTAATAATCTAAGTAGGTGGAACAAAGTTACCCTTTGGTGGGTGCCGGGGCATGTTGGTATTGAAGGGAATGAGATGGCCGACGCCCTGGCCAAGATAGGCGCTACGATCCCGCTCCTAGGGCCGGAACCTTTTTGTGGGGTCAGCGACTAGTTTCTGTTGGAGGAAGGACGAGGAGACTCTGGTACTCCCTCCCCCGTTTTGCGGCAGGCCAAGATCTGCTTGGGAAATTATAATCAACGAAGATCGGAGGCCTGCATCGGATTGAGCAAGAACAAGCTCGGCGTTCTTACGGGTTTCCTAACGGCGCGTTGCCCACTTAGAGGACACCTGGTGAAGCTGGGTTTTGGAAAGTGACAGCTCATACAGATTCTGTGGGGAGCTGGAGGAAACTCCATTACATCTCCTAACAGATTGCGAGGCTGCCACTCAGAGAAAATTCAAGAACCTGGGTAGCTACCAGGTGGATGAGGGGGATATAATCTTTCTAGAGCCTGTCAGGATATTGGGATTCCTCAGGGATCTCAACCTGATGGAGGTTTTGTAGAACGGATGTTCAGAGAAGGACATCTTTACGGGTGCTGTGGGCAATAATAACTTGCGGCACCCAGGGGGCATAGCCCAACAGATCGAAAAGGGTCGAGCTGCATTGGCCCCCCTTCAAAAAAAAACAAAAAAAAACAAACAGAATAGGATAATATATCGATATGTAATTAATCGGAAGAGCCAACGTAGCATTTGTTACTATAGGGCGGGTGTAGTAGGGAGGGGACTGTAGAACAGTGCCCGCCATGACGGAGGTCACTAGAACTCACATATACCATATTACAATACGAGAGAATTTTATGATAGGTATACTGAGATTGGCACTTTAGAAAAAAAATCTAACATCACCCCCTTTCCCAGAGAGCATCCTTATATTAATTATTCCGGAAAAAAATGTTTCACATTAAAGTTTTAGCTCACCTACATGATTAGTTGATTTTTTAAATTTAAAAACAATCGTTGGGGCAGGTTTCGAGAAAATCGCAAAAAAGAAGAAAAATCTTTTCAATGAAATGGTACATTGGGTCGACCGATTTTGACCAAAACTTTATTACCACGTCCCCTACTAGCACTTTAATACAAAATATCAAGTTTTAAGCTTTCTGTGATTTTCCTTTTTTTGAGTTATGCTGACCACCAAACACACACACAACTAAATACCGAAAATTGGACACTTAAAATAATAGAAAGTAAAAAAAGTTATTGTAACATAAAAATGATTGGTTATATTTAAAATTTTGGTTGATATAATATTAAATTTATTATAAACAATAAATTTTTCAATTTAAAGTTTTAAAAATCTAACATGAAGCAATTTTCACCGACATTCCTGATAATAAGTGTTTGGTCAAAATTAATAAGCGGAAGTGGCATTACATTGAATTGATTTGTTTTTTTCCAGTTTTTTTTTCCAAGTTTTTTCCAGTTTTTCCTCTATCATTAGGTTTTCCTCTAAAATACGATTTGGTATATAGATAGATAGATAGATAGATAAAGTCTTTATTTTCCTTTTATAATAACAAAAAAGTAAACAATCACAAAAATTATAAATTACCTTTAATATAAATAATAAATAAAAAATCCTTGTTAAAATAATAGACTAAACAAAATAAAGACGTACGCTAGGTCTGAGACCATCAGCGGGGTTGTTGTTTGTACCTTATGATACCATTACAATTTATTATTCATTTATCATACTTAACTACGTATTTTTTAACTACTTATTATTATTTTATAAGTTATTTATTAGCTATTTTATAGAAAACTATTATCCATATAACAATGTTTGCTACTTTTATTTATTTCACTTGATTTTAGAAATTAAATTCTGATATCAATTCTTTTCTATACCTCCATGCCTCTTTGCAGTAATTAATAATCGGTCTCCATTGGAGATCACCATTTAAATATTTTAGAGTTTCTTCCATCGTCAATTCGCTTTTATTAAGATACGCTTGCCGAAACTCTTTCAATATAGGGCAGACTGACAAAAAATGATACAGGTCTTCCGGTAGAGATTTATTACATAAAGAACACAGCCGATGTGGGAGTTCTCTTGAAGGTGCACTATTGAGATAAAGCAAGCCTCCTCTGGCTTTCAAGATCCATTTTATGTCATTAAAATGGAAATGGTCATTTAGATATTTATTATTACCATCTAATTCATAGTTTAATTTACAATATAAACGACCAGAGGTAGAACTTCTTGCCCTATTAACACAATTTTCTTTATTAATTATTTCTAATTTGGAGCGCACTTTTCCAAACACCATTTGCCACATATCAATATTGTCTGAGGTTAAATTATTTGTTTCGATTTGCATTCCACAGTGTTCTATTAGTTTTAGAAGATTGTTATACCAAAAGGTTTTCTTGCTTATAATTTCTTTTGTTATAATTTTCGGATACCTGTTATCGGGCAATGCAAGCGTTTTTAAGATATAATCTTGATGCAGTTGTAGCGTGTGCAAATATGGAGAGTTAACATCAGTTTCTATATATAAGAAATAAGTTGGTGTATTGAATGGTAAACCAAACATTCTTTTAAGAAAATACAATTGAAATTTGTTTACCTCTCGATATTCGCACCCGCCCCAAATTTGTGCTGCATAAAACAATATTGACCTTAGTGCAGAATAATAAAATTTTAATTTAGCCGAATATGGTACATTTTTATTACTTATAAAACTATTCCACACTGTGTTCAAGCCAAATTTTGCTTTTGCAATCCTATCTTCAAAGTGTTTCGTTAAAGAAAGACTTGGTGTGAGTAATATTCCTAGATATCTATAACTGTTTACTATTTCTATTTGCTCCTTATCTAAAAACCATTTCTCCCTGCTTGCCCGTTTGCCTCCATTTTTGAACACCATTATCTTTGACTTTTTTAAGTTAATCTGGAGATTCCACAGCTTGCAATACCTATCAATTGAATTTATCATTTTTTGTAATGAATACGAATTCGATGCAATTGCCACTATATCATCGGCGTATGCTAAAATTTTTATATTAACATTATTAACTTTAATTCCGCCTTCTTCGATGAAATCCTCTAGGCGGAATTAAAAATTAATGAAAACAAGAGCGGGCTTAGCAAACAACCTTGTCTTACCCCCATATTTATATCAAAAGTATTAGTTAAACCTCCCTTACACCATACTGAGTTCGTCGTTCCATTCAATAAGTCTTTAATAGCTTCTACGAACTTAGTGGAGATCCCTAACGAGTGCAATTTATAAATCAAGGCATACCGATCAACCCGGTCTAAAGCCGCAGATAAATCCACAAAAAACGCATACATTTTACCCCTTTTTTTAGTAATGGATATCTCCGCCAGACTCATTAATGTATAGATGTTGTCACAAGTTGAGTAGCCCTGACGGAATCCTGCCTGGAACTCTTTTAATATGTTATTATTTATAATGAATTCCGTTAACCTCTTTAACAGGAGTCCAGTGTAAATTTTGCCTATAGTGTTAGCAAATGAAATCCCTCTATAATTGCTTGGACAGTTAATATCATCTTTTTTATAAATGGGAAAAATGATTGAATGCTTAAAGCACGCAGGCGTTTTTCCTGTTTCATACATTTTATTGTAGACTTTCAGCAATAGCTGAAGCATTTGATCAGGAGCATTTTTGTAAAACTCGTAGGGAATACGGTCATTTCCAGTGGCTTTATTATTTTTAGAGTTATTTAATACGAGTCTCAGTTCATTTATCGTGAAATCTTTATCCATATCAATATCTAGTACCAATGGTTCGACATAAGAGATTTTATCATTAATCAAGGGAGGATTGTACAAATTTCGAAAATAGTTTAGCCAATTTAGAGCACTTATTTCCGCGCTTATTACAGAGGAACGCTTTTTGTAAGTGTTAACTAAGTCCCAAAAACGTTTTGAGTCATTTACAATTTTGAATTGCTCTATTATTGCTAAATAATATTGCTTCCGTTTTTCGTTGCATAAGGCTTTATATTCGCGTTTACTATCAGTATAATTTTTTCTATCTTCCATTCCATTAGTATGCCTGTACCTATTTAATAAATTAAATGTTTTCAGATTTGGTATATATATGTACAGGGTGTCCCAAGGGTATATGGATAACGACTTTTTCTCGGAAACTAAGATAGCTAGAAAAAAAAACCTAAAAAATACGTGTCCCCGAAGTTTTTTTGTTAGAAATCCAAATTTAATTTGCAAATGTTTTGGTGCTTCCAGAAGCGAGATACAGGCACCAACTTTATTTCTTCAAATGGGGAGGTGTGTGGTTTTTATTTAAGAAATAGATTCCTCTTTTTTTTGTAAGAAAAATTTACTTGAACGGTTTTTTTTTTCTTTGAGCGATATTTTACAAGTTATAAATGAAACCATGATTCCTATAAGAAATTTCAAAATGATATTATAATGGTTTTTTTGATTGAATAAGAAGAAAATTACTATTTTATTATAAATTTTACTCCTCATTAATTACAGATCTTGCTCGAACCGCCCCCTTAGAGATGCATACACATGCTTATTCCTGCCAATTGTATCTTACGACCAAAGAAATACAAAGAGAATGTAAAAAAACACAACTTCCGTTTACTTCAGTTCCTAGTTATAATTGACAACTTTTCTTCAAACATAGAATTATAATCAAATATTTAGTTGACTTTAATTTATTGGGAATCAAATCTATGATTTTCCAGTTTGTTAATAGATCTAAAGAAACCCTTTGGTGTCTTTATCGAATAAATCGCAAAAAAAAACAACTTAAAAACACCGTTTCATAAAGTTTTTCAGATCAACCAATTTTTGGTAAACAAATTTAATTTTATTTTTACTATCTCTAACTCCTAGTAAGAGGAAGTATTGTAATCGTGTCAAATTTTCGATATCGAGTTTTCACCGGAAATATCCGTTTTGAGGTCCCCTGAGTCAAAAAAAAGTGTTTTTTAGCAAATGGTGGGTATGAGTGTGTGTGTATGTGTGTGTGTGTATTTGAAAAGCAAGCTCAAAACTGAAAAACCGTAGAAAGTTGAAACTTGATATTCCGTTTAAGTATCACCATGGCATCTGACAAAGTTCATCAACCGGAAGTACCACTTTACTTGGTGGTTTTTTTTTTTACGTTTATGCGTTCTTCTCAAAAATAGCTCCGACGATTTTTTTCAAACATGGTATAGCAACTACACATACAAAGAGCTACAACTTTTATTTGAAATTTTTCTCTAGGAAAATTCATTTACGGGCAGTAATGGTGGAGGGGTGGGGTTAGGTTTTCATCTAAAGTACTATTTCAGTTTGTTCTTCTTTCTTTTTCATTTTTTTTTTTTGAAATACTTCTCAGTTTTTCTGCAAATTTTCTCTGCGACATCGCCGGCCGGGTTTCATTAAACTTGGGACACTAGCTAATGCATACACAGACTTACCATTTTTGTTTTTGAGTAGGGTTTCCAGGATGTGCTTTCTTCAAAAATAAGTCGTTTTATAAAGTTTAAAGTCTCCCACATTCATGTAAATGGAAAAATCTACAAGATCTAGTAAGAAGCTCTAGTACTAGAAGATTATTTGTAAAGCGAATTAGTCAATTATAACTATGTAAACTGTAGTTAGAAGAATGTCGTGTGAGTGTTTCACACCAGATTTTTAGCATTGCAGAGATATTGTTAATGGTGGCTTAAAACGAAAATTTTAAAGCAAAATTGAACTAGTTATTTATCTGAATGGGCTTATTATAGCATTAACAATTTGTATAGGTCAGAAAATATAAAGGGTTACTAATTTTGGATTTAATATTGATTTGTTATTTCATTTAATAATATAACTATTGATTATGTTTCTCTAAAGTTATTTGTAAACCTGATTAATATTATGGATTGCTTGTCTGAATTAAATCTATTAATAATATTTCGATATACGTAGTTGTAATTTAGTGGTAATTGTATGTTATTTAATGTAAACGTCCTCACGCGTAGGTCTAGTGGCTAGTGTACTCGCCTTACGTGCGAGAATTCAGGGTTCGATTCCCGTGAGGGCAAAGTCGTTTTTAACCCAGCATCGTGATGAAAAGTAGGAATCTACAATTAGTAGCGCCCTAGGTAGCGAAGGCCAGGACTAAACGGCGTGGGAACTGCGGTGTGCTTACCACACCCGCCCCCATTGAAATCGCCGTCTGGCAAGCCTTGGTTCTTCATGGGCTGTTGTGCCATAGGTTTTTTTTTATTTTTATTTAAATCTGAAGAATACTGTGGTGTTTTTGTTTAATAAAGTCGGTGGCACATTCGGCGCGCACGTCGTCCAGTCCTGAGCAGGTAGAAAGGTGGTTCAGGGTCATTTCTTCTAGGTGGCAAAGAGGACAAGTCGGCGAGTTCTCTACCCCAATGCGGTGGAGATGGCTCTGTAGGAAGTCGTGGCCTGTGGCTGCTCTAAAGTTTGCCACTTCTACCTTACGTGGCAAATAATGCGGTAGCGGCTGTTCCATCAGCTTCGCCCAAGTTTTCCCTTCGGCTATAGATTGGTGCTCTCTTCGAACATTGCTTTTTTTATTTCTTCTCAAGTAAGAGCACACTGTTTTGAAGCTGAGAGGATTATGCGGTTGGCTCATTTTTGCTCCAGAGAGCCAGAGAGTCTGCCTTCTCCTTCCCCTCAATCCCACAATGACTGGGTACCCATTGGTACATCAGCACCCATCCTTCTCTAATCAGCTGGGATGCGCTTAGCTTTGCAGCTAGCAACACTGCTGACTCTGGAGAAGCGGGTGACACCAGGGATGCTATAGTAGCTCGCGAGTCGATGAAAATCACTAGCTTGCCGGCATTTACATCTACAGTTCTAAGCTTATCCAGTGCCAGCTTTACTGCTAGGATCTCAGCGTCGTAGTTTGTGGAGAGTTCACCCGCTGCTACTGATAATTCGAACAGCTCCGAATAAACCCCCGATCCTGATTCCCCGTTAGGGTTAGCTGATCCATCAGTATAAATGTGAAGCCATGTACATCTTGGATATCGCTCGGCAATGGTTTGGAGTGCAATCTGCCGAAGCGCCGGTGATAACCGTTTTCTTTTTTGATGGCCACATTCAGATTCATCTGCCACTGGGGTATTACAATTTGATAAGGCGGCAAGCATGCAGTAGGGAATCTCTCTCCCACTGCTTCACTAGACCCGGCAATACCGCTATACCACTCCATGAGACTGGTCTGGGTCTTTAATCATTTACGTAATATGATTACTTCCTCTAATTTGATTTAAATAAAAAACATGTAATAATTTTAATTTTTTCGGATACACATATACCAATATAAATTTTCAGTTATATTTGAAATTTGTAATTAGATAGTACCACAGATTTTAACACCAGATATTTTTAATATTCAGTAGCAGTACCAAATAAAGTGCTTGAAATTGTTGATAGATCAAATTGTTAATTCGGCTAGCGTACAGAAAGTTCAATTAATTTGTAATTCAAAATCTTCGCCTCTATAACCCTTTGGGGGGGTAACCTGCCACTTCGTCTGATGACCGTTGCTGGCTCTTCGATCACCTTCAAGAATATCCCGTCTGATCTATACAATCTCACATTATGAATTCATAGTGATAATGCTGCCCAGAAGGATATCTTCACCTAATCATTGTTATCTAGCGAAGAAATACATACATTCATACATACACACACACACACACACACACACACACACACACACACACACATAGACCATTTTCTAAAGACCTTTTTTTGAGGGTACTCAAAACATATATTTCCGCTGAAATTTCGTTTCTAAAAATAAAATTAAATTGTTATTTATTAACAACGAATAAAATTATTTAAAAAAAAAAACCTCTGTTCTCCAATTACAGCAAGAGAAGATTTGTAAACAGTAATTAGGAATAATTATTTAGTTTTTATTAGTAAAGTGTAGAATATAAAGTCATCCACCGTGCGGCTAGTTAAAACAACAGAATACAGGCTCTCTCTAGCTTCAATAAAGTTGTCATCAGTAAGCTCTTTATTATAAAGTAAATTTGAATCTAGCTAATGACAAAGTAGTAGGCGACAGTTTTCACATAACAACTTTGCACAGGTATCCATTAGTGACCACCGGGAAAGTTTTTACTTGTTATCACCATTATAAAGGTTAGTTATATGTATGTCTGCTTTTTTACAAAATTTACATATAAATATGCATATCTTAGCATTATTTGACATTAAGTTTAAATAATTCATGAATAGAGACATCATTAGTGATATTATTTACATTCCATATTTATGTTTGTATTATATTAAAATATTATATGAATAAAATTACTGTAAACAGTTTAATCAAATTTCATTAGTTTATTAAAATATTAAAACAAATAATAATTTACATAATCCATATCAATTGTTGGAGATGATATTCAAGATAATTAATTTTTTTTTTTTAAATATTTGAAAATATTTTAACAACAGAATTTTTAATAATAATAATTGCTAGTTGCTAGTGTGTGCTGGTACTGTTCAGACAAGTCTGTTTTTACTCTGACTTATTTTATAAATTTAATGCGGAAAATCAGTCTTTTGCAGTGCAATTTTTTGCCCATACTGTGTAGTTGAGTAAGTACTTTATATTGTTAAATTTTGAGGTGATTAGCTTTTCTACTTTAAAAGTTACAGACATTTAAAGTATTATTCAAGTTCAAAGTGAGTGTAATTTGAAGCAAGTAATAAGCGATTGATTAAAGTCAACTTTGAACTAATAACAAATACTAAAGAGAGGCTATTTTTAAAGGCATATTATTCATTATAGTTACTTATAGAGCCAGTAATTTCCATTAAAATAAAATAAAATAAAGGGGAAAAAATGGAAGATAAATTGCTTAATTTAAACGATATAATGGATTCTATAAGACAATTACATGAAGAATTTTTGAAAAAGCATGATGATATAGTTGAAAGAATAAAGTGTACTGACGAAAATATAAATAGGTACAAACAAAAGCAAAAAGAACAAACAGACAAAATAACGGAGTTACAGAAAAAGATAAAAAGATATGATGATAGTTACAGAAGAAAAAATATACTTTTGTTTAATTTTCCTGAGGTGCCAAATGAAAAAGTTCAAGACTTGGAAAAGGAAACAGAGTCAGTTTTCCGAGATGTGTTGAAGATTGGGATTAATTTAAAAGACGTAGATATTATTAAAAGAATAGGAAGTAATAAGGGAAGGAGACCGCTGTTAATACGTTTTTTGGCATTGAGGAGTAAATTTGAGACGCTGTGATCGGCCAAGAACTTAAAGGGAACTAATTTAGTACTAGCAGAGGACTATCCAGCTGAGGTAAGGGAAGAAAGAAAGAAATTATACCCTTTCTGGAAGGCGGCGAGAAAGGAAAATAAGAGAGCGTTCATCAGAAATGATAAGCTATTGATAGATGGTAAACTCTGGACTCTTGAAGAACTCCAAGGAAAACAACCCACAGCCGATGCAGACGGCTCCTCTGAAAGTGAATCTATGAGTACTGGCAGGAAAATTTGTCGGATGGTACGCTAAGGAATTGGTTAATAGAGGGAAAATTAGTCAAAACAAGGCGGAAATCCAGGAAGAGGAAGGCGGTAGACCACGCAGTTAAAGAGCGACTTTTTCGTCGACCACAGTCAACCGACCATGGATCGTCAAAAGAGAGTATCCGGGAAAAGTGAAAATGGCTTCAAAGTAGGTGATATTTTCGGTCTTAGAGTGATGGCATATAATAATATCGGGCTTAAAAAACAAACGGGATAATTTTCTTTTTATAAATTTTATTAAAAGATTCGATATTGTTTTGTTATTCGAAACGTTTATAGTAGAAGATGATATTGCTATATGTGAGTATCTTCTTAAAGATTTTTATATATATGTTATTCCAGCATGTCGGCAGAGTGCCTTTCGTAGAGCTAAAGGGGGTTGTGTATATGGGTTCAAAAAGTGTAAACATATCGCTAATATGTGTAGTTTCTCGTGTTTTAATAATAAGAATGTAATGAAAAATATTAAACAGAATAGTACTCTGGTACATGTAATACCCGTCTACATAAATTGCAATAATTGGAAATATGATTTTGAAAATTTAGAAAAACTGCTTTCTGAATATGATATCAATAATTGCATTGTAATCGGTGACTGTAATGCACGTCTAGCTGCTTCTCAAATAATAGGATCTGAGATCAATTACAGTAATGGCAATATTTTCTTCACCCGTAAATCTAAAGATAAAATTTTAAATACAAGAGGTAGACAATGGTTGGAATTTTGTGAGGATAATGATTTGATTGTGCTTAATGGAAGGACTTATGGTGACAGAGAGGGGGAATTAACGTTTATTGGAGCGATGGGCTCCTCCATTAACGATATATGCTGCGTTAGTTTTTCTATTTTGTCACTTGTTCAGAGTTTTCAAGTATTACCCGAAATCTATTCTGAACACTGCCCAATTACTGTAACTATAAATTTGTCAAACCGCAGTGTCACTTCGCTCACTCCCCTCTTGCCAAAATTATTATGGACACAAGCCGATAGCTTAAAATATAATGAAAGATTAAAGAATAAGTTAGATAATTGTGTCTTTCTAGAGGATGACCCCCAAAAAGATATGCTGACACTTTTAGATTGTATAAACAAAGCAGCACATGTAAATAATAATAAAGTTAGGCAAGCGTTAAATAAAAAACAAGAATGGTTTGACTGGGAGTGTTTTAATTATAGAAACAAAGTTTTTAATATTTATTAGCGAATGTCAATAGATCAAATTGTTAATTTGGCTAGAGTATAGAGAGTTCAATTAATTTGTAATTAAAAAAAATCTACGTTTATACGTTTAGATTCTTTTATTACATTCTCTAACTACAATCGATCTCTAATACTACGATTTTCTAAGATTTTCCAAACTTAGTTTTCACCCCAGTTTCAAAACATGATTTATGGCTCGCTGTGTAAGAAAAGATTTTTTTTTAGTAAATAAAGCGTTGCGGAGGAGGGAGAGGAGATACAATATCTCGGAAAAGAAAAATCGCAGGAAGCCTCAAATTTGATGTACCGTTTAAATACCACGATAGCATTTGACCCGAAAATTCCGGTCATAATCTATTCACCAAAAGTGCCAATTTACTGAATGGTTTTTTTTCTTCAGTTTTTCTCCATTTTCTTGAAAAAAGACTCGATTTGCTTTAAATTTGTTAAGGCTATCTACTTAATATCCTCACGAGTTTAACTAGTTGGCTAGCGCACTCGCCATTCTCGCGAGAATTCAGGGTTCGATTCCCGTGAGGGCAAAGTCGGTGTTGACCTAGCATCGTGATAAAAATTGGGAAGCTACAGTTAGTAGCGCCCTAGGTAGCGAAGGCCGGAACAGCGGCGTGCTTACCACATGCTTCCCTAAACAAATCGCTGTCTGGCATGCCTTGGCCTTTCATGGGCTGTTGCACCATAGAGTTATTTTTTTTATTTTATCTACCTAATATAAATGCCTATCACTTATATTTGAAACAGTTTTCTAGGATAATTGATTTTTTGGAGGGTTCTGAGAAAGTTGCCACGGTTCTTCTGTAATGGATCGCCATGATGCAGTTTGTGGGCGTCGCCTTATATACGTTACCTTGACACAGCAATATACGTCATGGCGTAGTGTAATGGGATGATGTAATGGATTGCCGTGAAGTATTCCACCACATGGAATGGATGCATGACATGTCACCCTACTCTCTACCACAGACGGTTGAGATCCCGTCCTTAGCAGAGAAAATGATCCACCCACCTAACACCCTACGATACTGGAAGGAGAATTTAGTAGTAGTAGTAGAAAAGTTGAGAAAGCATATAAAAAGACACGCTACTCTTAACTCTCTCTCATTCAAAGTACGTAATTCAAGTCTACATCAAGAAGTCATCATATTACTGTGATAAGCTGACACCCGCCACTTTTTTCAGATCAGTCTGTCGCATTCTTTGACGCCACCATATGTGCTGGTTTAATAGTGTAAAGTATTCGCAGAACCTTGCTAATTCAATATACACAGTGTCCAATCAATGCCTACTTTAATTTTAAATCACTTTCTCGACCCAACACTATAAAAACTCCTCAACGTGTCACATCAGTATATTTTCTAGTTAGACCAAAATATTTTAAGGTTCATTAAAGGCACTGGTAAAATTCCAAATTTGTAAAAATCTTAAGTCCACCAAAATATTATATTTTAAAAAATTTAAGTATATTATATTTAAACTTACAATGGACATTGATTGATATTCTTTTGCTAACAGCTGGTGGGACACCATTTGATGCCATGCACATATAATGTCCCATGTCTGATCTGGAGATCCTGTTAAGGCGTAACATACTTCCTTCATGTACTAGCACTGTAACAAAAACAAAAATAAATAAATAAATAAATATAATCAATAAAAAAATGTAATGACTATTTATTAAGGCAAGTTTTCCACTTTATTAATAATTTATGAAATCCAAGGAGATAAGTTGAAATTGATCCCAATATTGCATCAACGCTGCATACCTTCTAATTACTATGATATTACTTGCTTGTGTAAATGTTTATGCCATTTAGAACTGTAAAAGAAGTAAATAAGCTGAAAGTAATAAGTGGTGCAGCATCCTGAATGGAAATTTTCCAGTGATGCACTACCAATAATCAATTAGAAGATTGGGGGCTCTTCGAGAATTTGGAAGGAAGCGTTATTTAAAATGAGTTAGCTTCTAAAGGAAAGGTGTGCTAAGTTATTGTGACATTTACTGTAGCAATATTTAACCAGTTCGGATATAAAAAGAATTTTGAGTTCTTTGTGTAGTGAGACTTTAGATTGATGAGTTTTTTATCTCTCGACACTGAGTTGATAACAACTCTAGCTGAGTTGTTACCATAAAGGTGCTAGAGGAGAGGTAGCTGGAATTTTTTTTTTTTTGAAGTGTTACTTTCATATGAAGCAATTGTCAACAAGCCTGTCCAAGAGCTTGGCAATTTTGTTTTTGGTTTCCAAGTAATTCTCTTGTCTAAATACCGAGGATAGCCACATATGTTCGGCCAGAAGAATTATATTAGTAAATAGGTGTAAGGCTTTTCGTTTCAATCTAAAGCCTACGCATATTGATTAAAGCACATATTATATTTTGACTAAAAGTGTTCTATTCATTTTACAAAGGAGAAGCTTAATTTTTAAAGGTGATATCCAAATTTTAATAGAGTTTAAGATTTACAAATAATTTTCGATGACTGCTAGTTTGTTATAACGCTCAACTCCAGGGATTGAACATTTTTAGAATTTGGATAGATGTGATGTAGAGGATCGAGAGGATCTTGATTTTACGATCAGAAAAATAAAAAGCCTGTAAAAAAAAAAAAAAAAATGGAGCATACAAATAATTTTTTTAAAGACGGAGTAAGAGGTTGTAGGAAGAAAAGAACAACAACATTTAGAAGTGGATAGATAGAAAATTAAAAAAGTGGGGGCTTTCAAGTACCTGGGGGTTCTTGAAGGGTAAACTAAACATCTGTTTTTTTATTTGCAACTACCAAGCAATACAAACCACATCTAATGGGCAGGCGAATGATGCAGAAGGATTTAGTGCGGAAGTGAGGGCAAGGAGCGATCATGCTAAGAAATCAGTTAGAATGTAAACCTATGGAACATCTCCATCGTATCGAACACCAGTAAATAAAGTAAGAATTCATTACTGAGGGTATTCTTTTGTAGGGGTCCGAAACTTGGACAGCCTCATAAAAAAATCTAATGTACAAAATTAAAGCCGTATCGGATTAAAAATAAAGATATATTGAAACGTGGTTAGAAAAAAATTTGCGAAAAAGGAAGGAAGATAAGATAGTCTGGACATGTTTGTCGAATGACCCTAGACAAATGGTCTGTGAAAATTCGAAATTGGATCCTCCAAAAAGAAGAAGAAGATTATCATGTCCATGGGAAGAGGAAATTGAGGAAGAGATAATATGGAGATACTTAAGAGACGTAGACTGGAATGGCAGGAGACTGTGGAAGGAAGAACTCTTGCGGTAAACTCTTCAAGGAACACGCCGTAATCAGATAATCTCCCGCACATAAAAGCCACAAGTGTCGAGTGAAACGAAAACATTGCATTTAAAGTGAATTGATAGATTTACTCTGACGATGGATGAAAATCTGAAACCGGTCAGGAACAAAATAGATATGCATGCTACGGACCAGAAAAATACCAGACTTTATCCAGCATTGCGGACCCATCCAAATATTCAACAATCTGGTATTTTATCTGCCGTAGCATGTGTATTCCATTTATTCCTGACCGGTCAGTAATAAATGGAATACGCATGCTACGGTGGATAAAATACTAGACATTATGTATATATTTGGAAGAATGATATTTAAACTATTAAGATCTAAGTATTAGGTAAACTATTTACAAAAGCATTTACAATGTGATCTTTTTTTAAGTTGAATTATCAGTCTGCTCGTGATGATTTTCTACCTTATAAATATGTAAACTATCTGTGTCTGGTAACTGTTATTGTAATGATAATTACATCTATAAACATGCAACAAACACGACTAGAAAACAAAATACAAACAGAAAACCATCACGAGCAGACCGATAATTCAACAGGAAAAATTATTGGCAGATATTGCTATGTTAGCTTAACCATATCTATTGTTCAGTTTGTTATTTGTTTTTAAATATACATAATTTAATAAATTCACATTATTAAAATTATTATTATACAATCATCATCAACAATGCATTTAGCCAAGATACTGTGAAGTTGGGCTAACTTCCATACAGTTCAATGATCACAAAATTAAGTCGACTATCACAGATTACAAAAACTCTATAATCATTCATTTTTTTTGTGCAAGATTTTTAAACAAACAATTAAATCACAAAATAGCTATTAAAGTCCATGATTATGGCGGTTCACATTTCTCTCTTAATTTGAATTAATCAAATTATACAATAAGTTATATGGAAAATAATATATATTAACCAATTGAGACAATAAAGAAATTATATCATAATTTTCATCCATTTAATACCAATTCTCATTGGGAAAATTGAAAATGGTTGGTTAATTTGGTATAAATTTATATAGAGCAATATTTGGTTTAGGAAAATCTAATTACTCCCAGTAGAGTTTTACGAATTAGGTTAACTGAATAAATTGTATTTAAATTGTATAAACGTAGGTGTAAAGCAGGGAGTTTTTATTTTCTTAATTTTTTTTTTTTTTTTTGTACTGGCAGAAGATACACATAGAACATATTAAGGATGTGTGTATAGAAATAATGGTGAGAGTGTGTGGTCCAATATCTCGTACAAAGGAGCGCTAATGATAAAAAAAGATGTCGATCCTATATGGACGTGCCAACAACAGGTCCCTACAATTCCCGCCCTAACAGAACGATGGAATCTCTACCTCTTACTGTTATTCTCTCTCTATCGCACCCACCAACATCTCTAACTATTTCATTCTCAATTGGATTATCTCTTCCTTTCCCGCAGTCAATAGCAAAACTTCAAAGAATTACCGAACTAATTCTTCAATTACTATTGGCCACCTATCTAAGCTTACGAGCTCATCTGAGAAGGAATTCATATTTTTAAAAACTATGTTTTATAGAATTTTCTTATTTTAATTTTATCTTTCTAATTCCTTCTTTCTATATGAGGCAATTAATTAGACTTGATTTAGACTTTAGATTGCAAAATGTTTGGGATTAACAATTTTTTTGGCCAACTGTTTTGTAGAGAGGGCATTCCTTCTGGACAGTCTGCATTCTGCATTCAAAGCCAAAACAATTGTTTCAGGAATCGCTCTCTAAAAATCAGTGCCAATTTAGGTTAAAACATAAGAGCTTTGCATTTAATCTAGATAAATACTTAATTCATAAACAAGACAGTTGGTTGTAGACACCGAAGCAGAACACTTGTTTTTCGCTCTCTTAGCATCAGTGCATATTAAAAAGTTTATAATATCTAGCAAATAACTTGTAGTTATTATTTCAATAGAATATATTTATTGTTAGCAGTGGTGACTACTTTCTTATTTGTGATACTTCTCTCTTAAACATATACGAGGTGTGTAAATTAAGTAATGAGACTGATTTTTTTATCTTTTTTTTATTCAAATAAAATTACAATTCAACATTGTCCCCTTCAAAGTAACTACCTTGGGAAGCCACACAAATCTGAAGACGATTCTTCCATTCGTCATAGCAGTGCTGGAACTCGGATACTGGAATAGACTTCAGTTGGTCGGTTACGGCTGTTTGAATATTCTCCAATGTTCCAAAATGACGTCCCTTGAGGTGATTTTTCAATATGGGGAACAAAAAAAAAGTCACATAGACTCATGTCGGGTGAATAAGGAGGCTGAGCAGCCACAGGAATGTTATTACTGGCCAAATACTCATTAATAGAAATCGCGGTGTGACACGGAGCATTGTCGTGATGCAACACCCACTTGTTTTTGATGTTTGGTCTCACACGCATGACTCTTTTTCGAAGTCTCTCAAGAACTTCTCGGTAAAAATGTTGGTTTACCATTTGGCATTGCGGCACAAATTCTTTGTGAACGATTCCTTGGTTATCAAAAAAGCAAATCAGCATGCATCTGATTTTTGACTTGCTCATTCTTGCTTTTTTTGGCCTTGGAGAGGTTGAAGTGTGCCACTGCATGCTCTGACGCTTAGTTTCTGGGTCATACTCAAACACCCAAGACTCGTCTCCTGCAATAACACGTTCCAAAAAATTGGGATCGTTTTCAATTGCTCCCAAAAAGTCAAGGCTCCTTTCCTTTCTGATGTCTTTTTGCTCTTGTGAAAGATTTTTCGGAACCATTTTTGCACAAATTTTTCTCATCCCCAATTCATTAGTCAAAATTTGATGAACGGTTGTGTGAGTCAAATTCAACTCTTCGCCGATCATTCGGACTGACAAACGACGATCTGAACGCACGAGATCGCAGATTCTGCCAACATTTTCGTCGGTTCTTGAAGATGAAGGCCCCTTCCGCTGCGAGGCTCGTCTTCAATTGATTCCCTTCCTTCTGCAAACGACTTAAACCATCTAAAAACCTGTGCTCCCGACAAAACATTGTCTCCATAGGCCTGGCACAGTTTTTCAAACGTTTCCGTTGCACTGTGCCCAAGTCTGAAGCAAAACCTGATAGCACAGCGTTGCTCGTAATTGATGTCACTCATTTTTAAAACGCACTGAAAAAATCTTGCTCACAAAAAAGTCACTACGGACAGTGCAACAACTCTAGCATTTTCAAATTTGCACTGGACGTGTATCAGCTGTTTACTTGCCCTACCACGCATGGCCGCGTCTCCAGTGTTGCCAGATCGAACACTAGAAAATCAGTCTCATTAGTTAATTTACACCTTGGTAGGGATAGTGACTGGACACACTTGGGTGTCCAGTCACTTGTTTAACATAGGGAGGGCGGAGCCCATTTGTCAGAACTGTGATGACGGAGTTAGGGAAACGGTGTATCACTACTTATGTCAGTGTCCCCGTTTCGCTGGAACTAGGTTTCGTATATTTGGGAGGACACCATTCCCGCAGGATTGCCTGGGCGAGTTGGAGTTTAGGGATATCTTGGGATATTGTAGATTAACCGGCAAGTTACCGGGGGAGATTAATTAAGGGGTACGGGGGGTATCGGGGGATAAGAGCCACATAGGCTTAGGTCCCGCGCCTTTGGGCACCCGTTTTTGATAATGATAATAATTTACACACCTCGTATACTTACAAGCCCTTTTACTAAACCGCTCACGCCACAAGCTACTAGCACACAACAACTCAACACACCCCAATTACATTTCACTGTCTAACTATCTAACTATCTAGCGATCTGACTATCTAACTATCTAACTATATAGCGATCTATCTAACTATCTAAATATCTAACTATATAGCGATCTATCTATCTAAATATCTAAATATCTAACTGTCTAACTATCTAAATATCTAACTATCTAACGATCTGGTATCTAACCATCTAACTTCTGACTATCTAACTCTCTAACTAATTATCTAACTATCTAACTATCCAACTATCTAAATAGCTAACTATCTACGATCTAACTATCTAAATATCTTACTATATAACCTTTCATACAGCTACAAGCGAATCTTCCAACAGCCTTGTAACAGTTCATACAGCAGTCACAACGCGTCAACAACCTTTCTCTTTACTCACTCTAAATCTCTCACACACATTTTATATATTACGTGTAAAGTCGAGGCACACTGTGTTATCTTTCTATTATTATACAGTGTTCAGTTTTACTTCCAGTTTATTATCTCTCATAAACCCAATTTCTCTCCTTCTTATACCCATTATATTCTACAACCATACAAGGATTTCGCGTTGTGGATGCCATCGCTATTTTCCTGGAGCAGTACTTCTCGAGGGTCTTTCTTCACAAAGCCTCAAGCATTCGCGATAAAATATCGCATGAGGGTCTATTTTTTAAACTAAAAAAAATGTCTTCCACATAACTACTACTCCTTCCGGCACAAAATAGTTATTATATTTAATTTAATAACTGATGTCTCAGAATAGATGTCATATTTGTAGAATATTTGGGGAAAATGGAGAACTTTACTTAAAAAAAAATGTTATTTAATCAGGTTTTAGCATTAATACAGCTTCAGTTTTACAGAAAATATTAAAATACTATGTAGTAGGCGATTTTCACTACTGAATTCTGTTTGGCTCTCTGTTTGTGCAGAAATTGTTTTTGAAAATATAGGAAAAATAGAGAATATCACAATCGGATAATAGTCGCAGCTGGGGCATTTTTTGTGGTCGAGAACATTTGAGCCAACTCACTCTGGAACGACGATGTTTTTCAACTAAATGTTGATAGTAATAAGCTCGTAATAAAAAATGGTAAAGTTAAAAGAAATAAATCATAGCAATTTTTGTTTTATACACATCACATTTCCATAAGACTTTTTGTATTTTTGCAAATAAATACTGGCAAAATAAATATGTATTATGAAATCTGTTGTTGAAGTCAGAGTATCAAATAAGCTAAACAGCTAAATTTCTTCAGAAAGAACACTAAATTATATCGAAATATTTCAAAATTTTGGTGAACGAAATATTTATTTATAGTCTTTTTTATCTGTAGGCGGATCGTTTAAATATCAAAAATCTTTTCTTTAAAAGAACTTCAAAGGCAACGCCGCCGGCGTTACAAGACTTTTATGCCCAATCCACTCCAGCCATCTTTCGCCTACAACTCCATTAATGTTTGCCCAGTGGCATAGAAATTAATCGGCCATAAAATTTAATTTGGAATATTTTCTATTTTATTATTATTTATATCTTGAAATATAATTTGAAAATTGAAATTTAATCTAGTAGACCCACTTGAATTCTATTCCCTACTTTACAGTTGATTTCGATAATTGATATGGTCAGTATGTTGCAAACATTTCCGTTCATACTGTACTAAATCATATCTTCGAGTGATTAAGGAAAATAATTCCAATTATCAATACAAACAATGGTTAACAAAGGTTTAACCGTTGTTAATAAAACAAGCAAAATGTTAAGTGGGGAAAAAAAAAATACTTGAAGCTTTCAGTGGAGCCTCCATTTGCTGGAAATCATGGTCGGCTCTCACTTATATTAAAGATATTGTTCAGTAACATAAACCTTAGGAGGTTTATGGAAGGAGCTGCAACATTATGCATTCATCTAAAGTACCATTTTAGTATAATGTAAGGGTTTAACATCTATATAATATTAAGCTTTGCTAGACTTCCAAATTTATAGAAAATAGGTTAATCGGAGTGGTTTACTTCAGTAAATAATTTCCTGATCGTCTTGGATCTTTTTTTTTCAACAAAAGGGACCATCAATTTTCGAAGGCCTATCAAGAACAATCTAAATTCAAGAGCATTTCAAAAAAACGAATTAACATATAAATACCCACAGTAACTAAAGTATTAACCTATCACACTTTGTAACTTCTATTTCTTCGGAAAATTTGATTTTAGATACATTCTGGTGTAGCTGAGACATAAGGTTTATCTAAAAATCGTCAAACAATTAGTTCTGGGCTGGATGGTAGCGCTATCATGATTATGGTCTGCCATGTAACTACATTCAGCAGCCTGAACCTAAAATCAACGTCTGTATTGTACGGCCTTTTACGATCTATTTAGTTTTCAATAATTATAAGTTTCTCTTACATGAAGTGAAAGTATTTATTGGGATGAACGTATTTATTAGAAAGAATACATAAGGGGTTTAGAGTACCATTGAGTACGAATGAAGTGCAGAGACAAATGTCGGGTCATTGGTGTTGTCTGATTGTCTATTAGGTCTACTGGACTTGGGACCCACTGTAATTTTTGGACCGGTCGGCCTGCAGCCAGGATTGGTATCCTACTTGAGTGAATGGATAGAATGATCTTTCCAGTGAAAGTTCCACGTGTATGTGGATTATGTTTTAAACTTTTAATAGTGAAATGTAGGTTTGATTTTTTTTTTTTAAATTGACAAGAATAAATGAACTAGTGCGGTCGATGCAAAGGACCATAGTTGTTGCGCCACGTATACAAAAATAACACCAACAAAAAATTATAAGTAAAAATTCTAAGATTAAGGAAAATTTGTTCGGTATTTAATCTAAATTTAAATTTGCCGCCAACAGCGTATGATAATTTTATTTCGGGAAAGGTATTGTAGTACCTTGATAATAATTTACTAATTTATTAGGCTGTGTCCTAAGATTAGAGAGTGGGTAAACTATATATTTATCCCTCTCTCAGTCAGTCGCTAAGCAATATTCGGAAGAGTTAGTAGCTATCTAAGACCGCCATTTAACACTCGTTTTGAATAGGTCACAGTACAAGCCAGTTCGGTTGCCCTTAATTGTGAAAACCCAAGTTGGTTACTTCTGGTTTTCCTGGGTAGTATTTAAACTAGTCCTTTTGCCGAGTAAACGGCTCCGGTCTCTCCTGGCCTGCTAGAGCTCACTGTGAAATCATATGGTTGCCACTTCCGGTAACCTGCCGTGCAGCTTCTGGGAGCCCGTTTAATTATTATCTACATCAACAGCAAGCAGCAGTGCATGGATCAAGAATCAAGAGTTACAGGCACATAAGATTTATTTCCTTATGCCTATTTCTCCTCTCCCCTTGTCCCCGGTATAGGCTAAGGATTATGGGTCTTGCAACGCTGTTAACCAGGATTCTGCGTTTCAAGGTAAGCGCCATTCCTTTGGCTGTTGAAAGTAATAAACTATATTTGCTACCCATTTTTAATTTTATTTATATATTCATTTTTGTCCATATAATTTCAATATTTTAATTTCCCATTTTGCTCACCTAATTATATCATGTTTAGTCCACTCAATTTTTTCATTCTTCAATTTATATTTTTTGCTGTTTTTCTATTAATTAGAGCCCACCCGAGGTATCTCATCTCAATTTATATTATTAATTATTTTTTTTATATTTACCTGTACAGAGCTTACCAGAGCTTGAGATAATAGGGGTAAAAGAGCTCACTTTTATTTTTATTTTATTTTATTTATTATACTATATATTATTTACTAAACAGAATTTGTTAATTAAAATTGTGTTAATTGCAGTAAGTGAAAGTAGTTAGGAAAGGGATTAGCTTAGTGGTAAAGCACTGGACTAGCCACGCGAAAGTCCCGGGTTTGAATCCAGTTTGGGTTGGTTTCATGGTGGTATTATATTGGGGGGAAGGGGTATGGTTGGGTAGATAGAGATGTGTAGGTAGAGAAGGGATGCGAGTTACTGAGTGCATATTTGGTACGTTTTACGGTTCTGTGCATAGCTTTTACTTATAGTGTAGAATTTACTAGCTGTACTTCTCCAGGAATATATCGAGTACTGGGTGCAGATTGTGTGGGTTCCTTTTATTCGTCTGCTAGTGAATAGGAGATGACTGTGGTAGTTCACTGTTTAGCGTACTTTACAGCCGGGTATGAGCGCGAGCTCCGAAACTGCCCAAAAAGTGGGAATAAATAAATAAATAAACAAATTAAAAGTCCTCTTAAAAAAAAGAGTCATATGAGTGTTTGTCCCAGTTTATTTACTTAGTTTACAGCATCCATCAAGTTAAATTTTGTAATGCAATAAATATTATTGGTGGATCAGTATATCTCTATATTTTTATGTCTAATAATATTTATTTACGAAAGTTTGCATTAATTTTCATTAAATGGTTATAAATGAACAAATTAAAAGTACATTTAAGCTTGTATTCATTACTATTCTTCTATGGATCCACGAGTGTTAAGGCAAACTTATATTGGCCTTATGCATAGTAGTATAGTTAGCTTATAAGATAACCATGTTTTAATTTAAATCTTCTATTATTTAGAAAAGTTTCATTATTATTCCAGATAATGTAGAGTGTGATCATTCATGTTTTTGATTACAACTAAAGTGAAAGTAGCTTAAATTTGAATATAATAGGTTGAAAACTATAGTTGGTGATGTGATCCTTCAAAGGAAAGATTGAACAGTAGCTACCACACTAATGTTGATGATGAAGTTCGACAAAGCCTCTGTGGTAACCGCCGCCGTGCCCGTTATCGTTGCTGAAAGAGTAACCCTAAAGACTCATACCACTTACCCACCACAGTCTCATTCTCTAATGACCCCCACGGGCCACTAAGTACATTGTTATGTTTCAATTAAAAGCCTTGGCGAAGAAAAGGGTTATAGTGGACCCATGCCAAGGGACCTGCTTCCCCCCCATGCCACCACCAAAGAATTCAAGTTTAACCCTTTTCTAAAACTTAGACAATCTCTCCCCCCATATATATACTTTTCACCCATTTTAAATACCATAACCGGATCATAAGTTAAAATATAAAACTTTTCAGAGATAAAAGGATGTTAGCATCTTATATTTTTTTAAATTTAGTATTATTAATTCTTATTTTAAATAGTAGTATTTCTTTTTGCAGTTTATATATATAGTTAAAAACCATTATTATCTATTTTCTTAAGTAGTCCAAAGGGAAAACTCATTTTCTATAACAAAGTTGTTTGTAGTATTGTGGTTTCTCTGTTTAGTCTGATATTGTATTATTCTTGAGAATGAAAATAAATTCCCGCCAATAAATTAATCATAACCTTTATTCAAATGGTTTTGAAAAATCCGTTGCATACTGTCGTTATTGGTGCCTACAATTGGTAATCACTTAGTAGGTATTAAATAATGTCTATTGACAATATTTATAGCAGCCCGAGGAATGCCCAGAAATAATGTACTTATTTTGAGCCACATTAGAATCATATATTTTGATTTAAAGGCCGCCGGTATAGATAGAGCAAAGGCCAGTAGGAAGCCTTGATGGATAACATCCAGAAGTGGTCTTGATTGATAACACAATCTGCTCAACAAAAGTATTTGTCTATTAATTGTTGCTAAATTCACTAAAATAGGAGGGAGAGGCCACGGATTCACAATTTCCTAAATGGATAATAAATAAACAGATCGCATTTAGGTATGTATTTCAAAATTTATGCCAATATCCGTTCATCAGCATGTTCATAACTTATATACAATAATTGTACATGCCTCTTGTGAGTGTCCATGTCATAAAAAAGTGTTTCTTTAGCCACTGGTCATAAAAATATTATGTATATTTATTTATTTTTTAAATCTGATGAAAAATTTGTGATTGCATTGTCATCTAGTGCATGTTCCTATAACATCAATGTAAACATCACTGTGAAGTGCTTTCTTAAACTATTTTGACTTTTAAATTTAGGGAGGGGATTATCTCAGTGGTAGCGCGCTGGACTAGCAACGCGGAGATCACGGTTTCGAATCCAGCCGGGCTACCCTTAGATTTTTCTCTTCCTAGGAGCCCCTCTAGCTCACTGTCCGGTGATGGACAGTGCTGTCTGTAACGGGAGAACACTGTCCGGAGGCCGGTAGTGCACTGAGAAGGCTCCGGGCGCAAATGACCACAGATGTTGAGACGCCTTAAATTGAAAAAAAAAAAAAATTAAATTTTCATAAATCAGTATAACGGATGCGAGAAGAAGAGAGCATTAGAGAAATAAACTAGATATATGCTTGTTCCAGCCTATCGATGTTTGTCGATGTTTATCGATATTTGAAAATCAGGTAACGACTACAGAAGAGAGAAGTTACACTTAATTATTGTGTGAAAATTAGTTTATTAATCTGTTTATTTTAGTGTTTTAGTGATTATTATATTTTGTATTCATTCGAATTGTTTAAATTGAGTTTATTATTGTTTATTACTTACTTTCAAATATATCTTTTTTGAAATAAAGTATCTGAGTTTGGGTAAAGTTATTATTAGCCTACATAAACTCTACCACAACCAAGAGACAGGTAGACATCGCTCTTGGAACAATGCTGAACAGTATATAATGAGAGAACACACAAAACTGGAAGGACTTTAATATAATAAAAGTTAGGTAGCGTGAGATATATAAAGACACAGACTGGCTGAGTGATGAGAGAAGATTGCTGACTGGTTGTAAATTGTCGAAAAACTGGACTACTATTACTCTATTTATATAAATCGAACTATCCCTCGTAGTCTGGTCTAGGTGGGGAGTAATTAAATTTGATTCATTTAATGTGCTACTCCGCTTTTCAGATCCTATGAATCTTCGATGATTCAGATCCCATTACATCAGTTTACTTCTCTATTAGACAAAGTGAACATAATATTAGGTATAGTAGGTATTTTAACTCTAGTTAGATTCAGCAAAACACTCCATATATTATTCAATTTAGTATTACTATTGTATAAATACTGGTGTTATTATTCACTGAGTCCCCTCTAGCATTTAGTCACTAATCAACAAATTTGATGACACAGATTATCTGGAATACGATCAGTACATTTGGTCAACAGGTCATATTCTAAACAGATTATAATGTAGTTATAATGACCAAAGTGTCATTAATATTAGTAGACATTATATGAGAAAAATAAGTTAAATTAAAAAGTTGAAGGATAAAGGTACCTAACAATTAAGGGATACTCCCATTATCATACACTACGAGGTTAAATCTCACTCGGAATGACAGATTATTGGGCCCTTGGTGTTTCAGCCTTCTACAAGAACTGGAAAAAAATCATTGAACTAATGATTGATTACAGACGGAGGATAGGGACTTATTACATGATGACTTAGCAACTTTACTTCCGCAAATGGTTTCAAGATGTTGTTGAAAGCATAGAAAGGAACTTAAGCGTGTGGAGGACAATAAATTGATTCAATTATAAACTGAAGATTGGAACTATGTCAGAAATGATTTAAAAGAATAATTAGTTTAAAACAACAGGTTAGTTATTACTTATTCAAACTTTTTTTTGGGTTCAGAAGTCTATAATAAGACAACTGTACCTCAAGTTAAATTACTTTTCCTTAAGATAGATGCATGTGAGCAATCTAGTCTAATCTAGTTGTAGTGCACCATAACAAGTTAAATTCATTAGACCACCACAGTATGCCCATTGTGCAGTAAGATAATTACTTTCACGTCAGACCTGTCATGTCCAATGAATGAGTTACCATAAACCCATTCGCCCCATCTTTTCCTCAGATAAAATAAATGGGGTAGAAGAAAAAAAGGAAATAAGGAATTATGTTTGACATGTAAATCTAAAGTCAAAATTTGAAGAACAATATGTTTTGGAAGAACGTGAGTTCAAAGTTTGAAGAATTTTTCTACTTACTTCGGAATAATCTTCACAGTATAGATGATTTGTGGTGCTTCTATTAGGAAAACTATATCAACTACACACAAACTACTTTATATATCAACTACACGTTTAGAGAACTACAACTATTTTCTGAAACGTTTTTCCTAGAAAAATGCATTTAAGTGGACTTTTGAGGGAAAAATGGGGTAATATTTTTCTTTTAAGTGCTATTTTAGTTTATTATACCATTCTATCATCTAATTAATATTAATAAGAATTAAATAAGCAACTTAAATTCCAAGTTGACCCAGAAGTGCTGTTTTTACTGAAGTCTTTCCAATTTTTTTTGCGATTTTCTCCACAAAAACGCCGACAGATTTCATTAAATTTGTTATTACACTATGTGTGTATAGAGACATCATTTTTGTTCGAAACTTTTGTCCGAGAAAAGTTCATTTAAAGAAATTTTTTGGTAGGCGGAAGGTTATGATTCCTTCGAAAATGTCATTTTATTATGTTCAGATTCTGCCATTGATATAAAATTGAAGACTAGTAAACAATTAACAAACACTAAACCTATTGGTGCGCAGCAAACATGAAGGGCCAAGGCTTGCCAGACGGCGATTTGAATTGGGGGCGTGTGGTAAGCATGCCGTAGTTCCCACGCCATTTAGTACTGGCCTTCGCTATCTAGGGCGCTACTAACTGTAGCTTCCCACTTTTTATCACGATGCTGGGTCAACACCCACTTTGCCCTCCGGGAATCGAACCCTGAATTCTAACTCGAAAGATGAGTGCGCTAGCCACTAGACCAACACGTGAGGACCTAGTAAACATTCTTAAAAATAAATTAAGAATATTTGTCAAAATCTCTTGTGATTGTTTCACATCAATTTTGTTTCCATTACCACGTTAAATGCTTGAAATCATGATGAACTCCTCATCTGCAAAGGTACGGGAGTTGGGGGGGAAAAAAATGCTAATTTTCTTTGGCTTATGAATTTCGTGTTTCAGATGGATTTTTGCTCAGGCCGCTTGGGTCGTTCATGCCCTATATTATCATAATTAATAATACTGTTGCTTCTGAATTATGCCTTATATTAACAAACATATAGTGTACCATTAATTACTATCGGTAGGTCGTATTTAAAAACAATGAATTAATTAAATAATTTGAAACATTTCATTTCAGATATTATAAATATAATTTATAAGTTATTCTGATTTAAGTATTTAACTTTTCAATAAATACTTCAGAATATTTCCTTTTTTAAAGAAAAATTTCAATTTAACGGAAGTTCAACGTTGGGCGTGGTCGAGCTCTAGCGATATTAATCTCAAATCTATTTTCCAGTATCAACTCGCCACTGCATCATAAGAAATCGAGCGATATTATTCTTTTTTTTGTAATTTTTGACGGACAAATCTTTTTTTTTTTTGCAACAGTTATCGACGGATAAATTGCGCAATTAAATAGCTACCCTAAAAGGTATCATTAATTATATTTATATCTTTTATGACTTATGATACTTATGAATCTTACAAAATCTCATGAACTAGGTTGAGAACTATATCTACAGAATTGTCAGATTAAGTCAGATGATGAATACGTATATAAATTGAGTGTAAACTTTTCAACAATTATTTGCTAATATTTAACAGTCTAATATAATATAATGTCATTCTTATATTCCCCACCGTCGATGCTTCAATCCCCACCGCCTTCTACTATGAATGTTACAATAAAGTAAAATCCTTACCCACACATCCCTCTATTCAATCGTTCTCCACAGCAACACCGACGTGTTCTTTATAATCATTTAATGATGAACGCGTCAAAAACACAGGAATTAATCTTCTCACTAAAAGAAGAAAAGGTACGCACGGTGCGCTATCTAGGTATAATAATAGATACTAAATTAAATTATGGTGCCTTAATTGAGGAAAAATGTGAGAAATTAAGTAGACTGTGTTATTTGATGAGATGACTGACTGACGTACTGAGCATTGAAGGACTGAAGACGGCTTACTATGCGCTGTTCTATTCAGTCATGACTTATGGCATAATGTTGTGGGGGAGCGCACCACTAGCGGTGAATGTGTTTAAATATCAGAAGGTAGTTAGAATAATATGCAAGGTTAGAAAGGATACAAGTTGTCGCGGACTATTTCCGCGATTAGGCTTTCTAACACTACCCTGCTGCTATATCCTTAAATGTGCCGTATTTGTAATAGAGCATCTAAATAAGTTCCGGCGTAGAGGGGAACTACATAACATTACGACAAGGCAAAACAACTTATTGGAGGTGCGTGCACATCGGACTTCGAAAGTTGGAAAAAACCCACTATATATGGCCGCTAAAATCTATAATTGTTTGCCCGAGTCTTTGCTTCAGGTGAGCCTATCAAAAAATAAATTTAAAAAGGTGCTTAAAAAATATTTACTAAATAAAAATTATTACTCCATAAACGAGTACCTCTGTAATTGATTGAAGCTTTTCTTTTTTTGACACTGTTCTGTACCTTTGGTGCTGTATGAATAAAGTATCTGTCTATCTATCTATATGTTCATGGGAATTGCTATAGAGAACGGTTGCTGGTGGTAAAGGATCTACATTGCTAAAATATGCTTGTTTTTCATTATATATGAGATTTTGTGGAGGGACCGACTATACGGAGAGCGGCTGCCAAGAAATATTTGATAAGGGATGCAAAGAGGCATGTGGAATACACATTATCAAAATGTACCCCAAAAAATGATGGTGCAAAGGGAGTCGAGCTTTCTACCTAACTGGTGAACAAGTTAACAACATGTGCCTTTTTTTTCATAAATAAATGGAATCTACGAATGGACAGTATATAAGTTAGTTTGGGTGCGATGTAAAGGTGTATTGCAATGGGGTACGGAGTCCTGGAGGAGGGGATACGCTCAGTGGATGTATACTTGTAAAAACAATAATTGAGCGAATCACCAAAGCAAATCAGCAGCCACTCTCAAATAAATATTTTATTTCTACGATTAACGATAAAAGTATGTAATGACATTAAATTCATATTTAAAAAAAAAAACAAGAATTTAATCATACATTAAGAATTCTGGGGGATATAACTCCCAGCTGGTATAGCCAAAGGGATCCAATGGGATCCAATGACTCAAAATTAAAAGACGAGGAATAAATAAGTTATAAAATACAAGATCATAAAAAATGTTTGGATTTCTCAATCATTTGAGAAAACGTAGAATTGCAATTAATAATATTATAAAAATCTGCTGTTGCACACTCACACGAATTTCGTTTACTTAGGCAATCTACAAAGTTATAAATTGATTAATTCACTTCAAACTTATAATTCTTACTAGATGTTTAATTGCCTTCAATTTACATGAATGGATGAATCTAAACTATATACAAAACGCTTTCGAGTAAAGCATAATCCCCACTCACGTATAAAACTCACTTAAATGAATTTTCTCTGTAATCAAAAGTGATAAGTCTCTGCAGTATACGTAATTAGTGCATCAAATTTAATGAAATCTGTAGGTGTAATTATCGTGAAAATCGCAGAAAACTGAAAAACTATTTCTAAAAATCATACTTCCGGTTAATCGAATTTCTTCCAACTTCAAATTATAACAACATATTTAATTCTGATTGATATTAATATGAATGATAGAATTTTATAATAATAAATTGAAAAATCACTTTAGAGGGAAATATAACCTCCACATTTCTCAAAAAACCTCTCCCATAAATGAATTTCCCCCCCCAAAAAAATGTTACAAATAAAAATTGTAACTCTTTGTATTCCAAGATAAAATTTAAATTATTGAAAATGGTTGGAGCAGTTTTGAAAAAACTCAAAAAACTGAAAAATAAACAACAAACATTTAGTATGGTTTTAGTTCCGCTTGCATTCTCTCGCATAGCCAGGTGGCCCTGAAGGTTCAGAACCACCTTTTGGTGGGAGTGTAGAGACCTGGCACAATAAGTGGTTTGAGGAATAGAAGGTAGCCAGTAACTGGCTAGGTAACGGTGCGAATACTCTGTTAGTAGCCCAGAACCTGTCCAAGGGATAGCCAAAAGTTCGGCTTGGGTATCTCTGAGGGAACACGACTGCTACTGGAGGCTAAGTCCGGATGCAAAGCAAAATAAAGCCAAGACTGAGTAGAAGTAGAACCTAACAGACCCTAGGACTAAGAAATAATAGATTTGCCTGATAGCGGGCCTTTTCACAGGGCACAATAGGTTCAAAAAACATCTGGACCACAAGATGGGGTTAATTAACTCATAGCCTATGTACAGATTATGCCAGAAGGAGGTGGAAACGGCCTCTCACCTGTTCTTAGATTGTTTTGAAATCGACAGATTGCGATATGAGATCTTTGTCACGCTGAGACTGGAGGAGATCATACCGCAAAGAGGACTAGTGGGGCAAGCCCTCGACCTAATGAAGAGGGGAGATTTGCTGTACTAGACATGAGGTTGTAGATGCAATATGCCTGAAAAAGTTGGCTGGCTGCAGTGCCTGGGTTTAAGTCTACCCCCATTCCTAATCTAATCTAACTCCGCTTGACCTATATATTATATATAAATTTTACCAAACCTTATTGGCGGCAGGTCTTCTAGTTGAAGTCAAAGGAAATATGAAGTTTGAACTCTACAATTTTTGCATTTTTGAGTTATATTGACCACACACCTATTTCTAAAAACCATTTTTTTGGATTTATGGGCCTCAAGACGTTATTTCTGTTGACCACTTATACTGAAAATTTAACATGATCGAATACTTCCACTTACAGCAGATTGTAAGAGTTCATGAAGTAACGATTTCTTCTGTTGCTTCAACTTAATAGATCTCAAAAAAAAAAATAAATAAATAAATAAAAACGTTTAAATGATTACAAAAATTGCATATTTATAAATCTCTAAAGTTATATAGTCCTTAGCGTTGGTCTAGTAGCTAACATACTCGCCTTTCGTGCGAGAATTCAGGGTTCGATTCCCGTGGGGGCAAAGTCGGTGTTGACCCAGCATCGTGCTAAAAGTGGGAAGCTACAGTTAGTAGCGCCCTAGGTAGCGAAGGCTGGAATTAAACAGCGTGGGAACTGTGGCGTATTTATCACAAGTTATAATACAATTTTTTTAGAATGTATGAATAGTTGTCAACAAGGATTGAATCACCAATCCTGAATGATAAACAGTTTTTTTGGAAACCAATTACTTGTTATTCAGTAGGCTAGCGCTCACATGTTTGCTACTTGCATCCTGGTTCGATAATTTGTCTTCCATAACTAGAGTTAAGGAATTATAATAAAGAAACCCCGGATAACAATAACAGAATCAAGACTTTGGGAATTAACGTTTAATCAACACACACCCATTCACAGTAAAAATCCTATATATAGGCGGTGGCAGTGATGGGGCCGGTTGCACTGCGACCTACAAAATCTATTGTACTTTTGAAATTTTGGTTTATCTACTTATTGCAAATCTAATATATTGCCTGCAATTTGGACACCAACTATTCCATATTACTTTTTTTCTAGCTTATTATTCAATTTTAATTATATATATTTACAGCATTGTTTTATATTAATATTTAATTAATTAATAAGCAAGATTATATAAATATTATACAATTATTTGCATTTCATTTATAAAATATACAAGAGAAGTTGGTGCACTATCGGATATAATAAAGTTCTCTTGGTAATTATATAGGATATTAAATTCATAGATATTAATATGAAGTGGAAAACAGTTTATATATATATGCATATATATATATAACAGGATTGTGTGTGTATGCAAAAGAATCATAGAATGTGATAGTGAGAGTTGGCTTGGCGGCCGCTGCAGGCAGATGGTTCACTATCCCAGCAGCAGCCAGCCTCTCTCGTACAGGGCACCTTTCTATTGTAGATGCAGTACGTGTATCTAATTGAAGGGATATATATGTATATATATATACATGGAGGTAAAATGAAAACACAATATGCCGTTGCATAGTGTATTTATAAGCGTATGTTTATAAAATACATGATAATTAAATGAAATACAAAGATTTTACTACACTTTTAATGGTTTACTACTGAAATAACATTACTTTTAATTAATAAAATTTTCTTATGTTTATCTAAGGTAATATAATTTTTTTTTTTTTTAAATAATTTCATTAAAAATCAAATAAGACATACTCGTAATATGCTCTTTATATTTAAATATCAATATAAGTAATTATTTGCTTTTATGACAAGCAGATTAGTTGTTGACCTGTTAGTTAGAATCAAATAATTATAAAGAATCTTTTCTCCATTGCTCAATAGTTTTGATCTGTGCAAATTATTTTTAATAAAGGAGATTACAAATTAACTTTAAAAACCTGGGCTTTATTATTAAAGACCAAAAGTAAATGTCTGGTACTGTGTCTGTTATGGCGCTCTTCTTTTCTTTAATTCTGGACAGCTTTCGAATATTTCTTTCTTCTAAAATTTCTATCACACACACACACACACACACACACACATTCTGTGAGACTACAAACATAATGAATTCAGATGATGGAGTAGAAATCTGTAGTTAATGGTTTTTAAATTAAGGAAGGAATGTGTGACGTGTGATCATAATGTATCCACAGTGAAAAAAAAACTATAATATTTGAAATACCCAAAGATCTCTAGGAAAATAGAATAATAATTATCTCAAAACAAAAAAAGTCACAGGACGTTCAAACTTTGTATTCCGTCTACGTACTATCACCACACGAAGATTTCACGGACATAATTCATCAACCAAAAAGTGCTTTACGGAAACTTTACAAGGTTTTTTCAGTTTTGTGATTTTCACAAAAATTGCACCAATGATTTTCTTTAAATTTCTTATACTACCTAACACATAAATATCTATCACTTTTATTTTGAAACATTATGCTGGGAAAATTGATTTTTGTTGTTTTTTTTTGGAGGAACCGTAGCGTTGGGCTATCCTCTAAAGCAAAACTTCAGTATAATATTATATGATTTTACCACCTAGATAATATTAATATACATTAAAGGCATTGATAGGATTACAAATTTAAAGAAAATCAATCGTGACCAGACGGTGTTTTTAAAGAATAGGTTTTTAAGTTTTGGATTTTTCTCGAAAACGGTTATAACGATTTTCTTTAAACTTGGTATGCTTGCTACATAGTTCGACAAGGATTACTTTTACTTGAAACACTTACTGAAACAAATGATTTTAGTGGGTTTTAGCACCCTGTCAGTCAGTTTAACTAGAACCTGTCCAATAGATAGCCAAAAATTACGGCTTGGGAGTCTCTGAGAGAGAGCACGACCGGTGCTGGAGGCTAAGTCCGGATGCAAAGCAAAAATAAGGAGGTTATATCAAGGCTGAGTAGGAGTAGAACCTAATAGACCTTAGGGCTAAGCAATAATAGATTTGCCTGATAGCGGGCCTTTTCACAGAGCACAGTAGGTTCAAAAAACATCTGCACAAGATGGGGTTAATTAACTCATAGCCTTTGTACAGATTATGTCAGAAGGAGGAGAAAACGGCTTCTCACCTGTTCTTAGATTGTCTTGAAATCGACAGATTGCGATATGAGATCTTTGTCACGCTGAGACTGGAGGAGATCACACCGCAAACAGTGGGCAAGCCCTCGACCTCATGAAGAGGGGAGATTTGCTGCACTAGACATGAGGTTGTAAATACAATATGCCTGAAAATGTTGGTTGCAGGGCCTGAGCTTAAGTCCATCCCCATTCCTAATCTATTCTAATTCCTCTTGACCTATACGTATATATATATATACCTTATAGGCAGGTCTTCTGGTAGAACTCAAAGGAAATATGAAGTTTGAACTCCACAATTTTCCATTTTTGAATTATATTGACCACACACAAATACAGACCTATTTCTAAAAACTACTTTTTTGAACTTATGGGCCTCAAAACGTTATTTCCGTTGACCACTTATATTGAAAATTTAACATGATCGAATACTTCCATGATCGAAGTAACGAAATTCGTGCGAGCTTTCTTAGTCTGTATCGTAATTATTGAGAATAGAGGCTATTATTATTTTTATTATTATTAAGCTTAAGGCGCGTCAACATCTATGATTATTGGCGCCCGGAGCCTTCTCAGTGCAATGCCAGCCTGTGGACAAGGTTCTCTGGTTACAGGCAACACTGTTCACCACCAGACAGTTAGCTGAAAAGGCTCCTATGAAGAAAAAAATCTGAGGGCAACTTTAAGGGACCTAGTAGTGCGCGCTACCACTTTATTAATTCCTTCTTTATTGCCCTTAATATTATTTCAATTATTGTCTTTAATATTATTAAAGTTGCAGATCATATACTATAAACATTGGCACCTGAAGGTAGCGTCCCAGCTTCCTCAGACATACCTAAACTAATTTTTTGGGGAAAAAAACAAACAAAGATCTAATAAGATCTAACAAAGATCTATTTCAGCGGAGAGAAATGAGGTTTGATTAAATGAAGGAGATATGCTGACACTAATATAATGTAGCTAAGTTACATTAACTGCACTGGAATTTATAATGAAAAATGATAGAATGAATGGTGAGAGTAGAGATATGACACGATGCAATGACTGGTGTACAGATGTATGGTTGTACATGATAGATTCCTATAGATAGATTCCCACTGGCTTATATACACAGGTTCTCCCACTCTAGCCTGCCTAAGTCAGATAGTAGTCTCTATTAACCAGAGAGGGCCTCTCTTCTCTCTGCTGTAGTTGCCTCTCTTCTATCTTTGTGGATGGGTGCTATTACAAAGATTATCGAGGTATGATTATCGAAAAAATCGCAGACACAAAAAAAAATTATCTTCTCAGGAAATTCGACTCCCTGCCAACTGATTTTCTTCAAACTTAGAATTATTTTGGCAACAAATTTTGTTCGCATAAAATTTCATTGTTGGCATATCTCCGTACAATATAGTAAAATGGACTTTCAGGGGAGCAAATCTAACATCGCGCCTCACCCAGAACCCGCCTAAAATTAATTTTCTCAGAAATAAGTTTTAAACAGAAATGTTTTTTTTCGGGGGGAGGGGTTGAGTGCACTGCGATCTCCATAGTCTATTGTGCTACCCTTCTGGTGCCATAATTGATACTGCTCACCTGTAGCACCTCTTCCAAGTTATGATCTCTGAGGAATCTCAGAATCTCTGAATGTTCTAGGGTGGATAAGCTCTCCTCCTTCTGCTCTGCCTGGATCTGGGACCCAGGCTCCCAAATCTTGAGAAGGCGTAGCTTACAGAATATAATCAGAAATGGCCAGATACTCAGACTGGGTCTCAGTCCAGACAGTTTTTCCCTACAAATAGGAAAAGATTGCAGAGCTACAAACAAACACAGATTCTGACAGGATACGATTACATAATATATGAGGTCGTATTTGAAAAGATTCCACATTTACAGGATAGCTCTTGTCCTCATGATGGAGTCACAAAACAGACTGGAACAACTGATATTCTGCTGCAAATTTCCAGATACGTCCAGATTGCTACCGCTCGAGAAGGTATTGCTGACTATACACACTTGACCAATCACCCTCATAGATCTGACATCATCTACTCCATACAATGAATTCCTTAAATATAATCAGAAAGTAGATTTCAGCAGTCTATAAACATATGTATATGTACAATGTATTGTGGTAAGCTGGCAAAAATAGGTATGGATTTGGGAATCATGTGTGTTTCTACACATGGTTAGTTTTAAATAATTTTTTTTTTTTTTATCTTTATTCATGCTACAATCAGCGCGATAGCGCTATAAGTAACAATCATACAAAGAACATAAATACAAAATGGGTGGAGAAGCTACCCAATTGTAACACTCCTAAACTACACAAAATCACCATTGACTCTCTTCACTTGAGAGGAGATCACGAGGCCGTTGTCTTTTAGGACGTCTAGGAGGATTATTAGGAAGTGTTCGCGAAGACAGGTGGCGAACTAAAGGATTTGTGTGAGTCTGTAGGTTAATATGGAATTTCCTGTAATGGGTTTGGGCGACTTGAGCAATATAAGGTCAGTGTGTATGGTTCGGTTGGAGCCGTAAAAAGAAGCGTTTGCAATGTTACGGACGATTCTGGATTGTAGAGATTGGAGTCTTTGGAGATTTGAGCGTTTGGTTGAACCCCATAGTTCTATCCCATACGCCCAGAAGGCTTTAAAATAGATGTACAAATTAGTCTTTTGTTGTCTAGGGAGAGCTTGATCTGTTGTCCAGCAGTTTTTTAAGTTGCCGAAAGCGTCTGTTTAGTTCTATTCTTTTAAGTCGTGTATGAAAATTCCAGATAAGTCTTCGGTCGAAGTAAGCCCAAGATAGCGAGCAACGTTACCCACTGGTAAGGGAATTAAGTTGTAGTAGACTGGGGGAAGAGTAATGCGACGTAGAGTGAAATTAATGTTTTGAGACTAATTTTCATTAAGTTTAATAACCCATTTTTTAAACGACATCCCATTTACCCATTTCTAGGGAGGAGGGAGTTTATAGATTTCTATGGGCTATGAAGGGATCATTATTGGTAGACAGGATTGCAGTATCATCTGCATAGGTGAGAAGGATGGTATCAGAATGTATTGGGATGTCTTCAGTGTATACTGAGTAAAGGATATGACTTAGAATGCTGCCTTGCGGCACACGAGCTTCGGCAAGATTGAAAGGAGAGAAGGATGATCCGATCTGTACTTGAAAATATCTATGGTATGAGTAGGATTTCTGGATGAGGTATAATAGATGGCTGGAAAGATGCTCTTAAGTTTCCAGAGCAGCCCGGGGTGCCATACTCGAACGAATGCCTGCTTCACATCGAGGAAAGCCCCCGAACAGCACTCCTTCTTTGTTTTAAATAATAAAATAATTAAAAAAAGACTAAGAGTGATAAATACGATTTTGGAATGTTCATCTGTGTTTGATATGTGAGAGTATTTCTTTTGTGTGTGTGTACGCTCGGTTTGCTCTGAGTAGTGTAAATCTAAGTTAGATTGTGTATAAAGAAGTTTGAAATAAGAAGTTGTAGCTCAACTGGAGTGATTTTTATTGGTTAGACTAATTAGGTATATTAGTCTAGGCATGTTAGTAGGCCCACAACTAGCATGTAACAATGTGTATACAGATGTATGCTTGTATTTATATTTGTATGTACGTTATGTTTGCTTATGAGTGTTGTGTGTGTGATTGGGTATGTAGGAATAGGTTATATGAGTATATTATATATCTGTCTATATGTATGCATGTGTGGTGTATAATGTAAATGTAAATATTCCATTCATGTAGTTCTTATTTGGAAATATTATTGCGTATTCACATTTTGTTCATCTATTACATTAAATTTGACACAATAGCAACACTTACAGAAAGAATACTTTTTAGTGATTACAGTAATTTATAACTGGAAAAAATAAAGGAAAACAATAGAATTTTAAATAAAAACTCATATAAAAAGTAGATATCTTTTAATTAACTAAATTGAATTAGTATATAGAATGGGGATTGACATTTAGTGTGCGATTTCACAGCATTTGTTAATCGATTCTACCATCCCACAAAAAAAAAAAAAAAAATGGTAAATTGAATTGTTTTATTCCTTTATTTATTTTCATTTTAATTTTTTGTTTTTGTTTATTATTATTATTATGGCAAAAAACACACCTCTGTACGTTATAAAAGATTATGCAACCAACAACGGGGACCCATACCCTGTCAGTATACAGTTTGCTCATGGCTCACTTCTAACTGGGTCGGATAACAAAGCAGTGTGGCAGCGCACGTTTTTTTTTTTTTTTTTTTTAATATTTTAACAACCAACAAGCGTAAGGCCTCGGGGATTTTTTAATTTTGACGAGTGAACAAACTAGGCTTCAAAGAGGGTGAATATTATAAAATGTTTAGAATAGTATAGATTGTGCTTTTTTAGTAAAAAAATTAACTATCAATCTTTTACAGGATTACTTCTTATTTATAGGTAGGTAATTTTAGAATAGAAAATTTCTACTTTCATTTTATTAATAAATTATTTATGTTATTAAAAAGTTTATTATCCGTGATAATTGGTTAAATATTAAATTACCACTTAATGAAAATACAAAATTCTTTGCTGAGAAAAAAATTAGTGACATATAATTTCAACCTTCTATTATTTATTTTTACAAAAGTAGAAACAGTGGCGTTTATCTATCCAATGGGGGTTATTATAAGCCTGAGAAATGAATTTACCGTTTATATATTTTACTAAATGTACCATGTACCAATGGTAGCATGATGGCATATCACATACGTTATCAAGAGTTCTCTTCTAATCAACAAAATAACGCTATTGACTCTGCTTCCACGCTAAGCTAGTCAAGGGTTTGGGGAACGAGCCACCTTAGAAGTTCATAACTCAAGAGTAGTAGACTATTTAAAGAGAATTCTATCAAGAGCCCATTAACTCTTATTACCATCTGATAATTCAATAACGAGCCGACCAAACACAACAGCCAACACAGAACAACAACAGCCTTACAAACCCAGATCTAGCCAAGCCACTCTCTCTTATCACGGCTTTAGTCGCTTCCTCTCTCACACTCTTAATTAACTCTTTGTGTAAAATTAATACTTTATTTAAAATTATAGTATAGTAAAAGTTTCTAGTGTCGTAATTCTATCACATTAAATTACGACCTCAAAACGCATAATTCTGGTGAAAACTCGATACCAAAAATTTGACACGATTACAATACTTTCTCCGACTAGCAAATCAGTACTAATTAATCATTGGTTATTATCATTGCATTCACATAACTTTCTCTTTCTGCAATTCTAGTGGAAGAAAGAAATGAAAGAAAATAATAGTTTTGAAAAATAGTTTAGAATATTTTATAGTTTGAAAAATAGAAACTTTGTTAATATTTTAAATTTATCTTAGTGCAGTGAAAAGAGTCAGGTACTGAATTTAAGGGTCATTGCTATTAGGGAAACAAAGGCGTAAGATCGGTTAAATTAATACAATGCCACTTGGCCACTGTTTTGTAAGAGAAGGCATTCTTTCGGAAAGTCTGCACTCTGCCTTCTAACAAGAACAGTCTGCATTCTGCTTTCAAAGCCAGAACACTTGTTTCAGGAATCGCTTTCTTCAAATCAGTGCCAGATATATGTTAAAACGTAAAGAGCTTTGCATTAATCTAGATAAATAATTAATTTCATAAACATAATAGTTAGTTGTGATATTGTAAAATACTGAAATATCTTTAAAGATAATATATTTAATTTAATCTACCAGTGTTTTCTTGATTATTTCTTAATACTTCTATCTTAAACTCAAACATACATACAAGCTCTTTACTAAACCGCTCGTGCTACACCAGCTACCAGCACACAAACACACAACATCACCAAATACATTTCACAATTCTCGCAGTTCTAATTGAAAAAAATTGTTAAGTTGTTTTTTAATGATTATTTAATTGCCCTCAAATAGTGTTTAGGTGGTGAAATTATCGGTTACGCTGAAATGACAATTTTAATGTCATAGCCCCACCTGAAATGAGTTCACGGAAAGTATAAAAAAAAGTAATAGTATTATAGTCTTCTTACTTTCTCTTACTGGTGTGATATGATGGCAAGAAGAAAGAAGATATATTTTTTAAATAATAAATAAATCTAAAAATTATAACTAGTGGTTCCAGCCAGCCGCTATCTGCAGGTCAAGAACCGCGGCAACACCCTTTCAAACAGGGGTCAATACACAGTCAAAAGAACCGCCGCCGGCAAAACCCTTTCATACAAGGGTCTACGTACACCTGGCCTGTATTTCCTTCATACAAGGGTCAATGTACACTCAAGAGGCCACCTGGCTAACATCTGTCACCATCCCGGCCACCGACCTCCACTAAAGTCAATATACTACGAGAGATGTCTTAGTGTGGCACGTACTTACACATCAGCCAATGTATGAGTGATGCAAATATAAACGTAGCCCACTGGAGGAGGAGATCAGTTAACATCAGTTCACAACCAGTACGAGATCAGCCATCGTTTACGTCAGTTAAGTTTCACACATCGCGAGCGCGTCCCTATTCAAGGTTTTAAACACTATTTCTTTAATATTTATTAATCATTTCATAATTCTTATATTCATTTACAATTGTGCATCTTAGTTTATCTATTTCAAAACACTTTAAATTATTTGTTAAAATATAGTTTATTTTCATAAATCAGTAGTACGTATTTTGAATAACAACTCTAAAATTCTCTAACTAACAATCACTTACTCCTCACTTCAATTCCCGATACCAAGACATCTGATTCCAATACACTGGTGATAAGGGGAAATACTGTGATAGTATTCAAATTTATGGAAATACAGGTTTTGAGGTTCCCTTGAGTCCCTCTGATGTTTTTTTTTTTTTTGCAAATTACGAAATATGCACATTAATAGGGATAGAGGACTCTGATGTAGTTAGAAAAATCTGTTTCAATAAGGGAACGTCGCCTATCGGTGGCCCAACCACCCCTACATCCGTAAATATGCAATTTTATCCGCCTAAGCCGCAGTCGATAGCATTTTCGTCCCACCCACGCTTCTGGCCGCCGAGCATTCTGTTGCATTTTTTTTTTTTTTTTTTTTTTAGGCACGACATGATTCGGACGTGTGAGTTATGCGCTGTAAATTGTTCCCTGTATTGTAATGGGATCTAAATCATTAAAGATTCATAGGATCCGAAGAGCGGAGAAGAACACATTAAATGAAACAAAAAAGTTAGTTCCTCCCCCCCATCTAGACCAGGCAAGAAAGGGGCAGTTCAATTCATATAAATAGAGCGATAGCAGTACAGTTCAGGACAGTCCTTCGACCAGTTTACAACCAGTCAACAACCTATCTACTACCATCACTCAGCCAGTCTGTCTCTCGCTACCTAATTTCTAAGTTACTGTAAAGTCCTTGCAGTTTGTGTGTTCTATTCACATTATACAGTGTTCAGATATTATCTAGTTTATTTCTCTAAAATACATTCTCTCAAATTCTTTCTCCTGCTTATATCCATTATACTATCGTCATCCTAATACTTTTTATTTATTAAAGTTGATCAAATTCAAAGTTTAGTTATTTTTTTTTTTTTTTAGGGCCAAAATACTAGATAGATCTACAGAATCGACTTTTGCATAAACATTAGCCTTGCGGTCACCGTGTCCCACATAGCTCGAACGAGAAATGCTAGTGTCTCCCATGCGGTGTCCCCTGTAACTCGAAAAATAACCAGTGTTTGTGATATTCTCTTGCTTCTAGTAAAAAGAAGTATTACGATCGTATCAAATTTACGAAATTAAATATTCACCGGAAATACGTGTTTTTGAGTTTGAAAAAAAAAGCGAATAGTGTGTGTGTTGTTATAGAATATCTCAAAAACGAAAAATCACTAGAAAATTCAAATTAAATATTTCGTTTAGATTATTTTTAATTTACGTATTTATAGTTCCATAATGTTCAACCTCGCTGAAGTTCATTTCTTACAATAAAGACATTGTCTAGGATTTTTTGCCTGTATAGATGGGAGTAAGCGTTTTTATTTTTAAGTAAGTAAAAATATTGACTATTTTCTCAATTAAGTATTTCAGAATAATAATTTCATAATGCCATAAAAATCGTTCTAAAATTATATTTCAGCTGCAAAAAAAAAAACAAAAAAATGTATTTCAATATTATGTGATATTGATTCATATAGAAACACTTACAAAAATTGTATAAAATTTAATTTTATTATAAATCTCAGCTAAATTAAGCCTAAAGTATTATGTCAAGGAGGCAAACTATGTCAAGTTTAACAAAGTTGAGTATACAACCCCCTTATTTAAGGTATTAAGAAGTTTAGGTAGAAAGGGGACTTAGTGAAGTACTAAGATCCGCTCAATTAGTCACCGGTACAATGTATATATATTTTAATTGCTTAAACATTAACTCTAAGTTGTAAAGAGATTTTTTTTTTTTTTTTTATAAATATTGGCCATAAGAATTAATTGAATTATTAAAATGTATACCTAATATAAAATTTATTTATAAATATTCTGTAAACAAATATAAGGTTTCAAAATAATAATTAAGGGAAAATTAATAGCAATATAATCATTCCTTATCGCATTTTTAATTCATGATTTATGTGATAACGTCAATTATCAAAACAACGTTTTACAAATCACAACTAATGGATTAAATTAATGGGGGAGAATTTTTTCCTAGGTCCTGTGATTATAACTTTCTTTTAATTAATTTATTTTGCAACTATAATATGTACATATCTCCTCACACGTTGGTCTAGTGGCTAGCGCACTCGCCTTTCGTGCGAGAATTCAGGGTTCGATTCCCGTGAAGGCAAAGACGGTGTTGACCCAGCATCGTGATAAAAAGTGGGAAGTTACAATTAGCGCCCTAGGTGGCAAAGGCCGGAACTAAACGGCAAGGGATCTGCGGCGTGCTTACCACACGCTCCCCTATTCAAATTGCCGTCTGGCAAGCCTTGGCCCTTCATGGACTGTTGCGCCGTAGAGTTTTTAATATGTACATTGATACGGCGATCAGATCATATTATTTTCTCCCCACTCCAACGTACAAAACAGAAAATATCTGCAATCAACTTGACGTCTCTCTTCCACTATCGCTTCCTCCTAAACCATTCATTCACTCCTAAGGATGTCATGAATTACGTTAACAATCTCGCACCGCGCCCCTCCAAAAACCCTAAAATCAGAAAGATCTTATCACCGTCAACATCCTAATATGGCCCTCAAAAAAGCATTAAGTCTTTTTATCACAGCTCTTCACAATTCAGTCCTCTAACTCACTTACCCTTCTATCATCTGGAAATGATTTCAATAAGAATGATTTCTATACCCCCCAAAAAAATTACCTTTTCATCTCCCAAATTCATATCTGAAGCAGCTGAAATGTTATTGGTGAGATGTGTTGTTTGTATGTTTGTATTAGCTTGTGGCGTGAGCAGTGTTGTAAGTGGCCTGTGTGGGTATATGTTTAAAGAGAAGAGAAGTATTAAGAAATAAGTAAGAAAGAGAAAATATATTAAAGTAAATAAACACATGTTGTGGTGGCTGGTTCCGCAGAGCTGGAAAGCATTAGAGACATTTTCCGTGGTAGCATGCTTCATTTTGTGGTCATCGACCGGTTTCGGGCGTTCGCCCATCTTCAGGATGCGTTTTTCAGACAATGTGACAACCCAGATTTGCACAGAGCAAATTCAGTTTACACACTCTGAAAAACGCATCCTGAAGATGGGCGAATGCCCGAAACCGGTCAATGAAGCAGGCTACCACGGAAAATGTCTCTTGATAATAAATATATAACTCTAAATGAACCGTTATTAATAACGGAATTAATAACTTTAAAAACCGTTATTATTTATGAATTTGAATTAACTTATAAATATTACAGAAACAATTATTTAGGTAGATAGATTAAACTCAATGTTATTACTTATAACTAGCACTGATGTTCTGTTTCTATGTATACTTGTAGATTGTCTCAAATAGACTGTTCTGGTTGAATGCAGAATTTGGACTGGGTTAACGCAGTGTAAAGACTGGTGGAAGAATGCTCTTCTTGGTAGCAAAAAAAAAACAGTCAAATAGTATTGTCTTGCCCTAACGGTTTCTTGTCCCTTTGTCTCTTCAATAGAATAAATTGACTATAAATTAATAGTACCTGACTCTTTTCACTGCACTAAAATACACTTGATTTAAAGTTAAATTCACTACATTTGTTTTCCAAAATTATTTCAATTTTTGCATTTGCTTCTTCCGCTACAAAACTTTCTAGCACATCTCTGGAAAAATTCATGAAGAAGACGTGTTACTCCGCTTGCAAACTGAGATAATATTCTACTATATAACATTCCTGTATACTAGTCCGGTTTTGAGTGTGCCACTCAATTGTTCATCAAACGCATCGCGTACTATATGCACTTGCTATCCTTTTGGAGTTGAAGTAATACTGCCTAGGAGTCTTCCTAGATATATCTCAAGGTTTTTACCGGTATAGCTTATAGGTATTCCTTGCAAGCTCCTAATTATTTCTCCATCTTCTCTTGTTGAGTTTTCCCAAATATTTTGTATTGAGTTGTTCATTTCCATTAAATTCCATTTATTAAAACATTTTTCCGCTTCTTTTTTTTTAGAGCATCTCAATGCACATATAATTGAGGAGAAAATTTGAAATGATCATAAAACTTCCTATTGACAGCAATATAAGAAGAGAGAAATAGCTAATGAAAATTTACTGTAAGTAACATTTTAATTTGTTTTCAATTTGGTAGTTTCATAAATTGCTCACAGGGACAATAAGATATAGTTTAAACAAAGAAAATGTATTGTTTGCTATAGAGGTTCTGTGTGTTGGTAATTGTTTGGTGAATCGGCTAAAAGCAAAAGTAGAAAGTTGCGATTAGTCTCTGGAGACTGCTTACAGTGTGTGCCACTGTACAGAAAAGTAAATCAGAGGCTGGTGTCTTCGTAGCCAATATTCTACACAATCACAATGTATTCTTAGTTATATATAAAACAACCTCACTATACATGCAGACTAGAATATAGCATACACTGATAATCTCTTTTCATTATTATTTTCTTATGTAATTTTATCTTTTTTGGTAAGTTTAATATATTTCAGACATAGATAAATAATATTATTAATATTTGAGAATCAGAATAAACAACAATTTTTCTCACAGTAACAAATTTATTTTTTGAAAACGTTTCAGCTGTTTCATCCATTGTCCATTGCGGACCTGTTTTTAAGGTAGAGTTACACCCGCGTATAAAAGCGTAATTGTAATAATAAAAAAACTTCGTGTTTGTTTAGAAGATGTATTTAGCATACTTCATAGAACAATATATATATTTTTAACATATTTTTCCCTTATATAAAATATGTATTGTTTATTGACGAGCATGTGCAGTAACTACAAATTGATAATAAATACAAAAACATCAGACTTAAGAACAATTAAACTGTATAGATCACTTAAGATGCCGCCCGCCTTGAAATGTCAATGTGATTCGTATTCTTCCATAAAACGTTTCACTATCAAGATATAATTCTTTCTTTTTTTTTTACAAAAATATTTGAACTCAAACTGCTAACTTAAATCATATATTGACTATAATATTCTTTCCAGCTATTTGAAGATTTATTAACTAAAACTATCAAATGTCTACCACCAAATTAAAATCTAAAAATAACATTTATATTATTTTAATCCACCGGAAATGTATGTAACTGTAACAGTCTTGAAGATCTGTTAGCACTATTCTTTGTCACATATGTTCTCCTTGTCATAGCCCTAAATCAATTGCCACATTTATATATTATCTACTGAATGATATACACAAGACAAAATTCTATTCCAATCTCATAATTTGTTATTAAATTCTAGAATATTCTATCATTGGTTGTTTGAAGATTTATTGAAGATATACATCTATTATTAATTATATATATACTTCAAATATAACTGAATCATCCTCAGTTATTTTATTTTAATATTTATCATTTTTTTTCTTTTATTTTTTCAAGATTCAGAATGATAGATCATTATATTACTATTATTATTAATTTGAAATATTACATACCTTACTTTGACTACTATCAAAAATGTAAAAAGTAAAAATTATTACTCTAGAATGTGGGAGGTAGAATATGTTATTTTTACTATAAATACTATTATTTTTGTAATGGACATAAGTTTTAATGGGGTCCTACCTTCAAAAAAAAAAAAAAAAATACCTACGGCGCAAAAGCCCATTACGTGGCGAATGCTTGCTAGACGGCGATTTGAACAGAGGGGCGTCTGATAAGCACGCCACAGTTCCCACGCCATTTAGTTCCGGCCTTCGCTACCTAGGGCGCTACTAACTGTAGCTTCCCAATCTTTATCACGATGCTGGGTCAACACCGACTTTGCTCTCACAGGGATCGAACCCTGAATTCCTTGCACAAAAGGCGAATGCGCTAGCCACTAGACCAACACGTGAGGAACAGAACAAATAAATTTACATTTAAACAGATACATAATATGATAATAAAAACTTAAATCACTAAACAAATTTCTCATAATTATAAAATGATTACTAACAACTGGAATTTTTCCTGAAACTAGTTATCACAGACATTTATCTTGTATATTACTGTAGTTTTTTTAATTTTTACATTAATTATCTAATTTTTATTCAAGTATGAATAATGTTCGCTTTTGTATGAAAAAAAAAAATGTAATAAATTTTTTTGTAGACCTGTGTAGAGGTTTTCATAGATACATTTTATGCTAGACTTCATTAGATTTCATTTAGGGGACAGTGAACTGCAAACTGAAAGATATACTGTATCTCCGGAGCTTTGTCACTGCTCTGCCAGCTTCCGTTCTTACTACAGACAACATTATTCTCTAGTTATAGATCCAACCCATGGCTATAGAGAGAGCCGTAGAGATCAGGATCCGGGGCACTTCATCAGAAGTTGTATTGGAATATCCTCCATCTTCCCACAAAATCTGTAGAAGCTGCTCACCTACTAGCATGCAACTAGGGACTGTTAGCATGCAAAGCCTATTTTTACAATTTGAATTATATTAATAAATAATTGTATTTTTTGGGATGGATGCCAGAAATATAAAAAAAAAATATTTAATTTGAAATAATCAAAAATAGTAAGAAAAATGTAACATTCCCTTGCAAAAGGGACTATTCAGGTAGAAGACCACCCCACTGTCTTTTAGAGTTTATGAATCTTGTTAGCATGGTCTACCCCTTCTTCTCACAGGAGAAGATTTGAACGAACAATTAGAAGACATTCTCTCAAGACAGTCTGTATTAGACATTCAAGCAGAACAGTCTGAGCTAGAATTCTACATCAGACATCAGTGCCACTTTAAATTAAAAAATAAGAGCTTTGCATTTAATCTATATAAATAATTGATTTTATAATCGCTGTATAATTTTTAATTTTTAATATTATAATAATTAATCGCTGTGATATTATAAAAGTACTTAATTTCACTTAGAGAATTCTATTTGTTGTGGAACTGGAAAACTTAACTTAATATATATAAAAAATCGTTCAGTTTTAAACGAATGAATGAATTTTAAAATGTTAGTTTAATCGTTGTTTAATTTTATTTAGATTTATTTTGTGTATCTTATTTTTTATTTTTTGTATATTCTTAATATTTTGGTTAGTTAATTGTAAAGTAAGTCTCCCTCCAACAACAGAGTTTAAACATTAGACCCCCGCGTCCACTGTAAGAAAAGAATTTGCCCTTTAACAACCCAAACACGTGTTTTCCCACCCATCTGGCCACATCCCTTTACCTAGTTTAAGAGTTTAGTATTTTAAACATACACCTCAGTTAGTGTGAAACTAAGTCTCTGTACGAGTCTGTGTTGGCACACTGTCTGAAAAGCGCATCCTGAAGATGGGCGAACGCTGAGCGCGCGCTACGCTAAGCGGCGAAAAAAAAAAGCGCGCGAGCCCGAGCACGCGAGAGAAACGGGTCAAGGGGCTTGCGCGCGTGCTATGCGGCCGGAGCCAGACGGGAGGAACGCCGAGGAACTGCCCGGCTCAGCGCAAATACCGGTCAGATGACCCAAATGAAGCAGGCTTCCACGGAAAATGTCTCTGATGAGAATTCTATTTATTTCAAAAAATGGTGATTTCTTGATTATTTCTAATATTTCTCTCTCTATCTTAAACATATACACAAGCCCTTTACTAAACCGCTCCAGCCAGAAGGTACTACTACTACTACTACAACAACACCAATAACATTTCATTTTCTTAAACGAGATAATGTTTACAAAAACGTAACTTGTGTTTAACAATGATCACTTTTGAATTTTGTAAAGCGTGATTTAGGAACACTGTCGGTAGATCAAACTGCCACAAATAATCATGTATGATTTCCACCTAATTCTTCTATTGGTGTACGAAATTAATGTCTGTTTTGCATAGAATTAGGAATGGAGATTAAATAACAAAAATAACGTTAAATTTCTTTCAAAACACAATTCTAAATAAATAAATCTATTAAATACCTCAGTTCTGTTTTATTTAAAAAAAAAAAAAAATTAATTAATAAACATATGTGGTTGTGGTGGTTGGTTCCGCAGAGCTAGAAAACATCAGAGACATTTTCCATGGTAACCTACTTCATTTTGTGGTCATCGACCGGTTTCGGGCGTTCGCCCATCTTCAGGATGCGTTCTTCAGACAGTGTGAAAACACAGACTTGCACAGAGCCAATTCAGTTTACACATTTTAAAATAAAAATTCTAAAATTCTTGGGTAAAATTCTTCAGGGTGAAATTCATGCGTAATCACCAATGCTTTTTATAGTAAAATCCTTTGGAATGTCGCCAAGGCATTAGACTAAAACATTTAGGATATCTTCTTACTTTCGAAGCAATTAACCCTAAAAATGGATGGCGCTGTAGCGTCGTGCCTATACTCTGCCGTGAATGACAAAGGAACCTTATAAGCTTTGTGCTAATTAATAATGTAGTTTTATTAAATTGTGATGTAAACTGAATTTGCTCTGTGCATATCTGTGTTGTTACACTGTCTGAAGAACGCATCCTGAAGATGGGCGAACGCCCGAAACCGGTAGATGACCACAAAATGAAGCAGGCTACCACTGAAAATGTCTCTGAAAATAAACATATGATTTAATTTAATTTATATAAAAACCAAATTATATAAATAGTGATGTTGCAGCCATCTATTTCCTACAGGGCTAAATAGGAACGAAATAATAGGAAGAGGAAATTCCTTTACTTCCTGTGACGTACCTTCCGGAACTACCTTCCTGGACTATGTTTTCTTCTTTGCACTTTTTTTACTTTTTGTATTTTGGTTTATACCGTCAATGATATTCTTTTGCAATCTTGATTTTTTTTTTTCCATCTCTTCTTCCTAAATTTCAACTTAGCCTACAGCTTGTCCTCATACTCTCTAATAAAATTTCCACTTTCTTCATCAAAACATATTTTTCATGCTCTAATTACGCCATTAAATATTCTCATAAGTTACTTTTTAATTCATTAACTTATTCATTGTATTCAACCAATCTCTTTCTTTAACTTCATTTAACTCAACATCTTTCTTCTTTTCAAATTCTAACTTAAGATCAAACTCCAAACTTTTGGATTAAACTCCAAGTTGACAGAAAATAGATCATTTGTTAAAACTACAGGAATTAAATTATTTCTCAGAAGTTTATCAGTCTTGGAGCTTAAAAAAATTCTTGCGTAATCACCAATGCCTTATTAAGTAAAATGCTTGAGAATGTCGCCAAGGCATTAGACTAAAACATTTAGGACATCTTCTTACTTTCGAAGCAACTAGCTCTGAAAATGGATGGCGCTTTAGCGTCGTGCTTATACTCTGCCGTGAATGACAAAGGTAGTTAATAAGCTGTGTGTTCATTAATTATGTAGTTTTTTTTAGTTACGATGTTGGTAATTATATAGCTTATTTCATATTACTATTATGTCTTGACGAGTAAGAGGATTACGAGCGCAGAAGGGTCTGGGCGAGAGCCCGCTGGTGCAGATCTTGGTGGTAGTAGCAAAATGATTGGAATTATTTCAGAAGTAAGAGAAAGTACTGTGAGCGTGCTAAATGGCAATGAAGTCTTAAATGCTTTAATGTAATGTCTTGCGCCTGTCAAATTTTCGATAAGGGAAGGGATTATCTCAGTTGTAGCGCGTTGGACTCTCACGCGCAGATCTCGAGTTAAAATCTTGTGCTGACCATGCTTAGATTTTGCTCTAACTAGGAACCTCTACAGCTCATTGTTCGGTGATGGGACAGTGTTATCTGTATCGAGAGAACGATGTTCCGGAGGCCGGTAATACACTGAGAAGGATCCAAGCGGCATTTACCATAGATGTTGACTTTAAATTAAATCAATAAAAAAAAAAAAAATCGATATCGGGTTTTTACCGAAAATAGTGGTCACCTAAGTCCTTAAATTTAATTATAGAATTGGTCTCTATGTGTGTTGTGAATGTTGCTGCGGTCAGCGTAACTAAAAAAAAATTGCAGTAAATTGAAACTTTATTTTTCGTAGATGCTCCCACCAGAAGCCCTCACAATAAGGATTTGTACAAAATTGGTCGATCGAATTTACCATTTTACTGAATGGATTTCTATAATTCAAAATAAGTATTCCGTTTCGGTACTATTACCGTATCTGAAACGCAGGTTTCCGGTCAATACCATATAATATAAATGTTTTATTCAGTTTTTAAGATTTCCTCGCTACTGCTGAATCCAATAACATTTGCGTAAGTTTCAATAAACTTTTTGCTTAATAATTTAAACCATATTTGCTAAAAATGTAGTAGGTATGCATTAGGTATACGGAGACATTCATTTATACTTTTTAAAAAAAAAATACTCTATTATGAATACATGAGAAATATTGATTTAAAGTTTGTATTCTTTCGTATAGTTTGATTTGAATTTTTCTTTACCATATATAGGGTGACCAGAGTTATATGCTCCACCCACTTTTTTTTTAAACGGCGGGAAATTTCGAAAAAATAGAAAACACGTATTTAATCATTTTTAGTCTAGTTTATTTTCAGTGATTGAACCATTTTTTTATACCCCAATATCCCGAGATACAGCATCCAACTTTTTTTCTTCAAATGGAACATTATATTTTTTTTTGCATATTTTTATAGTAATTGAGCCTCTAAAAAAAAAAAAAAAAAAAAATTAAAATCGGTTAGGTTTTTCAAAAGTTATGGCAATTTAAAATATGAAAAACAAATTTCAGTTTAATGTCAAAATTACCTTATTTTTCTTTAAAGAAGCTCTTCAAACTGGGCACCATCAACGGATAGGCAAGCCAAAGCTCTGGACTCCCACGCTCTGTTTGTAGCAGCACTTAGGTGGCAAAGTCAACATCTAGGCAGGCTAGAGTTATTCGACGTTCCATATCTTCGACTGAAGTCATGGGATTAAGGTTACTGTACATTTATTTTTTAGATATCCCCACAAAAAATGCACAATTTTATGGACTGATGAATCAAAGTTTACCAACAATGGCCTTCTTAATCGTTGGAACTTTAGAATATGGGCAGAAGAAAATCCACAAGTTACCTTCGCCACACGCCATTAGGTTGTTTTTTCTACAAATGTTTGGTGTGGAGTTTGAAGAAACCAACTAATCGGCCCATACTTCTACAGAGGGAACTTAACTGGTGAAAGGTATCTAACTTTTTTAAGAGACATTTTGCCAGTTTTGCTTGAAGATGTTCCTCTAAAACGTCGGTTAGATATGTATTTTCAACAAGATGGTTGCCCGGCACATAATGCGAGAGTTGTTCGACGTTACCTGAGACAGAAATTTCCACGAAAAGTGGTTAGGAACTCATGGTCCGATCCAATGGCCACCTCGACCTCCGGACTTAACCCCAATGGACTACTTTTTGTGGGGATATCTAAAAAATAAAGTGTACAGTAACCTTAATCCCGTGGCTTCAGTCGAAGATATGGAACGTCGAATAACTCTAGCCTGCCTAGATGTTGACTTGCCACCTAAGTGCTGCTACAAACAGAGCGTGGGAGTCCAGAGCTTTGGCTTGCCTATCCGTTGATGGTGCCCAGTTTGAAGAGCTTCTTTAAAGAAAAAATAAGGTAATTTTGACATTAAACTGAAATTTGTTTTTCATATTTTAAATTACCATAACTTTTGAAAAACCTAACCGATTTAAAATTTTTTTTTTTTTTTTTTTTTAGAGGCTCAAGTACTATAAAAATATGCAAAAAAAATATAATGTTCCATTTGAAAAAAAAAGTTGGATGCTGTATCTCGGGATATTGGGGTATAAAAAAATGGATCAATCACTGAAAATAAACTAGACTAAAAATGATTAAATACGTGTTTTCTATTTTTTCGAAATTTCCCGCCGTTTAAAAAAAAAGTGGGTGGAGCATATAACTCTGGTCACCCTGTATATAAGTAAAATTGAATTGAATCCCATGTAACTATTCGTTTGCTACTTTGAAGTATTTTATTTACATATCCAATAAACATATATACATAAAGATTTATATACAGAAATGTTGAATTTAAAAAAGAAAACAAAACTTGCACCAGTAAGCGTACAGACTGATGATATATATATCTATATATATATATAATGTATAGAAAAATAGTTGATGCAAATCTTTTTGAATTATATTTTCTCATTTCTCTTCTAACCCCACTATTGTGGGAATAACTACAATAAATTTCTTTTAACCTACAATTCATTTAAATCACTTATCAGTTTCTAATTTGAAAACTTTTCAATATTATAAATTTATTTTGCTAAGAAAAGAATGCTATAACATTTACATTTTTATTACATTAATATAAATAAAATAATATAATAAATATTAATTATCTTAAAAAAAGAATAAAATAAATAAATAAATATCCAAACATAATATTGATAATAGTAAATTACAATTGTAACAATATTTTTTATGAACAATATTATCATCATTGAACAAATAAATATTGGGCATAAATAAATAAAGTGGGTCGTAAAATAAATAAATAAAATAAAAGATATAAAAATGGTAAATATAGAAGAATTGATGTATGTATGTATTTCTCAATTTATATATAAGATTTGTTTTAAATTCTTTTTTTTTTTTTTATTTATTTTTGTTTTAATTCGTCCTAAAATAATCGAAATTTATTTATTATTATTTTTGTCCACCTAGTAACAGGAAGTAATCCGATCATGTTAAATATTCGAAAATTAAATAATCACTAGGAGGTCCCCCAAGTGTGATGTAATTGTTTATAGCGAATGCTTTGTAATAATATATACATGTGTACGGTGTGTGTTCGTGTGCTAGTTTGAATAAAATATCTCAAAAAAAAAAAAACGAAAAATCGCAGGTAAGTCAAATTTGGTATTACGTTTATGTAATATCACCGCATCTGACACGTAAGTTTCGCATAATATTCATTAACCGATCTTAAAGAATCCATTCATGCAAAATTACAAATTTTTTCTCCTTCAGTTTCTCGCGATGTTCAATAATTGGATATATTAACTACACACATAAATACCTATCGCTTTAAATTGAAACATTTTCCTTAGAAATTTTTCAGGTTTCTGAGGGAACAGTAGCGTTAAGCTAGTTTCTAAAGTTCCACTTCAGCACAATATATGGTTCTATAGTAAGAGTAGCTAAAAGTAAGTCAAATTAAAAATAAAAAAATTATTATAAAGTAGAAAGTAGAGTTATTGCTCTCTTTTCAAGTGGGTTTATGTCCAACTATCAGTCAAGTGTTTTGGACGGATGTTGATAACAAAGATATTTTACTATATATTACCCATATTGTTAAAGCAAAATGGTTCAAGATGAAGATTGGGAATCAAATCCTATCACAATACCTCTCAGCTTTGCAGCCCACCCCTCTAACCACTTAGCTATCGTGGCGCGTCGCTCTCTCTTTTATTTCAACAAAGTTCCTGGCATCTTCAGGTGTACCACAAGGTTCTCATCTTAGTCCTATACTCTTCAAAATTTTTATAAACGACATTGCCGTAATCATCAATAATAGTAGTGTTCAGTTGGCTCTTTTTGCGGATGATCTAAAACTTTACTCCAAGATTGCTTCTATAGTGGATTCCTTGCAATTGCAGAGCTGTTTAGATAAGCTTCAAGAATGGTGCATCAATAATAATATGAAACTTAATATTAACAAATGCAGAGTTATGACTTTCCATAGAATAAAGCAACCATCCATGTATAAATACAATATTTCTGGTGTTCAGTTGGAACGAGTGAGTCAATACAAGTATCTCGGAGTTCTTATGGAACCTGATCTCAGATTTGTGGCGCATGACACTTATTCTATCATAGGCAAGGCGAACAAGTGTCATGGATTTATATCAAGATCTTGCAAAAGTTTCAACAACGTAATGACTCTCAGATCGTTGTATCTGTCACTTGTTCGACCAATTCTTGAGTACTGCTGTGTGTTTTGGTCTCCTTATCACAACAGCCACGTAAAAAGACTTAAAGCGGTGCAGAATCGTTTCCTCCGTATTGTTCACCATAGATACTTCCCAGCAGACACCATCAACTATGATGATCTTGGTTGTACCTTAAAATTCAAAATTTAGATTTGCGTAGACAACTTGTTGATTGTATTTTTATTTTCAAAATTATTCATCATTTTATTGATTGCAATAACTTATTATACCTCTTTTTAATTTTAATATCCCTAGATGTTCCACTAGACAAAAAATAACATTTAATATTTCCTATTATGACTGTGATTACGTTAAATGGAGTCCCTCCTCCTAGAATGATGCGCCAATTAAATAACTTCTCTATTGATATTTTTAGTACGAATTTGACAAAATTTCAAAAATTATTAGTTAATAAAGGTGCTTTTATTAAATTTTAGTTATATACAATTTTAAGTTACTGAATCTTACTTGCTATCATGAATTCTTTAAATTTTATGTTATCTATTTTTACTACCAACAAAAAAACGTCAAATAACAACCAAACAAATGATACCATCTGCCATAAGGCAACTAATAGCAGAAAAACGACGAGCCCGCGCCAGATGGCAACGTTCAAAACTACCATCAGACAAACGTAACTTCAACAAACTCAATACACAACTAAAAGCACAACTTAAAAAATTAAGAGAGTTACAGTTCGAACAATACACCACTAGACTGACCAACAAGGACAACTCTCTCTGGAACGCCACCCGTAAAATACTTTCTCATAAAATTATATCCAGTCCCCTTCGAAAAGATGATGGGACCTGGACAGTATCTGATTCTGACAGAGCACAACTATTTGCAACTTACTTACAAACGGTATTTTCACCTCACCCTGACTTACACGACACAGATCACGAAGTAAAGGTAAACGACTCTCTAGACTCCTCTCTTCCTCTCTCTCTCCCACCTAAAGCCTTCACACCTTCCGAAGTTTCTGAAGCTATAAAACAACTCCCTCTCAAAAAGTCTCCGGGTTATGATCTTATCCATCCTGTAATCCTATTAAATCTTCCTAAAAAAGCACAAATATTCCTTACTTATCTCTATAACTCTATACTCCGTACTACCTATTTCCCATTACTGTGGAAATTTTCTATAATAATCATGATCCCGAAACCAATGAAACCTCAGCACCTACCTTCCTCCTATAGGCCGATAAGTCTTCTTCCATTTCTCTCCAAAATATTCGAACGACTTTTCCTCAAACGCCTTCTCCCTTTACTAGATCCACACTTACCCAATCACCAGTTCGGTTTTAGAGGTCACCACAGCACCATTCAGCAGGTTCATCGCATTGTAGATACCATATCCTGCAGCCTTGAGCGGGGGGAGTATTGCTCGGGCGTCTTTCTCGATGTGTCCCAGGCATTCGATCGGGTTTGGCACCCGGGCTTGCTCTTCAAGCTCAAGGAAATCCTTCCCTCCACATATTACTTGATCCTAAAATTCTACCTCAATGAACGGTACTTCCGGGTCAGACATGGCTCTAAGTTCTCCTCCTGTTTCCTCGCGAGGGCCGGAATACCGCAAGGAAGTATTCTAGGCCCTCTACTTTACACCCTCTACACATCCGATATTCCACAATCCTCACACACAATCACCGCCTCATTTGCAGATGACACAGCTTTCCTTTCTTCCGATCCAGATCCACAATCTGCCACCCACAACATCCAGAATCACTTGGAGAAAGTAGAACTATGGTGCAAGCAATGGAAAATTAAAATTAATGAGAGTAAGAACACCAATGTAACGTTTACTCTTCGCCGAGGAACTTGTCCTTCACTATACTATAATAACATTCCCATCCCTGTTGCAGACACCGTGAAATACCTAGGTATGTACTTGGACAAAAGACTCACGTGGAACCCACATATTAGACTTAAACGAAACACTCGATACAGACTTCTTCTTAGACTACTAGACAAACGTTCCAAACTCTCATTAGACAACAAAGTACTTATATACAAAACAGTTTTACGACCAATTTTGACTTATGGGGTTGAAGTCTGGGGCTCAACCAAGCGAACCAATTCCAAAAGAATCCAGTCCCTCCAATCCAGAATCTTCCGCAAAATCACCCAAGCCCCATATTACTTACCCAACCTGACCTTACACAACGACCTAAAAATCCCTTTCATCGCAGAAATGATATCCTCCCGTTACAAAAAATTCCATAAATCTCTCCTCCTTCATCCTAACCCTCTCGTCCTACAATTGACCTCTGCCCATATTCCAGGCAGTCCTCCCCGCCGTCTGAAACGCCTGTGGGGCCGCGAGACTTACTTTTTCCATCATCAAACAGCCTAAGTAAACAATAAGGGACATTATTACTGAATAATGTCCCTCACATGAGTGCATGTCTCTATTTTTTTTTAATCACTTTTGCTTTATTGTATTGTTATACAGTTGTAAATATCAATAAAAGTAAAAAAAAAAAAAAAAAATGTTATCTATTTTTTATTTTATATTGTAAATTGATTGTTCATGAATCACATTTACTGTTCATTATAGAGCAGTTGCAAACATTCAATAAAAAAGTTATAAAAAAAAATATATATTGTATAATGTATTTTTGTATAGTGTATTATTTGTGTTTAATGTTCTCTTATTACGTATTCATATTTTATTGACTTTTGTATATTATTAATATGTATTTTCATTTGTATGTTTAAATATATAATTGGGTTTTACCCGTTTAATAAATAAATAAATATATATATATATATATACGTGGCCAGAAACCAACCGTACCTTAGGCCTCCTAGTTGTTATATTATTTGGAAGATAGAAGTCCATCAGCCAGCGCTTCTACAAAGCCCCAACATAATGGTGGGCAAATTACAGGCAAAACTCTAAACGGCAAAGATACCACAGAACCTCTAGTTTCCCGTCAAATATTACAAACAAAGATGATTGGTCTCTATTTAATTTAATTAAAAATCAGCGGGGGAGGGAGGGATTCAATAATATCTTTTTCCCGTTTAATTGGTTTTCTTCAAATTTCATCAATGTATTTAATAATTTTTAACATTATGTACTGTTAGATGAGTAGGTACATTGTACTGAGATATAAGTTTAGAGGAAACCTTATTGTTACAGGCAACCCTAAAATCAAAGACAACCAACTTTTTACTACTACAGTAAATCAACTAACTACAGTTTACTACAGTAATTACAGTTTAGTTGGAGATGATTTTGAGAAAATTGCGAAAAACGAGAAAACAAAATTTTAGTGAAATTGCAGTTTTAAGGTTGAAGAGTTTTATCCAAAAACCTTACACGTCGGATCCATGGTGACCCCCTTCTAAACAGAATATTATGTTTGAACTTCTTGCGGGTTAATGGTTTTTGGATTATTTTGTTTGCAATTATCTGAAATACATATTTTGATGTTTTTTTTTATCCAGTTTCAAAAATTCGCGCGTTGGTCTTACTAGCTAGCGCACTCGCCTTTCGTGCGAGAATTCAGAGTTCGATTCCAGAGAGGGCAAAGTCGATGTTGACCCAGCATCGTGATAAAAAGTGGGAAGCTACAGTTAGTAGCGCCCTAGGTAGCGAACGCAGGAACTAAACGGCATGAAGAACTGCGGCGTGCTTACCACACCCCCCCCCCCAAATTCAAATCACCGTCTGGTAAGCCTTGGCCCTTCAAGGTTTTTTTTTTCTAAAAATTTGATATCAATAAGAAAAAGTAAAAATTAGTAACTAAAAGGTAAATAACTAAGTATAAAAACAACTTTGTTTCTTTGGATTAAACATATTTCATTACATTATCGATAAAAGATCATCAATAAATAATATTAAATTACAGTCAGTAACTTTGTAGAAGATTAAGATGTAGAAAATGGAAAGGAAATAGCCAAATGCCAGAAAAATAATGTGGTCGCCTAAAGAAATGACGTTTTCAATGTGTGTGTGTGTGTGTGTGTGTGTGAGCTGAGTTGTTAGTAGAATGATGAGAGAGATTAGATCTTCTGGCTCAACAGTTGTGTTGACAAAGTGAAGGTAACTCAACATCATCCTATTTACCCCGTTCATCCTAGCTTAACTGATACACTGCTCAACTCAAATACAGCATCCCACAACTTTCTCTTTCCACAACTCACTTTTATTATTCATAATAATATATATATATCATCTATATTAAGAGGTATTTTTACTTTCTCTTATTGTGTTCGTGTCAACTTTATTGATATCGAGTTTTCACCGGAAATACATGTTTTGAGGACCCGAAAAATTGGTGGAGGAATGAGGAACTGTGATTTCCTTACAGCATAAATTTGTTTTGGCTTAGCTCTAAGATGTGAATACTATTTTGTAAGATTCGCGGAATCATCCCAGGTACTGATTAGATTATCAGAGCATAAAATTTTTCCATTTTTCTAACTTGGTAATTGCGCATTTTTTTACTCAGAGTTCTCTGCATGTTGTAATCGCCAGAGACAGCAATGTCAATCAGATGCGCCAGTTTTATTTGCTTGTCATCCAACATTAAGTCAGGTCTATTGTTTGGTATCGACCTATCAATTACAGTAGGGCTATCGTAATAGAGGGTGTGTGTACTAATCGGTCTCAAAGCACAGAAGATTGATTGATTGATTGCTTGAAACCAACCTTTATACCAATGTCCTGACGGATAATGGCAACAACCTGGTTATATCAAATTGTGGAAATTGTTGGCCGTTAGAAATGATCAGATGTATCTGTTAGATGGCTGTTCGGCTAGGGGGTATCAAAGGAGAACACCAAAAATTTTTTGAGTGGTTTTTATTAATAACCCGACGTTTCGGCAAACATTGTTTGCCTTCTTTAGGGGCTATCTATAAAGAAAAAATATAGCTAGCATTAACAGAACAAGAAAAATAAGGCAATAGAACAATAAAAATAAAAATTAGTAATGGTAAACTAACTAAAACAAAATACAAAGGTAAATACTACGTATCTATACTATACAACATATCTGCATCTACGTATCCGTATCTGTATTTACCTTTGTATTTTGTTTTAGTTAGTTTACCATTACTAATTTTTATTTTTATTGTTCTATTGCCTTATTTTTCTTGATCTGTTAATGCTAGCTATATTTTTATGTATATTTTTTCTTTATAGATAGCCCCTGAAGAAGGCAAACAATGTTTGCCGAAACGTCGGGTTATTAATAAAAAACACTCAAAAAATTTTTGGTGTTTTCCTTTGATACCCTCTGGCCGATCAGGCATCTAACAGATACATCCAACCTGATTATGATGTTGCAGATACTCAATCTGGGCTAAAGAACTGCAAGCAGCCAACACATGCTGAATGGTTCTCTGGTTTATCAAGACAGCGTCTTCACATCCGTGTTTTTTATAATGTGTTTCCTGTAGTTCCTTATACTGATATGTTGATCTTGGATACCCCAAAGACGTCCTCCGGTCTCTGGAAGGAATTCACCACTCCTCAACCATGCGTGCGATGCTATCTTGTTGACAAATGATTGATCAATTATGTAGCATGTATCCATCCACTCCCTCAGCTTTTCTTAAAAGTGAAGATTATTTCATTGTACTGCGCTCCCACTCATGTGCCACATTCAATAGTGTGTAAATCCTATGTTGTGTGATTAGTACTGCCTTCTTCCAAAGAAATTTCTCATCGACTTAATTTGCCAATTGTGCAAAATTCTTCGTATCTAAGATAAGTGAAATAATAATAATAATAATAATAATATTATTATTTTATTACTTTTGTTTTATTTATTATATTATTATACTTTTATTTTATTTATATATATTATATGTTTATATTTATTTAATATATTATATTTTATTTATTTTTTATTACATTATTTTAATTATTATTATTATTATTATTATTTTTGGGGTATAGTCTTCCTTGGCTATTAACGTCCGTATATTTTTTTAAATTACACACCACACAACACACCACACACACACACACACACACACACACACACACACACATATATATATATATATATTATATTATATATAATATTTAATTTATAAAAGTTAACGGTTATAAAAATGTTTTGTTAAACAAAAAATGTTTTTCTTTACAAACCACCATTGCTTGCAATTGTATAGACCTTTATTACAAATGGAAAGAAAATATCTTATACCTAAAGAAAACACCGTTTTAAAATAAACATTTTTTGAAACAATATAAATTTTCTTGTCATTATTTTTTCCCACTTTATTAATTAAAAAAACATAAAAAAGAGATGGCACTGTTTCAAAAAAATCTTAACTAATGAATGCTTGTAGATGCCCATCCAAATTCAGCATGTCCGTCAGCCGACATTACTTTAGCTCATTTTCAAGAAATAATTAAATCAACCAATTGTACTCCTTTTGTAAAGGCTTAGATCGATTTATAGGGTAGGTATTTTTTTAAGGATCCTCCTTTTGTAAGGAAAAAACAGAACGGAACTGAAAGAGACTTCCTCATACTAATACTATGCTTAATGCTTGCAAATACCCCCTACTGATGAGAGGCTTTCAATAGTTACAGGATGTCCTAAAAGGCGACTAAAGATCTATATTCGTTAGAAGGCATACCTCAATTATTATTTCCACCAATGTTCATTCTTCCCAAATTGACCTATAAATTTTGCCCCAGGAATTATTAATGCAAGAACTAAACTGCTTATAGGCCACAAAAAATGGCTCAGTCTTACCATCTGCTGCAGCGATGTTATGGGACAAAGGTAGGTCTAATTACGAATGGGGCCTTATTTCAGGTACATTAACCAGCAAGAAAAAGCTATGTAGGATAATTGCTTCAATGCAGGACTTTAGTTCTTTCAGGCAAGAGGATGCCAAAATAAATGGGTTTACCGTAGATCCATATTGTGAGTATACTATGCTCATGTAACTTAAATGCCAAATACTCTTTTTGCTTTTTTTTTAACAAATCCACATATACGAGGGTCATTGAATAAGTAACGAGACAAATCACTGAAGTATTTGGTAAGCATAACCTCAAATGTATTCAGTTAACAATGGCGAGTCCGCTCGAGCAGTGCACCTCGGGAAAACAACGCTTAGTGATTAGATTTTTAGTTGCAGAGATTATCAATGGATAGTTGAAATCCATGAACAAAATGTTGAAAGTGTACGGGAATAATTGTTTGAACCTTTCGAACTTTTACAAATGGATAGATAAAATTTAAAAGTAGCGTGTAAGTGTCTGTGAGGAGCAACGAAGTGAAAAAACCGCTTGAAGTTATAACTTACTCCCTCAAAATGCGTATTAACGCGTTAATTCTGGATAACAGGCGTATTACTGGTGAACTGATAGCTGAAGAAGTGCACGCGAATGTTTTTGGACTGTCCATAACATTATTCAGAATAAGCTGTAGTACAAGAACACAAGAAAAACTTGTGCAAGATGGGTTCCAATACAACTTACGGACGCCCACAAAGAAACCAAGAAAAAATGAGGTGGAAGATCCTTTCAATCCGCTCTACAGCACCGACTTCAGCCCATCGAACTTCCATTTGTTTGGATCCCTTAAACAGGGAAACATTTTCAATCCAATGAAGAAGTTAAAAATCAGTTGCAAAAGTGGCTTTCTAGAAGAACAATGGAACAAGTGTATAAATGTTGCCTGGAATATATTGAAAAGTAGCCAAAGTTTTGTATTGATTAAATAAATCTTTTTTTGAGCTACAGCGATTTTTCTCGTTACTTATTGAATGACCCTCGTATGTACACAAATACCAGTCTCAAATCAAGAAAATTATACCCATTTTATTTATAAATACACTGTTACTATCAATTGCAAATATATACCATTTAAATGTGAAAAATTTTAATTAAAAGTCGAAGTAGAAACCATTATAAGTTCAAAATTTAGATTTCCTCTCCATTTTATATGTACAGTTTTAACAAAACTTTAAAATTAAGTTCAATTTTAGATAATACAAATCTGTGAATGGTTGACGTTAACACTTCAGATTGTAAATATCGAAGTTCTAACACCTTTTAAATGATTTATTTGGAAAGTGTTGTTTTAAACGCCAAAGCAATTGAAAATGAATTACTACTCTGTTTCTAAACGTTGAAGAGATAATGTTATTTAAAATGGGTAATGTTTACATTCGATAGGTTTTCATAGCAAGTGTATTCTAAATAATGCTTGTCACTATTGAATACAGTTATATTTACGTTAGTATCCCCAAACTATTTCTGTCTATATACTAAACCATTTTTACTATAAATGCAGTAGGCACTCATTACGCTTACAAATAAATTTATTTTACGATGATTTTTTTTTTTTTTGTGAAAAAAAATTTATTGTGAATAAATAAGAAATATTGATTTAAAGTTTGTATTCTTTCATATAGTTTGATATGAATTTTCCTTTACCATACATATAAGTAAAAATTGAATTGAATCCCATGTAACTACTCGTTTGCTACTTTAAAGTATTTTATTTACATATCCAATAAACGTATATACATAAAGATTTATATACAGAAATGTTGAGTTTAAAAAATAAAGAAAACAAAACTTGCACCAATAAGCGTACAGTCTGATGAGATGTATATATTATACATAAAAAAAAAAAAAAAAAGTTGAAGCAAATCTTTTTGAATTATATTTTCTCATTTCTCTTTCAACCCCGCCATTGTGGGGTTGCGACTTCGATAAATTTCTTTTATCCTACAATTCACTTATCAGTTTCAATTTGAAAACTTTTCAATATTATACATATATTTTGCTAAGAAAACAAAGCTATGATTCAATATGTGGATGGGTTCGCAATGCTGAATAACATCTGGTATTTTATTCATCGTAGCATGCATATTTTTCTTTTATTCCTGACTGATTTTTGGATTTTCATCCATCGTCAGAGTAAATTCACCAAGTTCGTGTAGAGAGTTCACTAACGCAATGTTTCTGTTACACTCGGACACTTGTTGGTTTGTTGAGTGTATATATGTGTGGGAGGTTATAAGGTTATGTTACTTACTATGTGTGCGTTTAATGACAAAATGGAATTATTATATATTCTGATTGTAGAAAATAGTGTACAATAAATAGCATGTTTTGAAGAAGAGTACTTTATAACTAAATTTTAATAGTGGTGTTGTATAATGAAGTGTGCTCAATGTTTTATCAAGTCATTTTTATTTGAGGGAGCGATAAGAAATTTCAGGAGTATAATACGAGTAATAATAATAATAATAATAATAATAATAATAATAATAATAATAATAATAATAATAATAATAATAATAATAATAATAATAATAATGTGTTTATTAAGAAAAATATTACATTAAATTACACTTTTTTTTTTCTACAAACCCAATGCATGAACCTTGGTGTACTCAAAATTATAATTGACAAATGTTATAGTTTGTGTACCAAATTTAACGAAATTCATCGAAAATTGAAAAAAACTATTCATTAAAAGCGCACTTCCGGTTTACTAAATTTCTTAAAACTCGGAATTTTGGCCATCTATTTATTTCTAATTAATTTTGTTTGGATGATAAGAATTGTATAATCAATTGTGATAGCACTTTAGAGAAAAACGTAACCACATCCCTCCCCTAAAAGTGCCCTAAATGAATTTTCCCAGAGAAATGGTTTAAATAAAAGTTGTAGATCTTTGCATGTTTAGTTTATATACGAAGTTTCAAGAAAATTGTCGGAGCCATTTTTGAGAAAATTGCGAAAAAGTGAATAAATGATTTAGTAAATTGGTAAAGTAAACGCACTTCCGGTTATCCGATTTTTTTCAAACTCGGAATTTCAACAACATATTTAATTCTAATTAACATTATTTAGATGGCAGAATTGTCCTAATAAACTGAAATAGCACTTTAGATGGAAACCAAACCTCACCCCTCCCCCAAAAGTGCCCTTCAATGCATTTTCCCGGAGAAATGTTTCAAATAAAAGTTGTAGCTCTTTGTATGTGTGGTTGATGTTATAAAGTTTAAAGAAAATCATCGTAGCCATTTTTGAGAAAATTGCAAAAAAGTAAAAAAAACACCTCGTAAAGTGGTACTTCCGGTTGAGGAATTTTGACAGATAACGTACTGTCAGATCCCATGGTGTTGCCTAAACGGAATATTAAGTTTCAACTTTCTACAGTTTTTTTTTTGAGCTATGCTGTTCACATACATACACACACACACACAGACCATTTGCTAAAAACCACTTTTTTGGACTCAGGGGACCTCAAAACGGATATTTCTGATGAAAACTCGATATTGAAAATTTGACACGATTGCAATACTTCCTCTGACTATGAGTAAGAGAAAGTAAAAAAGGTAAAATATATACAGATAACCTAAGAGAATGTTGTCTGTTGAAAGGGAAGTTTATAGTTAATAATAAATATGAAATCCAAGCGGGATTAATACAAGAAAATATGAAGGTAAATTGATATGTAAGAAGGTTAATAGCAAACGGAAAATTGGAGATGATAAAAGAAAAAAAAAGAAAGATTGAGGATTAAAGAATAAAGAAAAATGAATAGGAATAAATAAAAAAAAGGAATAAAGAAAAATGAATAGGAATAAAGATGACGGAATAAATAAAAAAAAGGAATAAAGAAAAATGAATAGGAATAAAGATGACGGAATAAATAAAAAAAAGGAATAAAGAAAAATGAATATGAATAAAGATGACGGAATAAATAAAAAAAAAAGGAATAAAGAAAAAAAAAAGGAATAAAAGAAATATGCATGCAGATAAGATACAACGAAGCTTTAATATTTATATTTTTATTACATTAATATAAATTAAGATAGTATAAATGGATAATGGTTTATTGCTAATGCCAATAATAATAATAATAATAATAATAATAATAATAATAATAATAATAATAATAATAATAATAATAATAGATAAGTATTAATAATCCTAAACAAAAAATATTTATCGAAATTTAATATTGTAACAATCTCTTAAAAAATCAATACCTATCATCATTACAGACCAAATAAAATATAGCGCATAAATAATAAATTGGTCGTAAAACAAATAAATAAAATGAATATATATATATAAAAATGGTAAATATATAAGAAGAATTGTAATATAGATCTTTTAGGCTTCCGCCCCCATTTCTATTAAAAAAAAAAGTGAGTGGTTTCCTAGAAAACCGAACTTTCGCCCACATTGTAATGAGCTCCATTAGCTTTCAAGGTGTAACGTCTCTGAAGATGCTCATTGCAATACAGGCGAAAGTTCGGTTTCTAGCAAACCATAGACACGGTTTCAACCCAAAAATTCGAACTGTTTTTCGTAGAAGAATGGTTTATATAATATAATTGATAGATTTATCATTACACAATATCATTTGTATATATCGTATTTTTCGATTACTTATTAAATAGTTTAAATCGTAGTAGTGAAGTGCAGACTGGTAAGATTCTCAAATTTTATAAAATCTTTTGGTTAACTATCCAAGTAACTTAACGGTAGGTCATAAAATAGTTAATTAACGATTATAATAACAATAAGAAGGGTAATGTTTTCAGTGTTACAGGTGTACGTAGAAAGAAACTGAACTACAATTGAGACAAAGACTACAATTTGTCTAAATTCATCCCTCTCTTTCTCTCTCACTCTTTTACGCTTTTTCATTCTCTCTCCCGCAGATACAAACACAAAACACACACACACACACACACACACACACACACACATATATATAACCTCAGTTGCTAGTATAACCTACCCATTACTAAAGGGCACCATATCTTCTCCCCTCCTCACAGATACTACTACTAAAACTACTAGAAAAACAATAGCCCTGCACAATACCATATTGTCCTCTAAACCCTATTTTGCACCCTACACTATAAGACTTCACACAACATTATAAATATATTCCACAACTTACCACAACTTACATTTTTGCCCATAAAATGGTTCTCATTTTACCAAAACAATAAATTTATATATTATGTTTAAACTGTAATAAGAAATTCTATAATCCTTAAAACATTAATGCTTGTCATTGTATAAGTGCGACTGATTAAAATATTCTACAAAATTTGTCAATTATAAACTAAGCAGTTTGCCATGTGAATGTTTCATACCAGATTTTTATTTATTTTTTTTTTTTTTGCTTACTCAGGTGACAGGGATTTCCACAGGAAATATATGTTTCCTTTTCGTAAATCTGCCGCGATTGCTATATACTTTCTTTTAAACCAGTAAGATTATTGAAAAAAAGGATTAATAGAAACTATTCCTCCTCCTACGATGAAATTCACTTTTCCCCACTGATGATTTAAGTTTTTTTTTGAAGAAGTTTCATTATTATTTATTTTAATTATTATTATCAAAATTTTGTAATTTTTTTTTTTTTTTTAGGAAACTATAATTTACTTATAATGAAACTTCTATTTGAGATTTTCAAAGTATGTTATTGTATTAGGAGTAATCAGATCTTTTAGTTAAAAGCACGCTTAAGTAGAGTTAAGTGAAAACTTTGTAACGTTATATATTGAACTTAGAAAATAAGTTTCTAATGCTATAAATGTTGTTCATAGACACAATAAGTACAATACAATACAATACAAATGATACATCCTCTGCTACAATAATTAATCTTCATTAAAGATATTAAATTATCAAAGAGGCATATTATATAATATATTATATAACATATTATATACATATTATATAATTATCAAAGAGGCATTACATATTATATAATTCATTAAATAAAATTCATTCAAAAAAAACTACAAGATAATAACAGTTCTAGTGGAATCAATTGTCGTGATTCCTGAGGTATGAAGTTAGATGTCTTGAAGAGGGATTTATTAGGCGGAAGTTAGTTTAGAGAATTACTAACACTGAATTTATAAAAATAGAATATATTTTAACAATAATTTGAATGAGCCTAATGGTAACTACAATTAATATGATTTGATAAAAGTAAATAAATAATTTTAAGAGTTAAATAACAAATAATTTAAAATGATTATAATAAAATATAAACTAATATGCACAACTATGAAAATAATTATAAGATAAACCTTGTATAGGGACGCGCTCGGAACTCAAGTATAACTGCTGCTGTAAAATGATACTGATATAATGATGTGGCTACTCGTATAATGATGAATGATATAATGATCCCCTCTTCCAGTGGGGCGAAGTTTATATTAGTCTTACTCACACACTGTCAAGTGTGTAAATAAGTTCTCACACTAAGACATCTCTAGTAGCGTGCGACCTTGTGCGACCTTGGTTAGGTCGGCGACCAGTGATTCAGGTCAGTGGCCAGATTTGGTCGCCCATCGGCGACTTTCAAAGACCAGGTGGCTTCTGTTCAATAGACAGGGCTTTATCGGTGCTTGTCTTTGATACCTTTGTATTGAAAAGGTAGCAGCCGGCTGTGGGGCCACTAGTTATAAATTATTCTTTCCTTTTGTTATATTTTGTGAAGGCTTTGACATTGCTACGTCATTACACAGTAAATAATTAGATTAATTTCAGAAAAATTGTACAGAAGATGACAATATAAAATCAATTTAAATCGGAGAGATTAAGTTTAAAAACTGTTGAAAATCAATACTTTTAAGGAAGTTGAAAAAATATTCATGTAACTGTTCTTGCATTTAACAATAAGTATCGTTTTGTTACTGAAAACAAAATCCTTACTTTGAAATTTGTTACTCAAAAAGAGTCTAAAAAAAAAAAAATATTTATTCTGATGTCTGTAGTGTTTGAAGTTTATATGGGCAGCTGTCATAATATATAACATAAGAGTTAGTAAGCTTTATTCCTACCGCGTCTGCCAAGGTTTATGTATATGCATGTAAGTAGTACGCAAGTGATCTCAAAAATAAATAAAAAAAACACACACACATGAAACGCAAATTTGCAAATTTCGTTTATGTTAATAGTAATAATAATAATAATAATAATAATAATAATAATAATAATAATAATAATAATAATACCCTTAGATTTTTTCTTCCTAGGAGCCTCTACAGCTCACTGTCCGGTTATGGACAATGTTGTCTGTAGCGAGAGAACACTGTCCGGAGGCCGGCAGTGCACTGAGAAGCCTCCGGGCGCCAATGACCATTGATGTTGACGCGCCTTAAATTTAATTAAAAATACCCCATCTTACAATACAATAATAAATATAAACAAATAATAATTCTGAATTCAATAGAAAATAAATATTACAAACTCTTTGAGGGCAATGGATTACATCCGTCTGTCGAGTTGCGATTACAAATTATTAATGGTTAAAACTGTAACTAAATGAGGAAAATATAGAAATAGGATAAATTAAAATAGAACAAAAATAAAAATGAAAACGATTTATAATCAGAAATAAAATTCATTAATAATTAATCTTCTATAAGAAATAGCTGATTTTAAATATTTACATAAGTCACTCCAGTTTTCTGTACTGTTCAAAAAAACTACATACCTTCTCAACCGAGAAGGGACTGTTTTATTTAAATAATGAAGCCTATATATATGGCGCCAATATGGGACAAACTCCTATAAAATTAATAATGGTTTCTATTTCTTTTAGGTTACACAATGTGCAGTATTGGTCAGCTTCTGGATCAAAAGGCCTAAAATTTAAATTGAATGATCCTGATCTGGCTTTTATTATTAGGCGGGCATCTTTGATACTATATTCACAGAGATTTTCCCATTTATCGTAGTCTAACCTTGGATAGATAACATGATGCTGTCCTTCTCTCGCCCTAGCGATATCATTCTCTCTCTCGTTCGTCTTTAATTATATCTAGAAAACTACACAATTGCAATTCGTCGAATATAAAGTAAAGAAAATTTCATTTATGTAAAACCATTGTTTTAAGGAAGGGGAAGTGGTTAGCATACTGGACTCCCACGCAGAGGACCCGGGTTCGAGCCCAGCTCTGCTGTCCTTGAATATTTTTCTTCCTAGGAGCCTCTACAGCTCACTGTCCGGTGATAGACAATGTTGTCTGTAACGAGAGAACTCTGTCCGGTGGCCCGCAGTGCGCTGAGAAGTCTCCCGGCGCCAATGACCTTAGATGTTGACGCGCCTTAAATTAAAAAAAAAAAAAGTAAATAAATCCATGGTTTTCGTCAAAATCAATCAATCGAAAGTAGCTTCGGCCCCAGTTTACAATTGTACCTAAAGTAATAATATCCAAAAAAAAAAAAAATCCGGTTCAAATTTAGCAAAGCTGCTCTGAAATTTTCTCTTTGAAGGAGCCTCACTGTCCGGTTCTTTATCGAGAGAACCCTTTCGGAGGTAGGCGGCAGTGCACTGATAGTGACCCGGACGCCAATGCCATAATTGGTGACCCGCCTAAAATAATATTGTATAAGTGTATCCATAAAATGAAAGGTTAAAATTCTAAAAGCCTGAAAGAAAGTGGTTAATTGGAAATGCGATTTTACTGAATGTTTTTTCCAAATTTATTCGAAGCAGCCTCTCAAAGATTTTCCGGTTAATGTTTTTTAGGCCCCACCCAAATATGATAAAATATTTTATAGGCAAATAGGCTATGCATATGAGTGTGTGTGTGTGTGTGTGTGTGTGCGCGCGTGTGAACAAAAAATCTAAGAAAAGGAAAAATCGTAAGAAGAAATAAACATGATCTTCCCATTTTGGTCCCACAACATGCAACTATAGTTTTATTTAAAATTCACAACCAAAATTGGTGCGGCTTTGTTTAAATTATTATTTTTTTTTTTTTCAGCCTTTCGCCATTTTCGAGTAAACAGTAAGAGTAACATTTTAAGTCCACTTATTCCACAAAGGTTCATATGACATAATTAATTCTCAATTATTAACGGGGGCGGTCTATGCGTTGTCTTCTGGACTGCAATGTAATCACCCCTATTTGTGCTAACCAACATAATAACTAATCCATTTATGCTATATCCATTAAACTTTTCAAAGTAAAAATTCCAAATTTGAAGAAACTTTTTCCTTTATATTAATACTATATGGATATCTATTGTGATGGATGCCAGAATAATAAAAATATATATAATTTGAAATAATAAAAAATATCAAGAAAAATGTAACATTCCATTGCAAAAGTACTATTCAGGTAGAAGACCACCACTGTCTTTTAGAATTCATGAACCTTGTTAGCATTGTCTACCCCTTTTTCTCACAGGGGAAGATTTGAACGAACAATTAGAAGACATTCCTTCAACAATAGTCTCTGGACTAGACATTCAAAAGCAGAACACTTGTTTTTCGTTCTCTTAGCATCAGTGCATATTAATAAGTTAATAATTTCTTTGCAAATAACTTGTAGTTATTATTTTAATAGATGTTTAATCTCCTGACGCCTTTTTGTCTCCCAATGTATACCTTTTGCAACACATGTCAATGTCGGCCGTTGTCGTAATTACGATAACTTCCGATTGCACATTGTCCGGTTTCACCTCGAATCTGTTAGTACTGTAGTAGTTCTGTTCGAAAACTGTTGTACCATACGCTCGTACACGCACGGAAGTGCTCTATATTTTCCACGGTGCGACCCCACATGTTAAGTGCATTTCGTTTTCTCTCTGTTAGTTTACCGCAAAGTATACGGGCGTGTTGTTTCTCGCCTCTTTCGTTACACCGCATTTTCACGGGTACGCAGTTTTCTTTTATTCTCGTTACACCGCATGTTCTCCGCTTAAGTACGGTACATTATACAAAGGAACATACTTATGCCTACCTGGCCTTCAATATGCTCGCCTTTTAGACTGGAGGACACCATCTACGTTCACAAAGGTATCTGGGGCCAGGGAGAGTGGGGGAGTCGACTCTCTTTTCCTTTGGGATCCCTTTCCTTGGAGCTTTGTTAAGCCAGTGCCCACATCTTGCAAGGTAAGCGTTCTATTATTCATACTTATTTGAATTAATATTCTCTGTTTCCCCGCATTAAGAACTACACCCTATCAAATACAGTCCACTTACCGCTTTGTTTGACAAGGTCAGACAATAGAATATATTTATTGTTAGCAGTGGTGACTACTTTCTTATTTCTGATACTTCACTCTCTTAAACATATATATACTTACAAGCCCTTTTACAAAACCGCTCAAGCCACAACAAACTATAACAACTCAAGACACTAAATACATTTCACCATAATTATCGGCCAGCTCCTCGACAAGCAGAAAAAATTAACAATGCTAAAAATCCAATTTGGCGAGGAAACCCTCAATTTGGGGAAATTCCTAGTTTAAAAAAATAATTATAGTATTCTCTATAGTAAGATAAAATCGAGTAAGTTTTTAACTCGTTATTTTTTTTACTTTCTCTAAATTTTTTTCTCAACATATTATGCAATTTTTTCATTCATGATATGGGATGTTTTTCAAACATTAGTATTAAGTTTTTTCCACAAATATTTATATAAATTATTGGCAACTACTTTATAACAAATTGAAACTTATATTTATAAAAAAAAAAAACTATATTATTCTTTAGAAGGAGGTTTTATTTACTTTTTCTTATTTTCCTGCTGAATATGAATGAGGGAATAATATTAAAAGTTTTATAAAGAGCGTATGTAATTTGAGAATGTATTTGAACTATTTACTTGGTAAATAGTAAATAAAAATAGTTCAATTAAAAGGGTGTTTACCCCTAACCAGCAATGAAATGAGTAGGAAACAGGTTGAAATGAGTTAGTAGTTGAGAGAATGGAAGAAGGGAAACAGTTTGTAGTCGATTACTTGCGCAGATAAATCACTCGGCCATTCTTTCTTTAACGCTTTTATATCAGCAATTCTCCTCTATCTATATGTATATATGTATTTGTGTAGGTATGTATGTGTGTGTGTGTGTGTGTGTGTATTTATATATATATATATATATAATGTGTGTGTGTGTTTTGTGGACGGTTGGTTTAGTGGCTAGTGGTGGACGTTGAGACCAAAAGCGGAAGGTCCTGTGGACAAACACAGCCTTGTTGTTCTTTAATTTATATTCTCTGTTTACCCACCAAGGAGGCTGTCCCTCTTTAAAGACGATACTCTTTCATCATCTATCCCCCTCATCTTTTAAAACAATAATAGTTATTTCACCCGTTGCTTTTTTTCTTGCTTTCTTTTTTATTTTCTCTTTTTTTGCCTGTGCGAAATAGAGCAAGGAAGAATGAATAAAAAAAAAAGATCTTTAACAAGTGCGCCGGTTACTTCCGTTATTTAATAATCCAATCAAATTTTATCCAATTTCTGATTACAGATTTTATAGTCTTATAAATGATGATTTAAACAATAAATGAAAAATCTATTACAAATCTAACCAGATAAGGGAAGGAATTATCTCACTGGTAGCGCGCTGGAATCCCAGGTGGAGGTCCCAGATTGTACCCCGCAGTGCGGCTATTAAAGTTTTTTTTCCTAGAATTTCTCACCGAACAGTGTTATTTGTAGCCAGTGCCCGCTTTAGAGGTTACGCCACTCCGGACAAAAAGACAAATTGCCGTCCCTTAACAATATATATATATTTTTTAAGTAAGACTATGCATGTTCAAACACATGATGAAGCAGCGCACTGCTCGCGTGCTGTAGTAGCAAGAGAGAATTACATCAGCAAGAGAGAGCAGACAGACGAGAGAATAAGGAGAGAGAAGACAGACCCTCTCTGTTATTCTCTGACTTAAGCAGGCTAGAGTGGGGAGAACCTGTATATAAGCCAGTGAGAGATCTAGACATCGATCTATCAGATTCAACCATACATCGCATCATGTCATATCTCTACTGCCACCTTTTATTCTATAAAACTCATCAAGATCCCGTGCAGTTTTGTGGGTAAGCTTATAGCATATTTTATAACATGTCTTCATTTATCTCGCTAATTAATCAAACCTAATTTCTCTCCTCATCAACTCCATTATAAGTGCTAATGCTATTCTGTTCAGAGAATTATATGCATGTTCACACAAGTTAAAGCATCGTCCTTTAAATTTATTTTTTTTTTTTTAATAATAGGGTAAATATTTTCAGCTTTTTGACATAAACAACATAAATATGCTACGCACTGCAAAATTTTTAGCAAAGGAAAAATCGATATTCGTGAAATTACATCAATATTTTTCCCACACTTACAGCCAAAATGGCGCCCCTAAAGTTTGATTCCCAGTACAAATGACCGGGTTGCCCGCCCCTAAAGCGGACGCTGTTGTAGCTTGAAGGCCGGCAGTGCACTGGGAAGGTTTCGGAACCATAATAGATCTTTCAGGTCGCCGTACATTATTTATTAAAAGAATATCTATCGAGATTGACTTTGTGAACCATTTTACAGATGAAAAGAGTTTTCAAGTTTGACATCTAAAATCTTATTCTTCTAAACTTAGAGTAGAAGATATCTTAGACATCAACTTTGGTTTCATTAATGGTACGAGAATAATTGCTTCAAAGTTTATGATGACAACTCCCAGTTAAATTATTAATGGCTTAATTAAATAAAAAATATAATAAAGTGCGAAATTTGAAAATATAATTTGCATTTTATATTACAAATTATTCATCAGATGTTAAATAATTTTTTAGGATCCTTATAATTATGTATTAAGGATTTTCACATTTATTGAATTAAATGACCAACCCTATATTATACAATTAGAAATAATGAAATGTTAGTAAACTAACAGCCAAAATCAAACGATGAATTTGGCTAGATTAAACCCCAGTTCCATTAGTTTCTAATGATTATTCATTGTTTAGCCTGGTAGGCAGAGTCCAGCAACATTACAGCCTTGGAAGCACCAAAGACTTGATAAACAAGAAGTAATATTCACAAGAATTCAATTACCTGACAACAACAGAACAATACCATGTTAAACGTATTGATTAACACTGTTCTCAAACAATCAAATTGTTACTGACAGTATACGTATGTTAAAAACATCCTATTTTATACAAAGTAATTATATAATACAATAAATTATTCTGTATATTTGTTGGTGAATTGCCAAGATCTAACTACCATTGAAATATTATACGATTGATAATGGAAAAATACTAGTTTTGTATATTTCCTTCCAAATAAGCCCTATCGATTGAAAATGAAATTTTATGCAAAATAGAAATATCCAAATTTTTAACTTCCGATTGTGGTGGAATTATTTTAACCTGGACTTCTTTATAAAATTAATAAGACTTGCAGAGTTAGGCGACAAAAAGCTGTACCACCTATTAAGCAAAATAATTATTATTATCATTTATTCATTTATTTCTATTAGAAAATACATATGACAAAAGGTTGTTCTTTAGTTGACTTCGAAAAAAAAAAATAATATAGATAAAATGAAATTTAAAAATAAAATAAAAACACTAACAAACGGATCAAAATTCACCAAAAAAAAAAAAAAAATCTGGTGTGAAACAAATCACACAACTTTCTTTTACTCCAATTTTCAAAAGTAATTAACAAATTTTATAGTTAGTGTACCAAAATTTCATGAAATTCAACAAAAAACTGAAAGAAACTGTTCAGTAAAAGTGCAGTTCCGGTTTACTAATTTTCTTGAAATTCGTAACATTGGCCATCTATTGATTTCTAATGAATTTATTTTTGAATGGTAGAATTGTAGAATTTATCTATGATAGAACTCTAGAGAAAAACATAACCCCACTCCTCCCCTAAAAGTGCCCTTAAACGAATTTTTCCAGAGAAATGTTTTAAATAAAAATTGTAGATCTTTGTATGTGTAGTTGATATAGAATGTTTGAAGAAAATCTTCAGATTCATTTTTGAGAAAAAAATCGCGAAAAAGTGAAAAAAATCATTTAGTAAATTGGTTAAAGTAAACACACTTCAGGTTATCCGATTTTCTTTAAACTAGGAATTTCAACAACACATTTAATTCTAATTTACATTATTTAGATAACAGACTTGTAATACTAAACTGAAATAACACTTTAGAGGAAAATATTAACCCCTTCCCTATACTAAAAGTGCCCTTAAATGAATTTTCCCACAAAAAAATGTTTTAAATAAAAGTTGTAGATATTTGTATGTGTAGTTGTTACAGAAATTTTGAAGAAAATCGTCGGGGCGATTTTTTGAGAAAATCGCGAAAAACTGAAAAAAATTATTTAGTAAAGTGGTACTTCCGGTTGAGGAATTTTGACACATATCTTACTGTCACATCCCCTTGGTAATACCTAAACGAAATATCAAGTTTGAACTTTCTGCGATTCTTCGTGTTCAAGCTATGCTGTTCACATACATATATATATATACATATACACACACAAACAGACCATTTTCTAAAAACCAACTTTTTTGTAGTCACGGGACCTCAAAACGGATATGTCCAGTGAAAAGTCGATATTAAAAGTTTGGCACGACTAAAATACTTCCTCTTACTAGATGTAATAGAAAGTAATAAATAAGGCTTAAAACATGAGTCTAATTATAATCATAAATTAAATAAAAAATTAATCTTCCAGGAAAAATGCTTCAATTAAAAGTGACAGTTATTTATGTGTGTAATTAAGGTAGTTTAGGAAAAATCACTGAAGCCGTTTTCAAAAAAGCCGAGAAACAGTGAAAAACCATTTAATAAGATCGCACTTGCGATTAATAGATTTTGACCAAAAGCTTATTGTAAGATGCGATGGTGATATACATATGCAGTATACAAAGTTTGAGCTTCTTATGATTTTACATTTTTGAGTTATTTTGTAAACATACGCCCGCACGCGCGCGCGCACACACACATACGCGCACAAACCATTCGCTTAAAACATTTTTTTCCCACTCAATGGAGCACGAAACATGTATTTCCGGTGTAAACTTAGTGTCGAATACTTGACACGATCGCAATACTTCCTCTTTACCAAGAGGGTAGATTGTTGAAGGGTATTATCTCACTGCGGCCGCCAAGCAGTGTTCTCTAGCTGCAGACAACACTGCTCATCACCGGACAGTGAGTTGTAGAGGCTCCTAGGAAGAGAATAATCTAAGAGCAGCATGTGGATTCGAGCCCAGGACCTCCGGTTGCTAGTCCAGAGCGCTACCACTGACCTAATCCCTTGCATCTCCCTTGGTTTACGCTAATTAATTAGGGACAGAGACACTAATTTGTGTAAAGTGTTTGTCCTTGTCTGTAAAGTGTACATTGTTTGTAGTTTAAGTGTATTGTATACTGTTCTGACGAAGTAAAGTATGGAGTACTGAGCTGTGGTAACCCGTGAGGTCGCTACTCCCCAAGTAACTGGAGTAGGGAAATAATTTCTTTTACCCCAAGTAAAAGGGGTAAGAGAAAATGTTAAAATGATTTAACACAGAATATGATCATGTAGATGCTGCCATAGTAAAAAAAAAATAGCTTTTTAAATATTGTCACTCCAATATCCTACTGTGTGTTGCACCTACTGTACAATATCCAGAGTGTTTTCACGGTAATTGGGAGGCATTATTGGAGGGATAGTTTGGGATAATGGGCCGGTTTTTGGTGCATGGTACAATTTGAATGGGGGAGTATGTTTTGCCCCCTAGTATATATATTTTTTTTTTTTTTTTTTTTTTTTGGCGCATCAACTACTGTGGTTATTAGCGCCCCAAATCATTATTTACTTTCTCATACTAACGCCGCTCGATCTGGGATGACACATGCTGCTACCTAGTTGGCCTCTTGCTCGCACAACACCTTGCTGAACAAGGCGGGGAAGAGCCCCAGGTTCTGAATCTTTCCACACGTCCCCACTTATATCATCAATCTAGTCGACGAGGGGGAGTGTGGATTTATTGTTGTGTCATCCCTTTAATTGCCACAAGTAATTTGAATAAAATTCACGACGAGTAAAAGTACTTTGGGTGCCATGTTGCATCAATATTTTCATTCTTATTTTTAGATACACTTTAGCTACATAATCTATTCTGAGGAGGCTATTTAGTATAAAACTAGTTGGGGTGTGCAGTACTTTCAACAAATGTTCCTGCACCCCCTAAAATGGACTAATCCTAATTTGAACTTAAACCTAATGGGGTTGATATACTTTTATAAAATTTCTTTCAACCCCAAAATAAAAACCTAATCTAAACATTCACACTAACAATCGTGCAATAAATACATTTACGCTAATAAATACATTTACGCCAATAAATACATTCACACCAATAAAAATATTCACGCCAATAAAAATATTCACGCCAATAAATACATTCACGCCAATAAATACATTCACGCCAATTCTAGTATATTATTATATCTAATTCACTTAAACTATTCAATGTCTTCCAGTTTTTTTTAAAAATCCAGGACTCTTTTTTCGGGTGGGCAATCTTGATGGGCAATGCTCTAGTATTTTGGATTCTGCCAATCACTTATTGGTGATTTTTTTGTTTTGTTTTGTTTTTGTTATTAAAAAGCGTTGTATGCTAATTACACTTCTTCGTTGTATAAAATATTATTAATACATTACGATAATTTCTTCAGTCAATTAGTATAATTGGTGCATTATTCTGAGGGTATTAACTAGAGAAATATAGACAGCATTAGTTAATGTAATATTTGTTTCTCTCAGTTGCCTGCAAAACAACAATAACCCTATTGATTTCGTGCTGACTAACAATTACATTGAATTTATATAACATTTGGCAATGACTGTTTCTTAAGAATTTGGAGTCTTTGATAATTTTTTTTTACATCTAATTCTAACTAAAAATTCAACCATTTGATGATTATACGAAAAAAAAAAACTGACTTTGAACAAGAGGAGACTATGTACCGGTCAGATATAGACAAACAGACAAAATAAATAAGATTGATTGAAATTAACAAGATTTTTACATTATCTTTATTATAGTAAGTGAAATTTTACAATCGTGACAAATTTTCGTAATTCAAGTTTCGTTTCATTGGAAATTTATGAAACTGCAACAAAAAAAAAAAAAAAAATTTAAACAGATTCTAAACTCTCGAAACCAAGGATCCTGTCTTAGATGCTTCTCTTTACGTCTAGAACAAAAACCATCCATACTAAGTTCAAGATTCCCATTCATCCACACACCCTAGCAAAATCAAGATACCTCAAATTCCATTATCTTCAGGATAAACTCTCTTTTCCGCTTGCGCTGGTACTGCCGTCAAAAACTTGCATCAGAAATCTTTAATTCCTCTCGAACTATGGAAGATTAACATTTAAAATAAAAAAATCTGGTGTGAAACACTCGAACAACTTTCTCTTACTCCAGTTCTCAAAATGATAATTGACAAATTTTATAGTTTGTGTACCAAATTTAATGAAATTCGTTGAAAAACTGGAAAACTGTTCAGTAAAAGCGCACTTCTGGTTTACTAATTTTCTTGAAACTCGGAATTTCAGCCATCTATTTATTTCTAACTAATTATGTTTGGATGATAGAATTGTATAATGAACTAGGATAGCACTTTGATGAAAATCTAACCCCACCCCTCCCCTAAAAGTGCTCTTAAAAGAAATTTCCCAGAGAAGTGTTTTAGATAAAAGTTGTAGATCTTTGCATGTTTAGTTTATATACGAAGTTTCAAAAAAATCGTCGGAGCCATTTTTGAGAAAATGCGAAAAATTGAATAAATCATTTAGTAAAGTGGTAGTAAAGTAAACGCACTTCCGTTTATCCGATTTTTTTCAAACTCGGAATTTCAACAACATATTTAATTCTAATTAACATTATTTAGATGACAGAATTGTCTAATAAACTGAATAGCACTTTAGATGGAAACCTAACCCCAACTCTCCCCCAAAAGTGCCCTTCAATGCATTTTCTTGGAAAAATGTTCCAAATAAAAGTTGTAGCTCTTTGTATGTGTGGTTGATTTTTGAAGTTTAAAGAAAATCGTCGGAGCCATTTTTGAGAAAATTGCAAAAAAGTAAAAAATCCAACTAGTAAAGTGGTACGTCCGGTTGAGAAATTTTGATAGATAACGTAGTGTCAGATCCCACGGTGATACCTAAACGGAATATCAAGTTTCAACTTTCTATGGTTTTTCGTTTTTGAGCTATGCTGTTCGCATAACATACATACATACACACACACACACACACACACACACACACATATACACACAGAGCATTTGCTAAAAACCACTTTTTTGGACTCAGGGGACCTCTAAACGGATATTTCCGGTGAAAACTCGGTATCGAAAATTTGACATGATTACAATACTTCCTCTTACTAGGAGTAAGAGAAAGTAAAAAGAAAAAAAAATGCTTATACATAATGTTTATGTAAGGGTGTTGTGAGGAGATGTTGGTTGTTGAAGATGATAGATAAATAACACCTTAATATGGGTATAAGATATATAATTGATATGTGTAAATATATAACTGACTGTATACCAAAGACTTTACACTAACTGAACTGAACTGAACTGACAGACTGACGTGGCTAAACGATATATACGGAGTGGATGTTTGAGTGTAAGACCGAATTTTTCAGAATGCTTTCTGACTATCTCTCTCGTATTTATATACACTAGCGAGCCTCTCCTCTCTCTCTGCGAGAGGGGCTGTTTCTCTCCACTAGATTGGATTGAGTGGTGGGGGTTCACTCGCTAGCGTGGATGGGGTAGGGGATCATTGATGTAGTAGGTAGTGAACCCCTACCACTCGTCCACGCTAGCGAGTGAACCCCCACCACTCATCCAATCTAGTGGAGAGAAACAGCCCCTCTCGCAGAGAGAGAGGAGAGGCTCGGCTAGTGTATATAAATACGAGAGAGACAGTCAGAAAGCATTCTGAAAAATTCAGTCTTACACTCAAACATCCACTCCGTCCGTACATATCATTTAGCCACGTCAGTCTGTCGGTTCAGTTCAGTTCAGTTAGTGTAAAGTCTTTGGTATACAGTCAGTTATATATTTACACATATCAATTATATATCTTATACCCCATATTAAGGTGTTATTTATCTATCATCTTCAACAACCAACATCTCCTCACAACACCCTTACATTTACATTAAGGAGTATGACAGCAGCTACAAATCCTCCTGTTATAATTGTCTATTACCTTGGACTCCATATTTACAGAATATAGAATATTTAGAAAATCTAAAGAAAAAATCTTAAACCTATCTCATATGATAAAAATTTAATTTAAAAAAAAAAAAAAAAAAACTTGGCCAGATTGTTGAACTATTGATTCAAAATAAGGAGTAAACACAACCACACTAGATGGCAGTCAATATTCGCTGTTGCATAGTGAACATAGCTGAATTTTTTCAATGTTGAATGGTCTGTAGTTTAAGTTTAAAAGTTCCCCTCTACCTTTTGATTTTTAAACTGACTTTATTTTATGCAATGATAAAATGATTTACTATGCAACTTAAAAGACATAGAAAATAGTTATCATCTCCTAGCAGTATGCCCTATTTTGAAATCGTTTAGAAAAATAAGAGAAAGTAAAAAAAAAAATTTAAAAAGAGAAAACATTTCTAAAGAAAACCTGGATTGATATATTGAATGGAGAAAATTTGATAGGTCTGTGCAATTTTGTTGAGAAAGCGGGACGTTATAGAAATTATTTGATTTCAGAATTTAATTATTAATTTTGGCTTGTTCCCTCCTTTTTTTGTTTGGTCCATTCAAGAAAAAGAAGTTGGTAAATAGTATTGTTTTTATTATTATAATTATTTAGAGTTTAATTTTATGTTTGTTTGGAAATTTCGAAACTAAAACTCCCGGCAGACCATGCCGTAATTTTCTTATTTTTTATAATCAGTGTGTGAATGATAAATATATATTTATCAATAAAAAAAAAAAAAATTTGCTGTTAGTTACAAAATCTCAAAAGCAAAGGATTATACAGGAAATTCTTATGAGACCAATTTTAGTTCACTAATTATATTGTATAATGTAATAGGTTGATAAACAAACTGAAGACGAGATGGAAAAATAATAAGAAATTGCAAATTTTTTTTTAGATTGAAGGAAAATTATTGGCTCGTCCAAACATCAAAACAATAAAATAAAATAAAAATATTGATGGACTTGCATTGAAATAAAACACATTCATGCATGAAACCTCTGATAAAATCTCTAATTGCAATGTATTTTCTTACGTGTTTATATTCAACTTATTGTTTGAATATGTTTTTCTAATTTATTTATGGAATTATTTTTGCAACTAATACAAGATTTTAAAGTAGAAATCTTTTTCTTCCTTTTTTTTTAAAAACTGAGGCAGTAAAGGATCTCGCAATCATAAATGTATCGTACGCTTAATAAACAAAATTGCGAAACGGAGTAGGTCACGTAGCGTCACATAAACGTAGAAATCGTCTGATATTTGTAATATAATTGTGAACCTCTTATTTTGATGATATAAACGACGACCATCCAATCATGGAAGCTGTTGCTTCGTCCATTATCGTAAGCTTACATAGCAGCACTCTAAGAGTGCAGCATTTTAAGTTAAGCTGGTCGCATAGCTTCCGCCACGGGGGCAGGCTTACAAGAGGATTCATAAGACGTATTTTGATATCATGTATAGGAATCAGTGGACTCTATTGAGTGAAATTAGTTGGTTTTGAGGGATATTTTGTATAGCAAGATTTGGCTAATCCTGAAATGAAAGGAACATTTAGGTTGGTGTGGATTTTGTGGTTGGAGAAATAGGAGAGTGCATTTAACTATTAGAGAGCATATTACTGAGAAGATTTAACGAAAAATCGTTATAGGCTGTCAAAAATGATTGCTTTAGTTTTGGAGTACCTTAAACTATAATATAATTCAATTTTTTGTTATAATACTCAATTGCATAAGCAATTAAAGTAATGCAAATTTTTCAGGCGAGAAAAAGCACTTTATTTCAATAATTAAAATAAGTGAGGCTGCTCAATTATATTGAGTTGTTGAGACCCAGCATACCAATCAATTCAGAGAACAATGGTAGAATAGGAATAATGCGTAGGTATTTACTATATACAAATTTATACCGGAACAAATGCAACACCTAATAGAGGACCACAGGAGCTATATATACATAGACTAAAGTTAAATGAATGTGTAAGTCAATCAATTAATCGTTGCTGGTCATGTCCCATATACGTGGTGGTGGATTATACCGAGAGAATCTAGTATGATTGTCTCAGCAATCTCCCACAGAAAGTCTTGGTCAATTCCTAACCGGTCAAAAAATTCACTCGTGGTCTTAGGTATTGCCCCTCTACTACCAAACCAGAATCCCTTCACTTGGAATTGACGTTCTCCAAACCTTTCCCGGTATTTTTCCTGCAGGTGAGGGATACATTTTTCGTATATGTCCCTCTTCTCTGAATCAACTAAATAGTAAAGAGATTAGCCAAGTGAAATCCCGATTTAGAGTCCAGCAGTGATAGCCTTAGAATTTCTTTTCATTGAAGCCTCTAAAGGTCACTGCCTCGGAGATGGACAGTGTTGTCTGTAACTAGAGAACAATGCCCGGATGCCGGATGACTGAGAAGCTTCCTGGGCACTAAAAGAATTTCCTACAAGAATTAAACAAGAAAGAAAAGAAATACACCAAGTACCGATTCCATAGCAATCTTGGGCAGATGCAAATCGCAAACATATTCATAATTTGTTGTGGTGGTTGGTTCCGCAGTGCTGGAAATCATGAGAGACATTTTCCCGTGATAGCCTGCTTCATTTTTTTAGCCCATCACCTGTATTTGCTGATACAGAATAAAAATCACTCTAGGGGGCGATCTATTTGATTATATATTGTTGATTATTCCACCTCATTATTGGGCATAATAAGTTCTTGCCAAAATTATGGCTTTCAAAATTATTTGGTTGTTGAAAGTTGAGAAATTCCCGGAAGGAAAGTTGTGCGATTATTTCAAAGAAAATTGTTTATGAATTTTAATATCTGAGTCTGCTTGTAGTGGAGGCGGCCAATTTAATGAGAATGAACTCAAGCTGATGAGCATTTAGTAATTTTTATTATCTTAAATGCATGAATTCAAGTGAGTATAATAAATTGAGTAAAAAAAGATCATTATGGAACAACTAAGTCGCTTCATGCAATGAAGTATACATATACTCATTTTTGATTAGAATGTTGGTTATTCAGCATTTACTCATATTTAATCATACCACCCATAGTTCTATTTATTTAAATTACATTCAAATTGATATGATGATTAATAATAATGATAATTTAAAATTCAAATATATTATGAAACCATCAAATTATAATAAAATTTGCTTTAAAAATTTATTTAGCTTTGTAACCAAAATTACATCAATTTTGAACCAAAAGTGATCATAAATAATGTGTAAGGGGTGTAGTAAGAGGGCACTTGGGTACAAAGGAAGTGTTACCATAAAGGGGGAGGGGGAAACGTGCGGAAAGTAATTTCGGAGTTGAGTAAAAGTGGAATAGGTAAGGGTGTTAATTTGCTCTTAAAGCCACCATAGCGGTTTGGGAGGTGGAATTAGAGGAGATAGTGTATACGGGAGTGTACTGCATATTAACACACAAACACACTCACGGTGATCATAGTTACATATAGAAATACTAAACAGCTACTGCATACATCTCTTCATATACCAGTTTCTCACCATTGGTTCTCTTTTCTACTTTGCTTAGATTCTCTTGCACTATAGTAACTGGCAAACTTTAGTGTATATAATACTCATTGTGTTTAGTTAGTTGTGTGACCGTGAGTGGGGAACCCGCGCTCTCGCTTGTGTGAACAGATACAAAAGGTGGTAAAAGTTGTTCAGGCATGTTTATGTGTCCGATGTAGAGGTTTTATCAGGACAGGTGTTTGCTTGTGTGCTCCTCCTATACCCACCACCATACATACCATCCTTACCAAACAACAACCACCAAAAACCTCTAGTAAAGGTTTGAAATGGGTTTTACACATACATACACATACACACACACACATGCGCGCACAAAATATATATATTGAAAGACTCAACATTGATACACATACTAACACTAACAATGATGGCAACACAAAACAGGAAGAGAAAGAGTAAAGGAAGCAATGAGAACGGATACAAATACCCCTCCCCCTCAAACTGCTCTGCGCCCCACCACACATAGAATGCTGGTTGGGTAGTTTGGTAACAATATTGTTGTGGGAATTGTCTCGGCTAAGCTAGAGAGAAAGAAAAAGCGTCACCCCAACCCATATTCCAATAACAATACATTACAACAAAGTATCTTTATTTTTTTCAACTAATTAATTCATTATTTTTACCGTTTGTGTTTAATAATTAAGTTTTTTTTTAAATTTTAATTAATCAAAGCAATTTCTAAGTTAGCAGCTCTCTCTAAGTGACGATGGACATACACAAAGTTCTTCAGTAGTCAATTAACATATTACACCAGTAGCTTGTGTATTTTTTATCAGGTAACAATGTCAAAACAAGGGTAGATTCCATAGATCAATATATTTTTTTAAGGCACGTCAATAACAGAGACTTTGCCGGCCACCAGCCTCCGGATAGTTTCCTATCGTTACAAACAACACTGTCCATTGCCCAACACCAGACACTGAGCTGAAGGGCGAGAAAATTAATATTTGGCAGCATTGCTGGGCGGGCTCTAACTCCGGGTCCTCCGCATTGCAAGTTTAGTGCGCTAACTCTGAGCTAATCTCATCCCTTCCTATTCTTTGTACAGTTACATATAAGTATATAACCTTTTCATATTCATCTTAGTTTTTGTCACAATGTTGTTAAGATGATAAATATAAATAATAAATAAATCAGCTTGTAAAAAAATATTAATGCCTGTTCATAGCTAATCAATTGAATATTTAAATGTAGGGTTTTCTTAAATAGTAAATAGTTAAGGCACTTCTATAAACGAAGTCTGGTAATGGCAATTAGTCTCACTTAACGGGCAATCATGAGTTATTGTTTATAAACTAGAATGATATAGTGAGTTTTCATATTAATGTCACCTGTGTAATGTGATAACAAGAAGGAGTGATAACAGAAGGAAAATATATAATTTTTAATTATAAAAATTATAACTAGTGGTGCCAGCCAGACGCATAATACAATAGCTGCGGTCAGTGCACGGCCAAAGCGACCGCCAAGGACAGCCGACAAAGACCGAACACCTGGCTGCAGTCCATTGGTAACTGCCATCACCTATTGCCGACCTATTCATAAACCTAGGGTCAACACACGGCAATAAACTAAATACTCTAAATACCGACCGCCTGGCTACAATCCTTTGATAACCGCCAACACCTGTTCAGAAACTAGGGGTCAACACACGGCAAGAGATGTTTGAGTGTGACCCGTAATTACAAGACTTGTCAATGTGTGGGGATGGCAATATAAGGCATCTCTACAGGAAGTGGGAGGATTATTCTTCAGTATTTCATCAGCGTAACATCAAGATTCTATCAGTGACATAATTCTTACATCGGAGCGCGTCCCTATCTAAGTATTTAAACATATATTATTTATCAATTATTATAGTTGGTGCATTCTAGTTACACTTTAAATCATTCTAAATTAATTGTAGTTTATCTTTTCAAACGTTTAAATTATTGTTAAAATATACATATATCTATTTTCGTAAATTCGTAATTCATATTCCGAATAACAACTCTCTAAAATCTCTGACTAACTCCCAACTACTCATCGCATCACAACATCTCTCCAAGACAGCTGAACCCATTACACCTGCATAAAGTTGTCTAAAATGTCAACTTATTAAGTTTATGCAGAAATATATCGGGAAAAATCGATTTTGGCTTCTTTTTTTGTTTTTGTTTTAATTTGTTAACAACCATATTTTTTCCAAAATCACATTGAAGTTGGATATAAATAATCTGAATTCTATACCAGAAAAATCGAATTTGCCTTTAGTGAATCATAGTGATCGGCCCGAAGTAGAGAAAAGAATCTTTTTAAAAGAATATACATAATCAAGTCACATTTCTTCAAAAATTAATTTTGTCGCAAAAATCTAGGACTTCCAATTCGCTCTTCAGGGATAAACTCGAGTGAAAGTTGTTAAATTCAATAAAAAGTCTTCGCTCGCCGTTTTTTGGAAAATAAATAAAAAACCAGCGTTTTGTTTTTTATTTTTATTTTTTTTTAAACATACCCGAAATTGTATTATGATTTTGACCGGAAATAAATTAAATGAACGCATCTTAATTATAAGGAATCCTTTTTGGAAATATTAGTGAAGCATTTTTTAACAGTTTAGCAATTTAATTTAAAGAATCATTTTAACTTTATCTATGAAGATTACATACTGAAAACCGAGCTTAATTTTGAAGAATTAAGACGGAGGTAAAAATAATGGAAGAAATTGTTTAAAATTACAAGAATCAACAATTTAGCAACATAATATACTCGTATATAGAAATAAACGTTTGTTGGATATTCCGTGGACGTTGAAAACAGAAGCACAAATTTGGCAGGCCATATATGTTTTATCAAAACAGTATACTCGTAGAATTGAAACCAGAGCTCGTGAAACTTTGGCTATCACTTCCTAATTTCTAATACTAATATTATGTAAGAGAAGTAATAATTATTAGGAATTGAAATAACTATGCAAGAATATACAAGTGTAACTTCCATCAAGAAATTGATTAAACCAAATAAATTGATTCGAAATCTGGAAACCAATTTTACAACTACAATTTTTTTTTTTTTTTTTTTTTTTTTTTTCGGGAGGGGTAAAAATGCATTATGCACATCTGGGGATAGTGTTCGCAGATATGTGGGACTCTCACCCACTAAAAAACCCAATCTCCTCCTTATAGGCATGGTACCCACCCTGGAACCACTTAACGCATTGCATCAGGGTGGTGCCTCGTATTAAGCCCTTTCAGGCTCCTTCTTCCTCAATACTACTTTAAACCAACAGTTGTAGGTGTTGGTCTAGCGCCTGTTTCTTTTGCCGCAGTACCATCTCAACGAAAGATGCTACTTTGACCCAATAATCATTGCAGGACAGCATGGTCTCCACGATGGACTCGGGTGTCAAACGGCCTAATTCCCGCTCCAGCCCGTTTCACTCAGCCGCCCATCTTTCGCACTCGAAGAAAGTGTGGTGGGCATCATCGATAGGTGAATCCCCAAAGAGACATGACGGATCACCCACCTTTCCCATTCTATATAGGTACGAGGTAAAATACCCGTGTCCCGTAAGGAACTGGGTAAGGTAGTAATTTACCTCGCCATGTCTTCTTTCCGCCCACATAGCTGGGCTTACAATCAGTTTAGCTGTCCACCTTCCTCGGCTGTCCGCGCGCCACCGTTCCTGCCAGGACCGAATGGTGTGATCTCTGGCTATCGCTCTCGCCTCATTGCCACCGAGTTCTTTCTTCAGGTCATGTGCCATCTTCCGCTCCTGAGCCATTAGGTCGATTGGAGTCACTCCAGCCACCACCAGAGCTGCCGGCTCCGAGACCGTCCGGTAAGAACAAGCGATTCTAAGAGCACCTCTTCTTTGTACCGATGCCATCTGCTTCCGGTATTTTTCTTGCTTCAGCGCGTCAGCCCAAACTTCGCACCCATACAAAAGTATAGCATTTGTGACTGACATCAGAAGTCGCCGTTTGCTCGCCGTCGGGCCCCCTAAATTTGCCATCAACTTGCTCAGCGCCGATGTCACTTTTGCGGCTTTGTCTGAGGAATGCCTTATCTGTTCCCAGAACGAGAGTTTAGTATCCAAGCGTATACCAAGATACTTGACCGACAACTACAATAATATTAATAATAATAATAATAATAATAATAATATATGAGGAAATATAAATCCTACTGCGACTCTTAGAAACACCTTAGGGAAACAGAGCAACAGTAAACTATTTATTAAGCAAAAATACTTTTAATCTTCACTATACAACTTTTGCATATATAATAATCTCAATAATTATACAATAATACTTTTTGTTCTTTTTTTTATATCATATGGTTTTTTTAAATTTTACCAAGTCATCTATTGCCATGCTGGCTAAATTATATCCAAATTTCTACATTCGGCCGTCCTGCTCTCGACCTCGTCCACGAGGAGACATTGATTTCACTGTCCTCTTCTTTGGGTAGCTTTTCCTCTTTGTCTGCCGTTTGAGGTGGTGGCGGTTCTTCCTCCTTCAACAGACTGCCATCCGCTGAACCCTAGTTGGACCATTGGGATTTGCCCTCTTCTTCCGATGTCACTCACTCCTTGGAAATCAGATAATCATGGTTTTGCCAGGTCAGCGGAAGTGGTTAACTGAAAACCTCCAGTATTGCCGACCCTTTTAACCTCGTACCTGCCTGTTCCTAGAGACTTTATTATGTGATAGGGCTTCATGAACTTCGGACTTAGTTTAAAGCTGGGGTGAGGTTCTTTTAATAGAGCTTTTTTAAAAGATTTCAATGATTTTACTACCCTTATATTTTATGAACTATTTTGGGTGAGCCGTCAAGTAATTTCCTGCCATAAATTAATTTGTGAGCATCTGTCCACCCACATATTTGACTTGTAATCTTTAAACTTCTTCAGCCAATTTGAAACTTTTATTGATGAGTCATCACCAGTGAAGTTATTTAATTCATCTTGCACATCATTAAAATGAATAAAACTACTTAACGCAACCCTCTTTCTCACTTTCGTCTTTTTATCTTCGCTTTCTTGCTCATCTTCATCACCATCCTTAATGCTAGAATTTTCATAAATCAAGGCCGCCCGTCATCTTTCAATTAATTCTTTTCTGTTTCCACATCGTTTTAGCTTATGTCTTTTCAAGTGTTGTTTCAGTTCAGCAACTTTCAGTCCCAGTATATTAACAATACATATATTATTTACGTCATCGTAATAATTAAGAACCGAAACATGATACCCAGCTTAGTTTTAATACATTTCTTAATTCAATCCCGGACGAGCCCCCAAAAATGTAGGAGGATCCTACTGCGATTCTTAGAAACACCTTAGCTGAAACAAAACCAACAGTCAACTATTTATTAAGCAAAAATACTTTTAATCTTCAATAATAATCAGAATAATAATTCTGTCCAGTTGTCCAGCTGTGTCGCAGTTTTGCTGAGAGTTCGTCATTAGATTGACTATTTAAATTAGCAAGGGCCTCGCACTCAAAAAAGTGATCTCCTGTCATGTACCCGGCCCTGCAGAGAACACAATCCGGATTATACATAAGGCTTTTATGTAGTCATGTCCGATTATTAATCGGAAACAAGCCACGGCAGGTTATTTGGTAGCATGCTAGGACGGAGGATCACTCATCGCTTGCCTTCCGACTGTATCTCATGTAATTCTACCGCTTTATTTTCCACATTTGCCCGGAGAAGTCGCTTAGCCGTTTTAAATGAAATGGAAACCTCCGGCTGGTTCATACATGCTGCTTGATTTGGCTAGTCTCTCCGCTTCCTCGTTCCCTTTTATGCCGCAATGGCTAGAGTCCCCTTGTAAAACTGCTTCTACACATTCTCCACTCGTTAATGATCTTACGACATTCTACACTGTAATACGATTCGGTCAGTGGCCTGGTAGTTAATACCTTTATCATCGGTAGTGAATCGATAAATAAAACTAACTTGGTTACTTTAAGTCAGGGCTAAAAAAAATCCGCTCCAACTTTTCCATCAAAATTGGAGGCGACCATTCCTTCAGCTTCAGATATATTAAAAACTGAGAAACAGACTCATGCGCCCATGTTGGAGATAACATCCAATGTTGAATCATCTAAATAAACATGCATCCAAATATTTTCAAGGTACTTTACAGAAATGGTTTCTAAGTCTTATAATAGAGTTGTTGAGGAGAGAAATTAGATTTGATTAAATGAACGAGATATGAAGACACTAATATCATGTAGCTAAGTTTACACTAACTGCACTGGACTTTATAATGAAAATGATAGAATGAATGGTGAGAGTAAAGATATGACACGATGCGATGTACCGTTGTATGGTTGTATCTGATAGGTATCCTCTAAATAGATGTCCACTGCCTTATATACACAGGTTCTCTCACTCTAGCCTGCCTAAGTCAGAGAATAGTCTCTGTTAACTAGAGAGGGCCTCTCTTCTCTTTGCTGTGGTTGCATTATCTTTGCGGTACCATTATATAATGGAGTTGTTGAGGAGAGAAATTAGGTTTGATTAAATGAACGAGATATGCTGACACTAATATAATCTAGGTAAGTTTGCATTAACTGCACTGGACTTTATAATGAAAATGATAGAATGAATGGTGAGAGTAAAGATATGACACGATGCGATGTACCATTGTATGTTAGCATCTGATAGATATCCTCTAGATAGATTCCCACTGGCTTATATATACAGGTTCTCCACTCTCGCCTACCTAAGTCAGAGAGTAGTCTCTGTTAACCAGGAAAGGGCCTCTCTTCTCTCTGCTGTGGTTGCATTATCTTTGCGGTACCATTACAGTCTAGAGCTTTTAATTCACAATCTACAGCATCTTCTTTCTTCGCGTCTCTAATAAACACTCCTTTGGCGAGATATTTTTGGTCCTTCTCTTGCAAATTTGGAAAAATCTATCGCGCTCATATTTTTGGATGGCAATACGTAGAAGTTGACTCCTCAGCAGTCGATTAAAAAAAAATCTTATGATACTTTGATCTTTGAGGCGGTCGCTTGTTGTTTCTCACCCATTCATTGACTCTTCATGTGTATTTAGATGGTAAATACGCAGTTTTAAGGGAAACAATGTAGCCATGTTTGGGGAAATCACAAACAACAATAGAATTCATTCAGGGCGTCCGAAAATAGTGTCACAATATTCCTGTGATTTATCGCTTTTAAATATTTTGTTCCCACCCAAACAGCACTCATACACACACACACATATATAGACCATTCGCTATATATCTTGTTTTCCTACTTAGGAGACCTTAAAACATATATTCCCAGTGCATATTCAATTTAGAAGATTTGATAGGATTCTCTTTACAGTTTTAAGGAGAAAGTCAAAAGTCCTAAAAAAAAATGTTATACTTTCAAAATGTTTTAAGAAAAAAAAACTATGTATGATAAATACTTAAGACAACGAACTTCTTACCTTTCTGAATTTTGCCAGAATTTTCTCTGAATACAATTTCAGATCTATCTTCCCTTTTCCACATAATATCTGGTGTTGGATAGCCTCTTGCTTTACATACTAAAGTTACCGAACCACCTTCTGGTACCATAACGTCACCAGAACTTTCTTCATCTATTATGTCTGGTGGTACGACAACATCTAAATAGCCCATCTGAAAATAAAAATGTTTTTTAATGAAGTTAATAATAGACAATGGCACAAACATTAAAGTAAAAAAAAAAAAAAAATTGGTGTAAAATGATCAGACAACTTTCTCTAAACCAGATGACTGCCAAATCAAGCAAATTTGAAATTTGATTGAAAAATTATCTTTATAATAAGGGTTTTTTTACTAAATGTTAGTTTCCTTTCTGGCCAACAGGTAAGAGATTGCAATAAAACGGCCATTATACAGGAAAACCTAACGCCACACTTTCTCAAAACCATTCAAAAAATCGTAAAAATGATAAGTTTTACGAATGAGTAAATGTACCAACTTTAAGAAATATATAAATACCATGAGCCATTAATTAATTAAAGCTACATTTTTAGTTAACTCTTATGTACCAAATCGGATTTAGAAACACATTTAATAATCTTTGATATAGTATATTGATAGAACAGTACATTGTTCTGAAATGGGTTTACGAGGAAATCTGAATATTGCAGCTCCCGTAGAACATCACTAAAATTAATATTTCTTGTAAAAATATTGCATGTGAAAGATACAGGGTCTTCATGTGCACAGTTTTCACTCTCTCTTACTTCTATTAGGGATAAACAGTGGAGCGGTCCGTGCAGCGATCGGGGATTGGTTTCGAAGCAAGCATGAGGCGCTCTGGAGGCGGCCCAGAGGCTATACACAGTAAAAGGATGTTGCCAAGACTGTGTAAAAGAAGGACCAATGTGACGCTTAGCCTGGGTAGGAACCAGTTCTCTCTGGTGACAGGGCTATTTACGGGTCATGGTAGGTTCAGAAAATATCTGCACAAGGTGGGGATAATAAGCTCGGAACCCTTGTGCCAGACTGTGTCAGGAGGAGCAGGAAACAGCCCCCGTCTGCTCTCTGGTTGCGTTGCAATAACTAAATTGCGATACGAAAGCTTTGACAAGTTGCGACCTGAGGAGATAGTATAACGCAAAATGATCTAGTGTAAAAGCCGTTAAACTCCTCAGGAGGGGAGGCTTCACCTACAAGAAATTATCGGGTATGGCACAATAGTTTGGAAGACTTAGGTATAACTTGGAAGCTTTAAAGTTGGCATAATTTGCGTATGTTCGTAGCCATTTGTGCTATGGTACTATAATTTGGGGTAATGCTGCTGAATATAAAAAAAATATTTAGGTTACAAAAGAAGTTTGGATTTACACTCGAAAGTATCTTGTCTTGTTGTTTGTTTAAGAAATTGAACATAATGACACTACCAGCCATATTTATTTGTCAATGCCTCGTCCACGTAAAGTGCAATGAAGGCCAATTTCTATGTTTCTCGCAAGTTCATGATCATTTCATCAGAAAACGCAATAATCTTGTTCAGAATAAAAACAGGTTGACAAAAGTTCGTACCAGGTTCCATAGTTTGTCCATCTCTTTTTACAACTATTTACCAGAGAATATAAAAAATAATACTTTGAAGTGTTTCCAAACTAATGTTCAAAAACTGTATGAGATACATGAATATTTTAAAATTAAGTTTTTGTCTTGACAATTTTGTGAATTCATATTATATTGTAACTTGACTTTGCCAATGAGGATGTAGCTTTTTTGTCTGGCAATAAAATATCAAAATATCAAATAAGCCTTCGGTGGCTGCGGTGCCGGGGTATAGCCCACATGTAGCTGGTAATAATAATAATTTTTTTTTTTTTTTTTTTTTTTTTGAGGGGTGAAATGCGTTTATGCACGCAGAGACCCTGCAGTGCCGGATTCCCAAATCGGACTACCGGCTAAAACACCCCCCTGCTGCTAGGCCTAGTCTGGATTCACTGGCGACCAGCATTACTTCAGAGCTAGGCCTCTGTCTTCACTCATTGGGTATCTCCTTCGGTGTTACCCTACTTGGCAGTCGTCCAGGTCCTGCTTCTTCCGCTGAAGAATGTCCCTAGCGTACCTAGCTACAGTCTGCCAGTTGGCCTCACTGACCAGCATAGCTTCAACTATAGTGTCTGGAGTCTGTTGCCCAATCACTGCCTCGAAATGACCTCTGAGCCGCTCCCACCGACCGCAGGAGAAAAACGTGTGGGAAGCATCGTCTTTACTGCCGGGGCAGTAAAGGCATTCCTCATCCTCTACCTTTCCCACCTTTTTCAGGTATGCCCTGAAATAGCCATGCCCACTCAGGAGTTGTGTGACATAATAGTCCACTTCCCCATGTGGCCTCTTCGTCCATGGCTTTACCTCCCTAATTAACCTAGCGGTCCATCGGCCCCGCAGATCATCTTCCCAGGAAGCCTGCCACCTCTGGAAAGTCCGATTCCTCTCCTCCCTGGAGAAAGCCTCCTTACTCCCCTCTGCCTTCCTTTCATGAAGGATCTTGCGTTCCCTAGCAAGAAGTGCAATTGGGATTACTCCGGCAATCACAAGAACCGCTGGCTCAGACACCGTGCGGTATGCAGAGGCAATTCTCAGCGCACCAAGTTGCTGCACACGAGCCATTCTTTTCCTGTAGGCCTCCTTGTTAAAAGCATCCGCCCACACTTCAGCTCCGTAAATGAGTATCGAGTGTGTCACACTCATCAACACTCGGCGTGTGCTGCCCCGAGGGCCACCAACGTTCGCCATCAGCCTATTGAGGGACGCAACACTCTTTGCGGCCTTATCCGCTGCGCTTTGAATTTAATAATAATAATAATCATAAGGGAAGGGATTAGCTCAGTGTTTAGCGTGTTGGATTCCTACGCGGAGGTCCCGGGTTCGAATCCACTGCTTACCCCTTAGATTTTTTCTTCCTAGGAGCCTCTACAGCTCACTGTTCGGTGATGGACAGTGTTGTCTGTAGCGAGAGAACACTGTCCGGAGGCCGGCAGTGCACTAAGAAGGCTCCGGGCGCTAATGACCATCGATGTTGACGCGCCTTAAATTAAAAAAAAAAAAAATAATAATAATCATAGTAATAATAATACTCCTAGTAAGAGGAAGTATTATGATCGTGTCAAATTTTTTAAATAAACTTTTCATCGGAAATACCTTGCTTTGAGGTCCTCTGAGTTCGAAAAAATGTTTGCTGAGCGAATGGTTTGTGTGTGCTTATTTAACAGAATATCTCAAAAAGAAATAATCGCAGACCGCTAGGTACTATCACCGCAACAGACACGCAGATTTCAAACAAAATCCATTAACCAGAAGAGCGATTTCACTGAATAATTTTTTTTTTCTTTCAGTTTTTCGTTATTTTCTCGTAAACGGTTTCAACGTTTTTCTTTAAATTTCTTATCCTGTCTACTGTCTACCGTTAGAGGTGTTTTCAAGAAAATCACGAAATAGTGTAGAAAAAAAAAAAAAAAAACACATTCAACAAAGTTATTCTTGCGGTTGATGGTAATTCGCTAAAACCTTTGTGACAGATGGGTTTACTTAAATAAAATATTAAGTTTGAGATATTTTATTTATATACTGACAAAAACCACTCAGATAAGCGCTACGCACACACACATAGTTCATTCGCTAAAAAACTTATTTTCCTTACTAAGAAGATCTCAAAATATACTTTTGCTGATAACTCTGGTTCAAAAATTCGATATAATCGCAATAATAATTCCTCTTACGAATTCAATAAGAGAAAGTCAAATAAATTATTATACATAATTATAAATTGAATATCTCAATTGTGACTTGCGCCCAAGTTTGTCACTATGGATCTACACCAGGATCATCAGACCCATGGTTACATATGGGTCGGTAGTTTGGTGGCCAAAACGTTGCAGAAGGGGGCGGTGGGATCCAAAGGCGAGCATGCCTTGGTTCCACGGGGGCCATGAAGACCACCCCGACTGCGGCGTTGGAAGTCCTCCTAAATCAGCCACCATTACACATTCTCGTTCTAGGCGAAGCCAGAATGGGAATACATAGGCTCCTGCAGAGGCCGCCTCCCATCACCTCTAGGCATGATCGTAATAACCAGAGGTTGATTGAGGAAATCAAGGCGGACTATCTTCTGGGGATGCCAACGGATAGGATGGTTCCTAAGTATTTTTTCGAAAGGAACTTCCATATTGTCATACCGAGCAGAGGCGAATGGGGCTGTGACCCACCCCTGTTCGGTAACTCGATCTGGTATACAGATGGATCCAAAACTCCGACTGGGGTCGGAGCTGGGGTCTACGGGGGCAGGCCTAAAGTTAAAATTAAGGCCAGCCTAGGGAAGTACGCCACGGTCTTTCAGGCTGAAGTCGTGGCGTTACAACTCTGCGCTAGGGAGATCATAAGGCAAAGGATAGTGGGTAGAAGAGTGGCCATATACTCCGACAGTCAGGCAGCCCTGAAGGCACTTTCCTCACACCAAATAGTCTCAAGACTGGTGTGGGACTGCCTACTTGCCCTCACCGAGGTGGGTACTCGGAATAAACTGACACTCGCCTGGGTGCCGGGACATGCGGGGTTCCTGGGCAATGAGAGGGCGGATGCCCTAGCGAGGGAGGGCTCGCAGGATACCTTTATAGGCCCCGAACCCTTCTGCGGCTTGTCCAGGAGCCTCATCCAAACTTCTATCAAGGGGTGGATAGAAGATCAGCGTCTGCGTTGGTGGGAAGGGAACACCAGGACAGAGGCAGGCAAAGCTCTTCATTAAAAGACATTTGCCTAAATTTACCAAAGACCTACTGAGCCAAACCCGAAGGGATATAAGGTTAATTGTGGGTCTACTAACAGGGCATTGTAGGCTGAATAGACACATGCACCACCTACAACTTGCGGATAGTGCGGTATGCCGATTCTGCAAGGTAGAGGAGGAGACCCCGGCGCACATCCTTTGTGAGTGCGCCGGCCTGGCGAGGATTAGGTTTCTTCAATTGGGGACGGGCAATCCCGAAGCTGAAAGCTTCATGACGGAGCCGCTCTCAGCTTTGCTAGGATTGATTAGGAGGGCAAGGCTGGGGGCTGTTCTGTAATTTAAGGGGATCCACAATAGACCTCAATTTGTAGGTCGCAGTGGAATGAGGCTACCCCCCCCCGATTCTATTCTATTCTATTCTATCTCAATTGTGACGCTTAGCTTATGTTATTTGTTATGATTATAACAAATATATACATATGTTAAGGGAATATAACATTTTATCGGTACTTTAAATAAAAAAAAATTATTTTTAGTGTGCAATTTTGAAAAAAATGAAAATCCCAAAGGGAAAAATTAGGGCTGTCATTCACTAAAAAATGTCGCTCATCTTGCCAATTAAGATAATGGAGGTGATTAAATGAAGGCCTGTTAACAGTGAATGGAACATATTATGGATAAAAAACTAGAAATTATGTCAGAGAAAGGAAAAAAAATATGTTGTTATCAGTCATTTAAAAAATACAGTTATAGTATTTAAATAATTTTTTGTATTGTTTTTTATATTACTGTATATAGGTAGTATTAGTAATTTAATTGATTATACATCAATAAGTTTAGATTTTTCAATAAAAATCATATAATCAATAAAATTAATGAGATCTGTATAATTTTTATTTCACAATAACATTTTTAAAAGAATGAAAATCTCATTATTTATTTTTTATTTTATTTTTTTATTTTAAGCAAAAGATGAATCTATGATCCAATATAGACATAATTTAATGAGATATGAAACAATTATTTACAATTAAGCATAATACATTCTGCAAACATTATAAATAATAAAAAGACATTAAGAAAATTAAATTCTACAATTAACTAACATATTAAATTTTTTTATGATATAATTAATAACAGTACATAATTGAGTATTATAAATTTGTTATGATTACTTAGACTTAATTAGCACAGGTTTGCAATATTTTTGACATTGAAATAATTTATACAAAATAATTGCATATAGTCTCATTTTTTTTTTAACATAAAGCGGCCTCATTTTGTCTCAGAAAATTGTCACCAATAATTTTTTTCTGGCCGAATGCAAATATTTGAATTTTTTTTTCGCTGATTGTGCATGGGTGTATCGACTGCAGTTTGTTTTTTGGAGTTGCATATGAAACTCAAATTTTATCCACAAAACAATAACTTAACAATGGAGTCCCAAAAACCTCTACACCCTGTTCTTCAAAACGATCGAGAGAAAGCTTGAGCTGAAGCAACTCAGTATTGTTTGGTTTCTCAATAGTCAACATTTTTGGCAGTCGGCTAGCACAGGTTGGATTTCTGATATCCCAACTTTTTCTTAAGTACATCGTACACAACTGTTCTCGAAATTTCAGGGCATATTTCGTTAAGCTAATCAATTGTCAAGCGATGATTCTTACGAATATTCTCCACGATTTATGCAACCTTTGTCACTGATATCAGAAGTGCATCCCCACACCTTACCTCAATATGAACTTCCGTTATTTCTTTTCTTAAATTTAGGAATCTACTTATTCTGTCTTGTCCATAACACCTTCACCATAAACCCGAACAAGTCGACGATGATTTTCAGCTGCCCTATTGCCTTCTGCGGAAAGAACTCATGACGAAGGGCACCTCGCAACTCATGGAACTTTGAATTGCAGGGTTCATTTCAACACGATGCTAGATCAACAATGTGGAACGGCAACGTGTTCTTACTTCTCCTCATCTCAGATTCTTGCAGAAATATTTCAATAAAGTGATAAGCATTTATGTATGTAGATCGTTTATGAAGTTGTAAGAAAATCATTGGAACAGAATATATATACATAAAGAAAATATACTTCAGTTAACCAGGATTCAAAAATATTAAGGCATGTCTATTCTATTAATGTGTATACCTAGTACCATAGACCTATTCGATAGTTGCATGTTCTGCACCCCTGAAATACCCCCATGGTGTTAACTGTACAAGTTTTTAGCTATGTAGTAAGTAGTAAGATGTAGCGAGGAGTGGTAATATCAGCTGAAGGCAAATACTTATGAACGCACTTCATAAGTATAACGCACAGACATAGAGCATTAGCGTCAGTTATCATACCAACTGGGTTAATAAAACTGTGATGAAAACGCTAACTCTAGCATGGATTCAAACGCTAAGAAATGAAGAAACTTAAGATTTGATTATGATGAAATAATATTCATTGCAATAATATATTCCCTAATAGTTAGGAGATATAAAAATATATTAATAAAAATCTGATGTGAAACACTCACACTTCTCATACTCCAATTTACATACTTACATGGTCTCTTGTTTATCAAACTGTAACATATAACGCTTCTTTTTATTATAATTTATTTGTTTAATTGCATTAATAATTAGTTCGATTCCTTTTTTTTTATGTTGTTGCAAGCAACTAGATTTTGATTGTATTAGTTCATACGTAAATTCTCATCTTTAATGTTTGAGCCACATACACGTAATTAAGGACAATACAATTTGTTCGGTCGGCTCCCTTTGAAGGATTAACTCTGCCTCGATATTTTAACTTGGTAATTTTCCCACGCCTGCCTCTCTTACGCGCCTACTCCGCCCGTGCGTGCGTACGCGTTAATCCGTTTGCCTTTGAAATAATTTCATCGCCCGCATATTTCCCACGCTTCCCCGCATTTTCCCTCTCTCTCTGTTTTTGGTGGTGGGATTGCCGGCACCTTTCATCTTCGGACTGCGCGCGTTATTTCCGTTTCCCTTACCCTTCAAACCTTCTGTATTCCTCAAAAACTTAACTCACTTCTCTTCTGTACATCGTCTGGTCAACAGTGTATTGTGCCGTTCTCTTCTCTGTCGCCCGTCTAGTTGACCTCAGTTACCGCTTCTTCTTCTGTGGTGTAGTGTTCATTTCGCCTGGTAAACTTGCTCCTTATACCTCGCCTAGTGAACGTGTGTATGCCAGTGCCTTTACTTCACCTTAATAAGTTATTCGCCTTATTCGCGCCTTCGCGTTCAAATTAATTATTTACTGTCTCCGTGAGACGCAAGAATCTCTTTCCTCGCCACCAGTGAAGAATTACTCACCTTCCGCGCCTGGGTTCTTCTAGTACCATCAACCACTTCACCTGCTTCCACGAAGCACTCTAACCCCCCTTCTTCTCTCCTCAAATCTTTCTTTCGCCAAACTACACACATACATACGCACACCTGCACTCACACTGATTCACACACATACCCACCTCCTGCTTCTTCAGTCCGCCTATCACTTCAGCGTCAAGCCTTCAACTCATCACTCACCGTCAGCTAAGGGTAAGTCTCATTTTCATTTCTTTCCACTGTTGTTTCATTCCGCTTCTTGGCGTACGCTCGCCACCGCACCTTGGGTGTCTGCCGCGCAGACACAATTAATAGCTAAAAACTCTAGGTCTGAGAAAAGTTTTTTAACTGAATATTATTAATACCTTGAAAAAAATTTTTTTGGGTATTTAACGTCAGTTTTATTTTGTTCCATTAGTATAAACGGCCAAATACAAATTGGCGGACTTACGTACATTACATCTACAGTTGTGCATTATTATCTAATGCCTTCTTTTTCAATAATACAATGAAATTTACTTAACCTGATTACTTAATTTAATAACTTGATTTTTTGAATTTTTTTTTTTTTTTTTATACAAAAATTTTATTGAACAATTCAATAATTTATAAAATTATAAAAAAAAAAAATTCTAAACTAGATTTTTCATAGAAATAATTAGCCAATCACAGTGTATAAGTAAAGGTGTCAAATGTGGGCGTGGTGGTCAACATGATAATTCTAAATTTCTGATTGGCTTAGCATACGTTATTGGCTAATTATCCATAGCTAATTATTTCTTTGAAAAAAAAACAGTTAAGAATTTTATTTTAATAATTTTACCTCCTCAGGTATTTTAAAAATTATCGAATTTCGCAATAAAAGTTTTTTTTTTATGACAAAAATGCGAAAAAATCAAATTATTACTACAAAGATAATGTTTGCTGTTTCTTATATGTGAAATATAAAAAAAAAAAAAAAAACGCAGAAAATTCCTTGCATCATTGAAAAAGAAGGCCGTAAGATAATAATGCAAAAGTGTAAGATGCAATGTAAGTCCGCCATTTTGTATTTGGCCGTTTATACAAATGGAACAAACTAAAATTGATGTTAAACACAATTTTCACAAAATTTTATTTTTCAAAGTACACATAATTAGTTTAAAGATAAGCGTTTGTAGCAATTTTCAAGAAAATCGCAAAAATTTGAAAAAAAAAAAATCATTCAGTAAAGTAATACTTCCGGTTGAGGAATTTTGACAAATCATTTACATCATTTCCATGGTGATACCTAAACGAAATATCAAGTTTTAACTTTCTGCGATTTTTTAGATTTTGAGCTATGCGGTTCATATATATATATATTTTCTAAAAACCACCTTTTTGAACTCAGTGGACCTCAAAATTTGTACTTCCGGTGAAAACACTATATCAAAAGTTTGACACGATTACAATACTTCCTTTTACTATTATTAGTAAGAGAAAGTGATAATATATTTTCACGAAATGATTATAATTAATAATAATAGCAATTCTATCATCCTAATATAACAAGCTCCTTTTAATAAGAATATATTTAGGCCATTCTGTAATCAATATTATATTGTATTTGTATTACTAAATAGGGTTAATAAAATAAAGAGTTGGTACCGTTTCGGCGGAACCTCCCAACAAATATTGTGTTGGTTGATAATAATAATATAAATAAATTTTAAAAGTTTTTTGGTTTATTGACTGTTTTTATTCTTTATATGTAATTTTCTGGGCATGTTTAGTAAAACTGAAACAGCCTGAGTTTGTTTATTTAATAAATATTATAAAAGAACATTTTTTTCTCTTTTCTCTTAACGTTTCGGCATTCCAAATGCCAATTATCAAAAGGTATTCTATGTTATATTCGTTTCTGAAAAATAGATTTTACAAAGTAGAAATTTGATGGAGATAAAATTACAATACCAAATCTACGATTTTTTTTTTCCACAAATTAATTCAAACACTCATCTTTATGATCTATAATATTTATGTGTATCAATTGTTACATAACTTTGTCCTTATTCTTTTCTTATTGTAATCAAATTTATTAATTCGTTACTGTCATTTTTCAATTTTTATTCTCTTAGATTGAAATAGACTAAACACATTTAACGCAGATTTTATTTCAATCTAAGAGAATAGAAATAAAAAAAAATTAAAAAAAATGACAGTAACGAATTAATAAATTTGATTACAATAAGAAAAGAATAAGAACAAAGTTATGTAATAACTGATACACATAAATATTATAAACCCATAAATGTGAGTGTTTGAATTAATTTGTGTTCAAAAAAATGGTAAATTTTGGTATTGTAATTGTAGCTGCGCCCACACCTGTGGGCTAGTGTCTATCACTACAAATGAAGCTACTACGTACACAACAACAAAAATCTTCTTTATTAAGTTCTCTGTATGTTACAGGTAAGGCAGTGCGAACTTGACTGACTTCTATATAATTTTATTATTCTGGCTATATATATAAAAACATATGGTCTCTCGTATTTTCTCTGTTATATCAACAAAAATTAAATTAAAAAACAAACAAACAAAACAAAAACGCCAGGAAGCCCTGGCTAGAAAATCGCGACGAAAATGACCTGGGGGCAAGCCGCCATAGAGCCCCCCCCCTAGTAGCGTGCGGGCGCGCTACGATGGTTTGCTGTCTCTTCTGCGCCGCTGAGCAGGTGGGCCGGCTTGACCCGATCTAATGGTACCTTCTGTTCCCTTCCGTTCTTGACGATGGTTACCGTTTTTTCTGCTCTCGCCAGCACTCGGTAGGGACCTTCGTATACTGGCGCCAAGGCGGGAAGCAGCCCTTCCTGTCGCAGGAGTATGTGGGTGCATGTCGCCAATTGCGCGTGCACAAATGGGTGCGGGGTTTTGTGCCACGTTGCTGGTACTGGTCGCACTCGCTCCAACATGCGTCTTAGCTTTGTGACCCAGTTTTGCGCCTGTGTGGGTGTACCCGCTTGCTTGTCGGGACTACCTGTTATCAGCTCTCCCGGTAGCCTCAGTGTCGTGCCGTACGTAATTTCTGCTGGTGACATCCCTGTGTCCTCTCGGACCGCCGTTCTCAGTCCCAATAGGACCGTAGGCAGAAGTTGCGTCCATCGCCCGTCCTCGTGACGTCTCAACGCCGTTTTGAGGGTTCTATGCATGCGCTCTACCATGCCGTTCGCTTGCGGATGATAGGCGGACGTGTGATGTAACCTTGCCCCGGTCATCCGGGCTAGCTCCTTGAATAGTTCGGAAGTGAACTGGGTGCGCTGATCGGTTGTGATGTCGGTAGGGCAGCCGAATCTGCTCACCCAGCTGCCGTAGAAAGCATTTACAACCTCGCTGGCGGTGATGCCGGCGAGAGGTACTGCTTCTATCCACCTAGAAAACCTATCTATGCAGGTAAGGCAATATCTCCGCCCCTGAGATATAGGCAGTGGCCCTATCAAATCCATATGGACGTGAGCGAATCGTCCATGTGTGGGGTGAAATGCTTGCAGAGGCGATTTTGTGTGCTGTGTGATCTTGCTCTTTTGGCATGCCATGCAAGTTCTGACCCATGCTTGGCACTGCTTCTGTAGATGAGGCCATACGAATCTCTGGCTGACCGCTGTTGCCGTCGCCTTGGGGCCGGTGTGCGCTAGCTCGTGGACTAGCCGTATGACTGCGTCCCGGGCCCACATACTGGTGATTTCCAATGTTATATTGTAATTTTGAAACTTTGAAACAAATATATTGGAATTTTTTTTTTTTGGTTTGTTGCTTTGACGCTGAGGAAATAGGCTTTACATACCCTTGGTTTCTTCCTTATTGTATGGGTGTCCGGTTTAGCTTCAATTTTTTTCTTCGGGGGTCACCAGTTTGTAGCTGCGCCCACACCTGTGGGCTAGTGTCTATCACTACAAATGAAGCTACTAGTACACAACAACAAAAATCTTCTTTATTAAGTTATCTGTATGTTACAGGTAAGGCAGTGCGAACTTGACTGACTTCTATATAATTTTATTATTCTGGCTATATATATAAAAACATATGGTCTCTCGTATTTTCTCTGTTATATCAACAAAAATTAAATTAAAAAACAAACAAACAAAACAAAAACGCCAGGAAGCCCTGGCTGGAAAATCGCGACGAAAATGACCTGGGGGCAAGCCGCCACAGTAATTTTATCACCATCAAACGTTAAGGGAAAAGAGAAAAATTTTTTATTTTATAATATTTATTAAATAAACAATCTCAGGCTGTAAGTGGTTCAGTTTTACTAAACACGCTCAGAAAATTATAAATAAATTTTTCTTAAAATAAAACAATCGTATAAATTACTAAAAGGCAGTAAACTAATATTATAAATAGTTATGTGAGGAATGGTAAAGTTTAACCGAGGTCTCACACCATCATGACTACTTCTCAAACACAGACTTTGGAAGGTATGAGACGATAGTTAAGTGAGAAAGGTTTGTGGTGTGCGCCTTTCACACAGAGAGAGTTATCCAATTCAGAAGTAAATCAATCCGCTTGCTATAAGACGTTTTCTTCTCCTTTTCCATTCCACCTTTCGTCTCACGTCAGAAAACCGCTGAATATACTCAGGGAATGATTTAATTTCCTTGTGCCGCCAAGAAAGGGTGTTCATTGAGAGGATTGAAGAAAATGCTTGAAAGAATTTCTTCCCCATTTCCTTTTTTCACGTTAATATCTCTTTCCTTCTGCTATATATCTATATATAATATATATATATATATATTATATATATATATATGCACGTATATATTGTAATATAACTCTTATTTCTTCCTAATGTATACATTTTATGTATTTTTTATACTCTTCAAAAGAAATAAATGATACTATCTGAGCAGTCAAAATAGGTATATTTATTTATTAATCACATTAAGAGAAACCTCCTTATAGATGACAAAATAGTGAAATCTCTAGACCTATAAATAATGGGTTATCGTTTCCTCGATGCATTTCCCCACTGAAATAGTAGTCAGTGTTGTAGTGGAATCAATTGTCGTGATTCCTGAGGTATGAAGTTAGATGTCTTGAAGAGGGATTTATTAGGCGGAAGTTAGTTTAGAGAATTACTAACACTGAATTTATAAAAATAGAATATATTTTAACAATAATTTGAGTGAGCCTAATGGTAACTACAATTAATATGATTTGATAAAGTAATTAAATAATTTTAAGAGTTAAATAACAAATAATTTAAAATGATTATAATAAATAAACTAATATGCACAACTATGAAAATAATTATATGTCAAACCTTGTATAGGGACGCGCTCGGAACTCAAGTATAACTGCTGCTGTAAAATGATACTGATATAATGATGTGGCTACTCGTATAATGATGAATGATATAATGATCCCCTCTTCCAGTGGGGCGAAGTTTATATTAGTCTTACTCACACACTGTCAAGTGTGTAAGTAAGTTCTCACACTAAGACATCTCTAGTAGCGTGCGACCTTGTGCGACCTTGGTTCAGTGATTCAGGTCAGTGGCCAGATTTGCTCGCCCATCGGCGACTTTCAAAGACCAGGTGGCTTCTGTTCAATAGACAGGGCTTTATCGGTGCTTGTCTTTGATACCTTTGTATTGAAAAGGTAGCAGCCGGCTGTGGGGCCACTAGTTATAAATTATTCTTTCCTTTTGTTATATTTTGTGAAGGCTTTGACATTGCTACGTCATTACACAGTAAATAATTAGATTAATTTCAGAAAAATTGTACAGAAGATGACAATATAAAATCAATTTAAATCGGAGAGATTAAGTTTAAAAACTGTTGAAAATCAATACTTTTAAGGAAGTTGAAAAAATATTCATGTAACTGTTCTTGCATTTAACAATAAGTATCGTTTCGTTACTGAAAACAAAACCTTACTTCGTACTTTGTTACTCAAAAAGAGACTAAAAAAAAAATATTTATTCTCATGTCTGTAGTGTTTGAAGTTTATATGGGCAGCTGTCATAATATATAACATAAGATTTAGTAAGCTTTATTCCTACCGCGTCTGCCAAGGTTTATGTATATGCATGTAAGTAGTACGCAAGTGATCTCAAAAATGAAAAAAAGAACACACACATGAAACACAATTTGCAAATTTCGTTTATGTTAAACAATAATTAATCTTCATTAAAGATATTAAATTATCAAAGAGGCAAAAAAGGATTATATTGAAATTGATATTATATGTACGTATAATGTTATATTATATAATTCATTAAATAAAATTCATTCAAGAAAAACTACAAGATAATAACAGTTCTAGTGGAATCAATTGTCGTGATTCCTGAGGTATGAAGTTAGATGTCTTGAAGAGGGATTTATTAGGCGGAAGTTAGTTTAGAGAATTACTAACACTCAATTTATAAATATAGAATATATTTTAACAATAATTTGAATGAGCCTAATGGTAACTACAATTAATATGATTTGATAAAAAAAAAAAATAATTTTAAGAGTTAAATAACAAATAATTTAAAATGATTATAATAAATAAACTAATATGCACAACTATGAAAATAATTATAAGTCAAACCTTGTATAGGGACGCGCTCGGAACTCAAGTATAACTGGTGCTGTAAAATGATACTGACATAATGATGTGCTACTGGTATAATGATGATATAATGATACTCTCTTCTAGTGGAGCGAAGTTTATATTAGTCTTACTCACACACTGTCAAGTGTGTAAGTAAGTTCTCACACTAAGACATCTCTAGTAGCGTGCGACCTTGGTTAGGTCGGCGACCAGTGATTCAGGTCAGTGGCCAGATTTGGTCGCCCATCGGCGACTTTCAAAGACCAGGTGGCTTCTGTTCAATAGACAGGGCTTTATCGGTGCTTGTCTTTGATACCTTTGTATTGAAAAGGCAGCAGCCGGCTGTGGGGCCACTAATTATAAATTATTCTTTCCTTTTGTTATATTTTGTGAAGGCTTTGACATTGCTATGTTATTACAGTGTGAGTGCCTCCCAGTTTACAGTAGAAAGCGTGTTTCTTTCATATAGGGCACACCTCTGACTTCTCTGCTATCAATCCAAGATAGTGGACCAATGTGCCCCATTCTAAAACTTTGCCTTACCATTTTATATCGTGCAAGATCCGCACGAGCTGAGGTGGCATTTGTTATGCTATATAACATTCAGTCACAAAACCTTGCCCAACAAGGTAGTAATGGAGCCCTAGGTTGTCACAACATGTGGAGCCCTATTGTTATGCTATTGTTCTGCTCTATATTGACATTGTTGTGCTCTATGTTATTAATACTGTGACATTGTTGTGGTATGCTGTTATTGCTGTGTATTGACATTGTTATGCTTTATGTTATTAATACTGTGACATATTGTGTTATTGTTGTGCTAAATTGTCATTTTGTGCCCTTGTTATTACTGTGACATATACTGTTAGTTGTGTGCTATGTTGTGCTCCATATTGTCATTTTTGTGCTCTGTTGTTAATTGTTTTGCCCTATATTCTTATTGTTGTGCCAGATATTGTCATTGTTATTGTAATAGCTCCGCAAAGATAAGCAGAGAGAAGAGAGGCCCTCTCTGGTTAACAGAGACTACTCTCTGACACAAGGCAGGCTAGAGTGGGAGAACCTGTGTATATAAGCCAGTGGGAATCTATCTAAAGAATCTATCAGATACAACCATACAACTGTACATCGCATAGTGTCATATCTTTACTCTCACCATTCATTCTATCATTTTCATTATAAAGTCCAGTGCAGTTAGTGTAAACTTAGCTACATTATATTAGTGCCTTCATATCTCGTTCATTTAATCAAACTAATTTCTGTCCTCAACAACCCCATTATATTATAGATGTGCATATTGTATATGCATTGTTGTGCCATAATATATATATATATATATATATATAGATATTGTTGTAATTATTTTCAGGAATTTCCCATATTAGTATTTCCCCATAAACTATAATTCCATTTGATCGTTTACAATTATTTTTTCTTGCAAACGAGAAGCTGTGTCGCCCCACTTACCCCAACCTGGAGAACCGGGATTTCCAGTCAGGGTTTCTTCCCTTAGGAATATAAAATTATCTTCAACTACCAAGGCAACGTTAAATCTTCAGAATACATGAAATGACCCATTACTTCATTCCATTCTTACTATTTTTTTTTTTTTTTGCGCATCGACAACTTAGGTCTTAGCGCCGAAGTAGTTATTTAGGACCACTCGAGATGGATTGTGCTTTCTTTCTCCCCACGATATCCATCGCAGCTTCCATTAGAAGTAGCATGATTGGAACCAGGGGATACTGTAGCATGACTGCCGTCCCCGGCTCACTTTAGCCATCGAAGCCAGTCGACGGGGGGGGAGAGCCGACAATGACGCGTTACGCCATCCTCTTCCTTTCTCACCTAAGGGGGATACCAGAATGGTAGGATTATAGCCACCCCCTGCCTCTATTTGTTTTGCCTCAATTTTATCTATTTCAACTATCGCGTATTAACATGATATGAAATATATGTACTAGTAAGTGTTTGCATGCCCTGCAAACGATATTTTCCACATCATCACTACTAAAAGTTATATTAAAAGGGTTATTTGCTTCTGATGTGGGTGGAGAACTCTCATTCTGATTATTTAATTGTGTCAGAAAGGGAATTGGAAAATTGTACACACTAGATAAAACAAATGTACTCGACATTCGAAATGTAATCGGTAATAATCTATTTAAAAAAAAAAATTACATAATTTTAAAGTAAGTAATTTACAGTTACGTTCAAATAATTCAACGTTGTAAACAGTTCAAATATAAGAGAATAATTTTATTTCAAAAAATTCAAACCGCAAGATACTTCTTTAAGAAGAAAACTTTCCACAAAATTAACTCTAAATAATAAATTACATTATGAAAGTAACCAGATGTTGCCACTCAATCTATTTTATTTAATGACCCGACTCCTAGCTACTTCTTGTAATTAAAACCAATGCAAACTTATTAATAATTCAAAGAAAAATAAATACATTTCAAAGAAAACTTCAGAGATTATAAAATCATTTATAAGAGAATTAATTTGTTTTTATATCGATTCAATTTATACTTTTTAAAATTAATATATACATAAATGAAAGTAACCTGTTTCTATTAGTGGGCCATTATGAAATAAGAGCTAATCTTCATAAACATATGTATCACAATTATGAAATGTCATGAAATACGTATCTTCAAACAAAGTATAACTGATTAATAAAAATAATTTTTTCTTAGCCATTAAAAATTGAAACATCAATTCAGAATATATAAAAATATACCAGTAACCTGTGCACCTTGATAATATTTGATCTTCCAGACTACCCCGGTCACATAATCCAAAACATTAAACCTGTTTCAGGTGGATTTAGAATTAAATTAATAAATTCTGTATGCATTCAAAAGATATGTAGGTACTAAATTGTCATTGTAAATTCATCTCATCTCCTAGATTTACAGTCGCTAAGTTAGTGTAATGTAACTGATCACTATCAAATTTGCCACATAAAAGCTGCATCCAATAGTTCAATTAGCAACTCCATCGAGGCGCCACTTTTGATCCACCAGGCGCATCTACAATGTACTGACAAATGGGCTTCAAATTTGACAGCATATCTCCCACCTGAAAGTTTGACCTCAAATCCAAATATAAGCAGAAGAATTGATGTGAAGTAGGTAAAACAACTTGCGTTTAAATAAAGCAGGAATTTGGAAACTTGAAAGTTTGAATTTGCTCTGTGCAAGTATGTGTTATCACACTGCCTGACAAACGCATCCTGAAGATGGGCGAACGCCCGAAACCAGTCGATGACCACAAAATGAAGCAGGCTACCAGGAAAATGTCTCTGATGCTTTCCAGCTCGTAACCAACCACCACCACAACAGCCAATGTTTGCATAAATAAAATTGTGTTATTTTTTGAATTTTTACGAAATGCGAAATATGGTTAACGCATCTTATAAGTTTTATTGAGAAAAAGTTTAACTGTCTGTCTTTATTTTTACATTTTTCTTGATTTTCTTTGTTTTTGTGTCTTAATTAAAGAAAAATTGATTTAATGATTGGAATTCAATCTGGTCGTTTATATGTAAAAGATTCAGAGACATTTTCCGTGGTAGCCTGCTTCATTTTGTGGTCATCGACCGGTTTTGGGCGTTCGCCCATCTTCAGGATGCGTTTTGTCAGACAGTGTGATAACACAGATTTGCTCTGTGCAAGTCTGTGTTATCACACTGTCTGACAAAACGCATCCTGAAGTTTGGGCGAACGCCCGAAACCGGTCGATGGCCACAAAATGAAGCAGGCTACCACGGTAAATGTCTCTGATGCTTTCCAGCTCTGCGGATCCAGCCACCACAACAACTATCACAACGTCATTACGTTGATCAAACAATTAATTCACTACCCATAATTTCCTAGATATATTGTTTCCCAATTCGTCCACGTCTATGCTCTAAATCAACCTTGCAATAATGTCTTCACGTGATAATCCCAACAACGTCGGTGATTTTAAGCGGTTTTTTTCGGTGATAAAGAAAGCACTTTGGTTGTTAGCAACGGATGAACCATTTCCTTCTCACCTCTTAGTAACTTCCTTTTATTACTGGCCTGAAATACAACATTTGACATCCTATAAAAACGAAGAAATTAAACTCTAATGTATGTTTGTATGTTGAGGAAAAATAACTTAAACAATAAATAAAATCTCAGAGAACTTAAATTTGATAAGTGACATACCCTACGCCAGCGATGTACAATAGCAAACATTCTCGCCTTTCAAACAGTCATTCCATAGTTAGATTTCAGGCAAGATATAAGGAGCTACAGTCAGTAGCGGATCTGAGAGTGAAGTACGGAAGTAAATATTGAAACTTGGCGTACTTATATGCTCAATGAATCCTTGTTTTTGAATTTGAGCCGATGAATATTTTTACAGATTTTTCGCAATTTTTTGGGGGAAAAAAAGGTTAAATGATTTTTCAGTAACCTTTATATTCTTATTCGTACTTAGTCCTATCTCTTTTACTTGTAACATTTTGCTGGAGAGTTTAATTTTAGTGTTTTCTAGGGAGTTTGTGATGCTACGTTGCTTCTGTCTAAAGTGTCATTTCATTATAATGTTGTTTTTTTTGTTGTTTTTTTATAGGTAGTTTCTAAAATTGGAATTTCTAAAAATAAAGTGTGTAAATTAGAATTCTGAAAACCGTATGATTATTTTCCACCCGGTTTTTTTTATTTATCTTATTTTATTGGCTAAAGGAGCTTTTTGTTCATGCAGTTTTTAAATTTTAAAAGAAATCAATAAATAAATATAAAATTAAAAACCTACCAAACATATAAAAAACTTATAATGATGAGTTTAACAAGAACATTAATTAAAATTCAAAGAGATAAGAATTAGAAAAAATAAAATAAATATAAATGATATATTTATACAATACATTAACATTCTAAAAATCACAGAAACCATAATTGTATAATTGAAAATATTTAACTTTTCGCTATCATTAATCTATGACAATAAAGATCTTTATCACTTCCAAGAAATGTTTGATTTCAAAAAAAAAAAAAAAAAAAAATACATTTGTCTGAAACAATTAACACTTAGATCAAGTGCAGGCTAGGTACTTAAAAAGTCATTTAAGTCATTTTTTAAACTGTCTTTTTCGGCAATAAAGAGGGTAAGTTCCGGAGTAGAACGAGAATTGAAATAATATATCTCTACGATAAGCACACTTACCACATTAATTCCATCAATAAATGCTTTTGCAATTCTTCATTGATTGATTTTCTACTTAGTAACTTGAAAGCTATCATGCAAGAGCAATAACATATAAAAATATAATCCACTGTGAAACATACACACTACTTTCTCTTACTCAATTTACACACGGTTATTGATGACGTATTTCCTTGAAACTTGGAATTTGTACTAAATTCGACTTGCTACAATATGTTACATTAGATTAGATTTACATACGGGGAGGGCAAGCTCATTCCATTGCGATCTGTATTAAGTGGTCTATTGTGAATCCCCTAAAATCAAAGCACTTTCTTCAGGCTTAGCAAAGCTCCGTCATGAAGCTCGTAGCTTCGGGATATCTCATCCCCAACTGAAGAAACCTTGTCCTCATCAGACTGGCACACTCACAAAGGATGTGTGCTGGGGTTTCCTCCTTGATCTTGCAGAAAATTTTAATAAAGAAAAGCTTTAAAGGCTTCTTTTTTAAATGCTTTTTAATAAAGAATTGAACCTGCCTCTGCCTTGACGTTCTTTCCCACCTTTGTTTTTTTTTTTTTTTTTTTTTTTTTACAACGCCATTAGTTTGGCCTTTTGGCCATTCTCCTTCTGGCAGCCCAGTATAAATGTGCATCATACACGAAATTGGATTGCACACATGATGTAACTTGTTTTAATTCAGGGCGGAGAGCTAAATGCTCTCCTGTCATGTCTTACCCGCCGCATAAAGAGCAAATGGGGGTGTCAACAATCCCTAAACGGTAGAGGTGCTTCTATAGCAGATTGTGGCCGGTCACCATACGGAAGCATGCAATAGCAACCAAACGTGGAAGAGTGGCGGGAATCCTAACACTTGCTTCCATCAATTTCTCCCACTTTCGTCCAGCTCTCTTTTCTCTATTTCCCCACCATTGTAGAGGCTGGTCTTCTATCCACTTCTTGATAGAAGTTTGAATAAGGCTTGTAGGTAACCCGCAAAAGGGCTCGGTAAGGTAAAGGACTCGGTAAAGGATACCATTATGGGAAGTGTCCTATGAGCAATCCCTAATATGTTACATATACAGGATGTTACATGTCCCCAGGTATACGGATAACGACTTTTAATCGGAAACTAAGGTAGCTAGAAAGAAACTAAAAAATACGTCCCCGTAGTTTTTGTTAGAAATCCAAATTTAATTTGGTGCTTCCAGAAGCGAGATACAGGCACCAACTTCATTTTTTCAAATAGGTAGGTGTAGTTTTTATTTAAGAAATAGATTCCTCTATTTTTGTAAGAAAAATTTACTTCAACGGTTTTTTTTCTGTGAGCGATATTTTACACGTTATGAATGAAAACATGATTCTTATAAGAAATTTCAAAATGATATTATAACGGTTTTTTGATTGAATAAGAAGAAAAGTACTATTTTATTATAAATTTTATTCCTCATTAATTACAGATCTTGCTCGAACTGGCCTCCACCATTAGCTTATTGCAGATCGACTAAGAGACTATACATTTCAATGTTGAACTCTCAATACTTTCCTAATTCATTCTGAGGATAAATATGTGATTTGAAATCACACTGATAATCCCTCAGAACCCCAGCAAGTTAGAGTCTTCTATTGATTTCTACAGTCAACATCTTCTATATGCTTAAGAATATGTTTTCCCGATAGTTCTTGCATTCTAGTTTATCGCCACTCGTATTGATTAGAAGAACACAGTCACCTTTCAGTTAAATTCTGTATCTGATATAACTTTTCAGATCTGATTTCCCAGCTTCCAATTACAAACCAACCATTACAGATGATTGCTAAGCTTAAGTATAACGCATTTTCAATACTTTTCCCACTATAGCATTTAATATTATTCTGTAAAATGATATATTTATTATATTGAAAATATTTTTCTATATAATAGAATATATTTTTTTATATAGCAAAGGATATCGCCTTCAATAATCACAAAGAAGTATTAACCAGACGAACTCCACAAATAATCACACCACACACATTTTACTTACAATTACACGTCATACATTAAAGACGGCTATATTCTGTGTACAATGGACCTCTGCTCGAGCAGTGATTCACTTTACAATAATTCAGTAACTCCTTCGAATTGCTGAAGAACTTGTTTTATCCATATTGTCAAGAGCTTAATAGCTACAATCTTACATACTGTTGTACGATCCACTCCGAAATTTACTGCCACGCCGCTCTGGAGTCCTGGATCACTGAGATAACGTAAAAATATTTCCATATTTTGTCAGAGCTCCGCCTATATCAGCAGGATCAACCAAAAATAATTGCAAATAATCAACACTCTCACTTTCAAATCGTAATAATTTTTATATAAATATCGGTACTTAAATGTTGACGCTGTTTATAATTTTTTTCTTCGTAGTATATGCAAAAATGCAGCCATTTTAAGCAAACAAACCATGGCAAGTAAGTTTCACCAACCTCGCAAATTCAAGAGCATTTACTTGTAGCCAGCAGGGATCTACTCACTTTTATTCATAGTATTTTTAAGTATATACTTGCCATTATCGATGAGACAAGTCAAGAAGAAGCATTTACTTACGAGTGTGCGTATTTACTATTTTTATTCACTTGATGACAAGTATATACTTATATCAAACCATTAAAAATACCAAAATAACTCAACATTCTCTGTAAGTGAAATGAACCACTTCTTCAGTGATCCTGGCGTTCCTATGGCTATCCTATTCTAACAACAAGAACAACACTTACATGGGCACTTCCAAAATTCACACAACTTACATACAGCAACTAAGAGGTATTTGCAACCACTTGGTTTAATGAATCCACAGATAATCACTAGCTCACTATCATATGCACTCACTAACATTGTACACATGTGAAGACGATTACATTCTGATACAAACACTAATACATAAGGGAGCCAGAATAGATCTTTACGTCGCAGTGGATTTTGCTTTTTATAGCCATTCCTACAAAAACTTTCACCAAAAACATATAACTATGCGTATTAATATCATTGTGGCACATTACATTTTAATTTTTAGCAATCTTCATTTTTGACTTCATAGTTATTGAGAAGGATGGTAACAGTTGACAGTGAGGCAGAGCTGTAGTGTTCTTATAAGGAATAAATGGAATTGAACATTGATTCTAATAATAAAATATAAGGTAATAACATACTTAATTATAATTTGCGTTATTGAAAAAACTCAGCTACTGGTATTCAGGTTTAAATTTGAAAAATCTAGGAAATTTGTGACTTTTTTTAATTTTCTCAGAAAACTTTTGAAGCATGAAATGTAGTTATTTTTCTTTCAGCGGTATAAAAGTTGCCTTAGTGGAAAATAAATGGACAGGATTTACAGTTATAGATAGAAACTCAACGACAATCTGAGGTGAGTTAGGTTAGTTGGTTTACGGCTTCAGCTTTGAAAGGTGAGATACCCTTGACGCTCTATTAGTTAGTTGCTCTAGAATGGTGGGGAGAGGATTGGAGAAGGCCTCTAATTCTGTTGTGGTTCGTCAGAGTATAGGCTGGGTGTATACATAAACGGATAGGAATGTTAGTGTTTTATGTAGTAGTAAGTATACATACACACATACACAAACCAACACTACCATAAGAGAGTGGTGTGTAACGGCGGAGACAAAGTTGTGGCCACCTCACCTGGCCATTAATTAACTCCCGCACTCCCACACATACTCTTTCTGCCTCCTCATTCACTCTCTCTCACTTTCTCCGTAATACTCTTTATCCTATACAATTCTTCCACTTCATTGTAGTTCATTCTCTTCACCATTTACATTGGGGTACGTCGGTCGAACGGAGGGAGGCAGATAGAGTAGCAGACCAACATGATTACAACAACTGCAAGGATCAGGGCCACCGCAGGAATCCATTAGAGGTAGCAAACCAAACACTAACAGTCTGATAGTGGGTAGTCTTCTTCTAGTTCTCTAACAGAGGTAATCTACCAGATGTCCTACATATATACCCACCCAATAGCTCTCTCTGCTGTCACATATTCTCCAACATTGAGCTATCATTCCTCCTCTTACTGAGCCACCTCTACTACCATTCCATCTGAGTAAAACATTATTGTGGTTTAACTTAATTCCAATCCCATTTAGATCCCTTGAAATCTGGAAATTAATAAAAGTATAACAAGGTTCTTTCAAGTGTGATAGAAAAGCAATTTGTTCAATCTTAAATATTCACCTGCAGAAACCTCAGATGAACGATAATTACTCCGTAATTCTCAATCTGAGGTTCACTTCCTATTTTACATGATCAAAAAAATGTCAATAGCGGAGACAAACTGATTCAAATTCAGATGCTCAGGTCCTCGCAGACCCTAGGTGTATTGTGTGGATGTTAGGATATTAGTGTAGTACTATTCATGTTGTTAGGCGGAAAATCCAAAAATCAAAATTGCCAAAATATCTGGACATCTGCTACGGTGAAAACCTGCATTAAACCATTCTTAATATTCTCGCATGAAGTATAATGCAGTAGCTGCTGCTAGTTGGCTTAATGCCTCAAAAAATGTATTAAGTATGTTTAAATATATTCTTAATTTCATTTATTTTCATTTTCATATATATTGTTTTATTTTTCATTGATCATTTTTGTGAATAAAATCAACTCCCCTTATCTGGAACTCCATAGAGATGGTTTGATTAATAAATAAGCTTCACTAGACATTTTTCTTTGAAGCTGGGTACCAAGAGAGGACTAAAGCGAAGGATCCGCTCTGATAGGCATCCAGGAATATCTCATTAAATGGTATACGGACGGGCTAAGACCCCAGAGGAAACTGAGGCGCAATTCAACCTCGATAAGAATCAGGAGATTGTAATCATGAAATAGTTTGGGAATGCCTAGGTAAACTTAATGACCTAGGCAAGAAGAATAAAGTCACTCTCTGGTGGGTGCTAGGGCATGTTGGCATTGGAGGGAATTAGGTGGCCGACGCTCTGGCAAAGATAGGTGTTGTGTCCCCACTTTAAGGGCCTGAACTTTTTGTAGGATCAGCGACCAGTTTCTCTTGGAAGAACTTGTGAAGTAGGAGGAGTAAAGAAGTCTCAACTCTGGAACTTCCTTCCCGGACTACGGATCCAAGGCTAAGATCTGCCTGGGAAATTATAACCAACGGAGCACGGGGCCTACATCGGCCTTAGTAAGAAGAAACTCCGCATTCTTATGGGTTTCTTCCTCAAGGTGCATTGTCAACTCAGAGGACACCTGACGAAGCTGGGTTTGGAGAGTGACAGCACATGCAATTTCTGGGGGAGAGGCAGGAAACTCCATTAAATCTTCTAAGGGATTACGAAGCTGCCACTCAGAGAGATTTAAGAACCTGGGTAGTTACTAGGAGGAGGAGGAGGAGAATATAGCCTCCCTAGAGCCCGTCAGGTTATTAGGATTCCTTAGGGATCTTAACCTGATATAGATGTTGTAGACGATGTCCGCCTTGTACATCTATTTGGGATGCTGTGGGTAGCCTATGACTCCCAAAGGGGCATAACACAGTAGATCGTGAAGGTCGGCGTGCATCGGGCCCCTCAAAAAAAAAATATATATCAACTCAAGATCATTATCTTTGTTCTGTGTAGCATTAATACACATTAATCTTAGTTCTGTGTCGCCTTCTCTTTAGATGCATAATAAAATCATTTGTTCTTATGCTTTCTACAATTATTGAATATTCTTAAAAAAAAGTATATCCCGTCCCACATTATCAAATAATGTGAATTGTTAAGTTATTATAAAACATTGAATATTATTATTATTATTATTATTATTATTCAAAGAAGGGGAGGGCAAAACCCTACGCTATCCAAAGCCTCCCTGGGTCCATATAGCTACCCCTAAAGAATAACAAATACTGGGACTAGAACAAAAGTCCAGGCCCAGGTTTTAACCATCTAAGTTTCACCACTGACCCAACAAATCGGACTAAAACATTAAAAGAACATAGCTTAAGATTATCTACCGATATCCTATTCCGCCCGAAGGTCCTAAACCTAATCTCCTCAGAGTCCAAACAATCCGTCATCAGATGCATGGGTGTTTCCTCCTCCGTCTCACAAACTCTACAAAAGGGGTCAGGCATGAGTCTCGTTGTATAGAGATGTCTCCTTAAGCCACAATGCCCAGTGAGGAAGCCAACCAGATGCCTGAAAGAGGTCCGTGAAATACATCGGATCCCGCTACTCAAAGCTCCGTCCGGACCCCCAATGAGCATTTTAGACTGCCGACAACCCACTGCACTCATCCATAAGGATGAGTGCTGCGAGGTCATCCACGTCTGAAAGCCCGACAAACATGTGCCAGAAGACACACCAACAGCAGGCTCTGGACCAATGAAAGGGAGAGAGGCACCTAATTCGGCAAACCTATTCACCTCCTCATTCCCAAAGATTCCCATATGACCTGGAACCCAGACCAGAAGCACATCCTTCAATGAAGAAAGATCTTCCAGTCTTTTAGACGTTCCAACACCAATCTGGAAGTGAAGACATATGAGCTAACGCCTTCAATACAGCCTGGCTGTCCGAGCAGATACAAACACCTTTTAAATTAGTGTTACGCACCCTCAAATCCAAAATACAGCAAAGAATTGCATAAACCTCAGCCTGGAAAACGGTGGCCCACTCACCAAAATGTCTCCCGTCTCAAAATTGACGGCAGCCCTAGACCTACCACCCATCCTGGACCATCCGTGTAGCATCGGAGATAATTCTCAGGATTCACCCCAGACGGACCCAGGGTTAACCAAACTTCCCTAGACGGCAACCTAAGCCTGTATGAATGACAAAAGACAAAAGTCTTCAACATCCTATCAGAAGGGAAACCTGTAATGGGAATCCTTAAAAGCATCTCGCGATAAATGGTAAAATGACCATATTGCTTTCCACTATTTAATGTTAATTCTATAACAGGCTTTCATTGCCTGGTTTTTCACATCCACAAAGAGAGGTGAAATTCCTAACATAGGCCAGATTCCTTTTTTGGTCAAATTTCTAATGGATATACTAACTCTCCTTTATCATCTAAGGTTTGCTACAAGTTTAATAAAACTGATTTTGTCGCCATGAATCAGTATTTCTCACCCGTTGACTGGGACGGTTTATTGTCTTCACATGATATCAATAGTTCTGTAACTTCTTTCTACAACATACTTGATAACGCTATTGAAAGATTTGTTCCATTGACAACTTCAAAAAACTTTACTTATCCACCGTGGTTCACTTCAGACCTAATGATGCTAATTAGCAAAAAGAAACTTTATCATCGGATTTATAAAAATTCCGGTTTATACACCCATGACAAAATATTTTCCTATTTTAGAGTGGAATGCAAAAAATTAAAGACAGATCTTTATGTTAATTATTTCTCTTACAGGGAACAGACTTCTAGTAACAATAGTAAATACTTTTGGTCCTTTGTAAATAATTTTAGAAAATCACTGCAATTTCCTACTTGTATGAAATACTTAAATAATTACAGTGACAATACTTTAGAGTCTGCTAAACTCTTCCAACAGTTCTTCTCTTCCATTTACAAAAATCCTAATCCTTCACCAAAAAACTCTTCCGAAAATACATTCTACCTTAATTTCGAATTTAATTTGTCCTCTCTTAATCTGTCTTTACATGATGTATCATCGGCCATTCTTAACTTAAATGTTCATACCAGCACTGGACCCGATGGTATACCAGCTTCCATTTTAAAAAACTGCCCTGACCTGATCTATCCATTGTTCATACTTTATAATAAATCATTGGCAACTGGTGTCTTTCCTGATCATTGGAAGAAAAGCTTTATTAAACCAACCTTCAAATCAGGTGATCCTTCTGATGTCGCGAATTACAGACCAGTTAGTAACCAATCAGTTATTCCTAAACTCCTAGATAAATTAATACATGATATTTTAGCTCCACTTTGCAGTAAAATCATCGTTAAAGAACAGCATGGCTTTGTTAATGGCAGATCTACAACTACCAACCTATTTTTATTTCAGAATTATGTTCTAGATGCTTTTAGGGATGGCAGCCAAGTCGATGTTGAGTACACAGATTTATCTAAAGCATTCGACAGTGTTAATATTTCTTGCCTCATCCATAAACTTTCACTCATCGGTTTCCATGGATCGTTCCTGAGCTGGTTAAGTAGTTTTTTAACGAATAGGTCTTATTGTGTCAAATTTAATTTGTCTTTATCTCCTTATTTTGAAGCAAAATCTGGAGTACCACAAGGCTCTTGCTTAGGCCCCCTTCTCTTTAATTTATATATTAATGACATTCAGTCTGTTTTCCATGACGTTAAATTTCTACTGTACGCAGACGATCTGAAAATTTTTAAATCTATCAAAAGTGAGAGTGATACATATATTTTACAACAAAATATCAACAAATTAGTCGAATGGTTTGAGAAAAATTTCCTCAGACTAAATGTGAATAAATGTTCTGTGATGAACTACTACAGAGGAAACAGGAAAATTCACTCTGATTACAAAATTTGCGGCACTACATTACAGGTTACTAATGCATTTAAAGATCTCGGTGTAAATTTTGACTCTTCACTCACTTTAACTAACCATATCGACAATATAAGTCACAAATCTCTAAAGACCCTCGGTTTTTTGAGCAGACACACGAAATATTTCAAAAAAAATCTCTTCCGTGCGTAATCTTTACTGCTGCTTAGTAAGATCACAACTAGAATACGCATCAGTGATCTGGTCACCATATTACAAACTCCTTTCTGGCTCCATTGAAAAAATTCAAAACAAATTTCTCAGAATGGTTGCATACAAAATAGGACTGCAATACAAAGATATAAACTATGAGAATTTGCTCAGTTTCCTCAACTTAAACACTCTTTCTAATAGAAGACAACATTTCGATATCCTTTTCCTTTCCAAAATAATAAACAATGAAATAGACTGTACTGATATCCTATCCCTAATTAATATCCATGTCCCTTCCTATAATACACGTAGTATCCTTCCCTTTGAAATAAGTCACCAAAGATATAATTATCAACAATATTGTAACATAAATAGAGTTATGAATAACTGTAACCAGCAGAGCAGTAGAATTGATATTTTCTCCATGAACTGCAGTTCAGTCAGAAAAATACTAAAACAACTCTGAAAATTATTATTAATTAATATTAATTAAATTTGTCTAGTTTTCACAGTTTTACTATAATCACTCAAAAACGATTTTTTTTACTTTTATATATGTGAGTAAATATTATATTTTATATTTTTAAATGAGACTTAACTTTCTTAGTAACTTTTCTATATTAAAATTTCATATCTATTTTATATTTATTTTACTTTTCAAACCATTTTCAGTTTATAGATAGTTTCTGTTTAGTAATATTATAATGTTTCAAATGTGATTTTATGTTAATTTGTATCATAAAATGTTTATTATATATGACAATAATAATTTTGTTATTAGTGTATAAAGTTTATATGTATGTAAAGTAGCTTATTAGTTTATTGATAGCATAGATGTTTATATTTTTTAAGTGATAGGCTTCAGCCTGTATATATATATAAATAAATAAATAAATAAATAAATAAAGTCTCCATGGATGCGGTTGGTATAGTCCGAAACGCACCAGTCACCGCCAGACAAGCAAGCGTTGGATTTCTTCCAGCAGCTGTCTAGCGGATCATGTTTCAATGCGACGCCACCATACCAAAGCCGCATATACCAACCTAGGTTTAATGACCATGCAATAAATCCAGAACATCATCTTGGGAGTAATCCCCGAGTTCTTACCTACAACTCTTCGACATTGCCAATAGGAAGTTACTGCCTTTTGGTTCTGTGTCTTAACATGTTCCGACCAGTTCAATTTACTGTCGAGAATTACTCCAGGGAACTTCACTGATTTACTAACCTGTACGGAAGTGCCTAACAACCTGAGAGGTGTCAAACCCACTACCTTCCTTCAATGAGTAAATAGAATTGCCTGGGTCTTATTAGGATTAATGAAAAGACCTTTATCCTGTGTCCAACAATATACCATGTTGAGGGCGCTTTGCATTAAGCCCGAAATAATGGACAGACAGCGCCCTAACAATAAAATAACACCATCATCGGCATATGCTTGCACATAAAATCCCGATGAATTCATCCTAACCAAAAGGTCATCCATGACGACGCACCACAACTTAGGTAAGAGACAACCCCCTTGAGGGCAACCTCTCCCCACTTGTACTATCATGGTGCGCCCGCCAAGGGAAACCTGTATAACCCTACTCCTAAGATAGACACCTATCCAATTGATTAAGAAGGGATGTATACCTTTTCGTACCAAGGCATCTTCCAGAGCATCAAACGATACTCTGTCAAATGCCCCCTCAACATCAAAGAAACACCCTAGGGCATATTCTTTTATTTCCAAAGCAGATTCTATCCTTCCGACGAGACAATGTAATGCAGTCTCTGTCGACTTACCCACAATATAAGCATGTTGGTTAGGATGGAGTGGATGATCCCTTAATGGGCCAAAAGTAATATACCTATCCACCAACCTTTCCAAAGTTTTCAAGAGAAAAGACTTAAGACTAATAGGTCTAAATGCCTTAGGGTCAGAGTAGTCGCTTCTTCCTGGCTTGGGAATAAAGACTACTCTTACATCTCTCCATAATGTTGGTACATAACCAAACATCAAACATCCTTTAAAAATTGTTAATAATACCTTCGTCAGAACGTCCCCACCATTTTGCAGCAGACAAGGATAAATCCCGTCCGGTCCAGGTGACTTGAATGGTGAGAAACTTTGTACTGCCCAAATTACTTTATCATGCGTGACTACCTCATCATGCGAATACATCGTCAGGGTCCAATCTCCCTCCGCCCACCAAAGATGAAGCAGCATTTAAACCAATATTATCCGGGAAGTGAGTATCAAGCAAAAGCTGCAGTGTCTCCCCTTCCCCCCTGTAAAGAACCATCAGGGTATTGTAGGGTACCTAACTGACTGTCCTTATCCTTACTAAGAATCCGTACCAGCCTAGATGATTCCTGGAACGAATTTAAATTCTCACAAAAGGATCTCCAGGAATTTCTCTTGGCTCTCTTCAGAGCATATATATATGCTCTTTTAATACTGTTTATAATAACTATCCCTCTTTATAATAACTATAATAACTATTCTTGTATGGGCCCCTTACCTGTATCCTTAGTTCTTCCAACGAAGAGGACCACCAGGGGTTCTTAACCATCTTGGGAGGACAGGACTCCTCAAATGAGGATCTAATGTGTTCATGAAGAATACCAGCCTCCCTTTCCAATTTCTCTATACCATCAGGGGCTTCTGATTGGATAGTCAGTTTATCTTCAATAATTCTAGAATATAAACCCCAATCCGCCCTCCTAGGATTCCTATAACTAGCCAGGGTAATTGGATCAATCCCCAGACTAAACCTAATCATCCTGTGATCGGAGATGGAAGCCTCAGGACTCACCCTTCAATCCTTAATCAAACCACTAAAATTCCTAGAAGCAAGGGAAATATCAATGACCTGTCTTCTAATCCTAGTAACAAAAGTGGGTTCAGTACCCCTGTTCAGGCCCTCTAGTCGCGTGCACACCAGGAAATCCATGAGAGCGCGACCCCTACCATTGTGTCGCTGTTGCCCCAGACAACATGATGCGCATTCGCATCACATCCTATTATAATAGGTATGTCATTGGCCTCTGAAAATTGAACCAAACCCATCAACTACTGAGGAGGAGGAGAGGGGCCATCATAAAGGAAGTAAGTCGAAGCCACTATTACGTCGCGACGGCGCCTACCCACCCCCAGACCAACCCTCACCGCCACCAAATCCCGAGAGCAGAACTGTCGAAGCAAAACAGCCACGAACAGTCTGCCATTACCACACTCAATCCTCGAATCAAATCTTTTAGGCATAAGGTACTTGTATTAGAATAAAATATGTATGCAACTTAGCAATACAACGGTATAAATTAGCCGTTGCATCTTTGCTATGTTGCAAGATATTGAATATTAAAATGCCTCATTACTCCAACTTGGTCAGTTAATCAAATGAACAAGTTTGCATTAACAATGTCTGTACAAGGACAAATGGCTGTATGACCTTAAAACTTTCAATGTAACATATTAAATAGATTACCATGCAATTATTAGTTTATTTCCCATATTTGAGTTACTTATAAAAATTAGGTTATAAACTAATCAGAAAAATTAAAATAAAAATAGTCTCCATCTGTTAGGGATAATTATGTGATCTGAAACTCCAATTTATATACTCCAAAGTATCGTTTGATTGTGATTATGAGTTTTGATATTTATGCAGATTGATATCATGCCGATGAAAGACCTTGTTATTAATATTCAAGGTTCTGAATAATTTTAAGTAAGCCAAACAAAGCTTCCAGTAACAAATTAAACTGATAGAAACTTCAGATTTGGTTTTTAGTAAATTAAATTTTACTGAATTTTATGGATATTGTTTCAGTATTTTTATTTCCTGTTACTCCTGGAGTAGAGCGTGCCAAATTTTCGAAATTGAGTTTCCATGGAAATACATATTTCGAACTTCCATGTTTACAGAAAATGTCAAAAAATACTCAAAAATCTATGCTGTAATAGCGCACTTTCGGTTAACCGATTTTGAATTCTAACTACGGCTCAAATGTGTATTAATATTATGTAGATGGTAAAAGCCATATAATTTATACTGAAATGGTACTATAAAAGAAAGCAAAACGCTACGGTTCCCCTCAGAAAGGCTACATTTCCTTGCGCCGACACAATACAATTTCTTGGGTTTTACATTGACAAACAACTAACATGGAATCCGTCAACAAGACTCAAACGTCAAGAACTAAACGAACGTTACTTTCTTACTAGCGCGACCATTTGAAGAGAGATGATCAAAACTAACTGTTAGGCCACGGCACCTTTCACAGATTAACTTTGCCTCGCTATTTTTAAATTGTTATTTCATCGCCCCCATATTTCCCACGCCTCCCCGCCGTTTACCTCAACCTCTCCCTCTCTCTTAGTGGTGGGATTGTCAGCGCCTTTTATATCTCCGGGTTCGCGCCTTATTTATTTTTCCCACACTCTTCAAACGTTCTCTTCCTATAAAATTACTTCACATGTCATCTATATCTCGCCTGAACTACAGTGTTTGTGCCCGTTCTCTTCTTCTGTCTCCCGACTAGCTAACAGTCTGTTAATTTCGCCTTTAAATTTTGTGTCGCCTTATACGCGCCTATTCGCCGTGTTAATTATTATTGACTCTGTGGTGAGTAATAAGACTCACCTCTACGCGCCATCATCTTCACGAGACTATATCATCTGCACCTTAGTGGACTCACCATCACCGCTGCTTTAACAGTAGCGTCCCCCCGCTTCTAAGGAGCACTCCATTCCCCTTCCGCTCACCTAAGTTCCTCTTTTCGACACACACACACACACACACACACACACACACACACACCCACACGCCACATCTTCCTTTCTCAGTCCGCCATTCGTCTCATCAAACCTTCTTCGATTCATCACTCACCGTCAGTCACCAAAGGGTAAGTCTCGTTTTCATTAGTTTTACATTATTATTCATTTTTGCATTATTATTCATTCAGTTCAGCTGCGCAGACACTAATAAAGTACAGATTACGGATGTACAACGCGCTACTGAAACCGACATGGACTGTAAATATGGAAATCAGCCAAACAATCAAATATCTACTACAATCCTTCAAGTCCTAAATTCTCCATTGTATAAGCATCGCTCCAAATCTATTCAGAACCACATCCAGAATCCATTAAATTTTCAACTCATATCTCTAGCACTTCCTGACAACCCCGCTCGAGTCTGGACGGCGTTGGCTGTGCGATTCCCTTGGCGATGGAAATCAATAATTGGGATAATGTTTAAGTCAATAGGTGACAACTCCATTTACGGCTATATTATGGCTCCCCCTTATTTATTTACTGGTTACAGGAGCTTTATTGGCCTGTATTTGTAAATATCAGATGTATAAATGATAAAAAAAAAAACAAGTATTCAGTAAGGAATAGTTCAGTAGAGAATATTAAAAAACATTAGGCATAAATGCTTCAAAAAAATAATTTCTAGTGAGACTGCTATATAATACAAAATAAAATTCTATGTATACGTAATCATACAGAAATAGCTAACTGAAATAAATATTCTTTTGTTGAAAATCTGTTTTAATTAAATTATGCAATATACAAAGAATTTAATTATTAATAAATAAATAATTCTAATTATTAACATTCAATATTAATGCATACCTTAATAAAAAAAAAAATAAAAAAACAGCAGGAATATATTATAAAAAATCTGGTGTGAAACACTCACATAACTTTCTCTTACTCCAGTACTCAAAATTATAATTGACAAATTTTATAGTTAGTGTACCAAATTTAATGAAATTCGTCGAAAAGTGAAAACACTATCCAGTAAAACTGTCCGGTTTACTAATTTCCTTGAAAATCGGAATTTCGGTCATATATTAATTTCTAGTTATTTCAATTTGGATGACAGAATTGTATAATCAACTGTGATAGCATTTTAAAGAAAAACATAACCCCCCTCCCCCAAAAGTCCCCTTAAATAATTTATCAGGGGAAAAGTTTCAAATAAAAGTTGTAGCTCTTTATATGTATAGTTAACAACTCTGGTTTAAAGAATCGTTGGAGCCATTTTCGAGAAAATACCAGAAAACTGAAATTATATTTCAGTAAAAACGCACTTCCGGTTATCTATTTTTTTTCAAACTCGGAATTTCAACAACATATTTAATTCTAATTAACATTATTTAGATGACAGAATTGTCTAATATACTGAAACAGCAGTTAAGATGAAAACCTAACCCCACCCCTCCCCAGAAGTGCCCTTAAATGAATTTTCCTGGAGAAATGTTTCAAATAAAAGTTGTAGCTCTTTGTATGTGTAGTTGATATACCAAGTTTAAAGAAAATCTTCGGAGCCATTTTTGAGAAAATTGCAAAAACGTAAAAAAAACAACTAGTAAAGTGGTACTTCCGGTTGAGGAATATTGACACATAACGCACCGTCAGATCCCATGGTGATACCTAAACGTAATATCAAGTTTGAACTTTCTACGATTTTTCGTTTTTGAGCTATGCTGTTCACATACATACATATACACACACACACAGACACACAGACCATTTGCTAAAAACCACTTTTTTGGACTCAGGGAACCTCAAAACGGATATATCCGGTGTAAACTCAATATCGAAAATTTGACACGATTACAATACTTCCTCTTACTAGGAGTAAGAGAAAGTAAAAATTGTTTGCTTTATATTGGGATTAAAGTGGAATAACTATTCAATTAAAAGTTTTTTCTAACTTAAATATTCTTGAATTTTAATGAGTCCAACCCACTGGAATGCCTTAAAATATGCCATAATTACTGTGTGAGAACTTCTTGAAATAACTTTGCCAATATTGTTCATATTAGTCAAGCTTCTAATTATGACGGAAATTAAATTGTCAAAAAAAAAAAAAACAATCATTTTAAAAAATATCTTATTTATTACAAATTATAAAAACTTGTAAAAGTTGAGTAAATAAACTTACACTATATATATACACATATACATATATATATACTTTCTTAAATAAAATTTTCCTTAGAATTCTTTAAAAAATTATATATTATTTTTTTCCATAATATAACCCCCACTTCTTCGCTCTTGTTTACTCTTTCTTTTTTTTTAACAGGAAGAGACTAAAAAGCAATAAAAAAATAAAAGAAAAAAAAAACACTCTTGAAAAATTCAAGTGCTGTAAAAGACGTATAAAACAAAAGATAAATTGAATAAAGGTCGCAAAAAAAATGAAAAGAAAATTAAAAATATGTTCGCAATTTTCAAAGATATACTTTTTGAATAAACATAACATATATATATATATATATACATATATATAATTTTTTTGTTTTTTTTGTTTTTAGTGTATAATGTCAATATTATTAATTCATTACGTTATACATTAAGTATTGTAAATATATATAGATGTAATATATACGTATATCTAATATTAAAATAAACTTTATATTTTTTAATGTATATCTGGGATCTGGTATTTTAACCGTCGTGGCATGCATATTTCTTTTATTTCCTGACCGGTTTCAGATTTTCATCCATCGTCAGTGTAAATTTATCAAGTTCACATGCAGAGAATTCACTTCAACCAAAAGTTTCTGCTATACTCGGCACTACTTGTTGTTTTGTTGATTGTATGTATGTGTGGGAGGTTATGACGTTATATTACTATGTGTGTGAGTTTAATGACAAAATGGAATTATTATAAATTATGATTAGATATTAGAAAATAGCATGTTTTGAAAGAATACTTTATAATTAACTTTTTAGTATTGGTGTTAAGGTATGGCATTTTTTGTTTGATGGGGGGGAGGTTGCGATAATAAATTTGAGGAGTATAGTGTACTAATAAGAATAGTTTAGATTAAATTAAATTGTTATAGGGGATTATTGCACTGCGACCTGAAAGATCTATTGTGTCCCTGGAACCTTCTCCAATGCACAGCCTGCCTTCAAGCAGCATTCTCTAGCTATAGACAACACAGCCCATCCATCTTAGTTGAGTTGTAAAGGCTCCTAGGAAGGAAAAAATCTAAGGGCAGCATAGTGGATGCGAACCCGGAACCTCGGCGTTGCTAGTTCAGCGCGCTACCACTGAGCTAATCCCTTGCTTCTCTCTTGGCTTTCGCCGATTAACTAAAAGGGGCGGAGACCCTAGTATGTGTACTGTTTTTGTCCTCGTCTGTAAAGTGTAGAGTGAATGTAGTTTAAGTGTATTTTGCACTGTTCTGATGAAGTGCATGGAGTACTAAGCTGTGGTAAACCCGTGGGGTCGCTACTCCTCAAGTAACTGCATGCAACAAATACCATTTTGCGGGCGAATAAGAATAGATATAAAGTTTGAAGAAAAGCAATGTAAAGCTTAGATTAGATTATATTAGTTTGGGGAGGGCCACGCCTCATTCCACTTCGACCTACATTAAGAGTTCTATTGTGGATCCTCTGGGTTTATAGCACATCCTTCAGCTTCGCCCTCTTAATCAGGCCTAGCAAGCTGACAGTGGCTCCGTCATGAAGCTCGTGGCTTCGGGATTACTAGTCCCCAGTTGAAGAAACCTTGTTCTTGCCAGTCCGGCACATTCACAAAGGATGTGCACCGGAGTTTCCTCCTCGGTCCTACAGAAACGACGTAGTGCGTTGTCTGCAGGTAATAAATGGTGCATGTGCCTATTCAGTCTACAGTGCCCTGTTAGTAGACCCACTATTAGCCTTATATCCCTTCGGCTATGGCTCAGTTAGGTCCTTGGTAAATTTAGGCAAATGTCTCTTGATGAAGAGTTTCGCCTGCCTCTGCCCTGGCGTACTTTCCCATCATCGCAGATGCTGGTCTTCTATCCATTCCTTGATGGAAGCGTGAATAAGGCTCCTGGGCAGCCCGCAGAAGGGCTCGGGGCTTATAAAGGTATCCTTCGAGCCTCAAAATGACTTGATAAAACATTGAGCACCCTTCATTATACACCACCACTATTAAAATTTAGTTATAAAGTACCCTTCTTCAAAACATGCTATTTATTATACACTATTTTCTAATGATTCTATAATCAGAATTTATAATAATTCCATTTTGTCATTAAAAACACACACACATAGTAAGTAACATAACCTTATAACCTCCCACACATACATACACTCAACAAACCAACAAGTGTCCGAGTGTAACAGAAACATTTCGTTGAAGTGAACTCTCTACACGAACTTGGTGAATTTGCTCTGAAGATGGATGAATATCCCGAAACCGGTCAGGAACAAAACCAATATGCATGCTACGACGGATAAAATACCGGATAATAAATAACACTGAATCCAGAAATATTTTCGGTGTTTGGCTGCTTCATTTTTTTTTTGGGTCATCGACCGGTTTCGGGCGTTCGTCCATCATCAGGATATTTTTGTCAAAACAGTGTGATAATATAGACGTGCACAGAGCGAAATCAGTTTATTACACTGTTTGGAAATGTTTTGTTAAGACCTGACCAGATTAAGAGGGGAGGCTCTTCACACCTGACTAAGGCCACATGTTTTTTTTTTTTCATTTTAAAAGGCTCATAGATTTTTTAAAAAAAAAATAATTGGAAACATCAATAAGTGGAGATATCCATTTTAAATTTCGTTTTTGGAGAAAATTCACATTATTAATTAATCACGCATTACTATCTTATTATTTTTAATTGTTATTATTTGAATATAAAAGCAATATTTAATTACGAAAGACTGTGTCAGTTGTTGACTACTGTGGAATAATTTTTCTTCTCAGGGTAACAATAGTTGCTGACTTCTTCGATGTGGTTACTCAAGGATCAAATGTGGTCCCAGAATTATTATAACATTATCTCAGTGGTAGCAATGCTGAATTTAGATTTTTTTCCTCCTAGGAGCCTCTACAGCTTACTGTCCGGTGAGAAGGCTCCGGGCATCAATGATCACAGATGTTGACGCGTACATATATACACGTTATAGTGTACAAAGTAATTAGTTAAAATTTACGATACAAAAGTTATGCGGGTTCAGTGTGATTGTTTTATTCACATATGTGAATAAAATATCTCTTTTGTAATCAAATTATTTTATTTTCACTTTTATTTTTTCATTTAAATTTACATTAAAAAGACGTGGTTAACATGTAAAAGTTGATATATATATTATTTCCAACTATATAAGATAATTTTAATTTTCCTAATGTGTTTTTTGTAGGTTATGTGTAATAAATAGAAAACGAGTGTGATAACTGAACGAGAGATTTTAAAGGACTTTACTCTCGCGAAAATATTATTTTTTGTATACGACAGCTGAAAAATTTATATAAAATGGATTAAAAAATAAAATCTAGTGTGAAACACTCACACAACTTTCTCTTACTCCAGTTCTCAAGATTATAATTGACAAATTTTATATAGTTACTGTACCAAATTTAATGAAATTCGTCGAAAACTGAAAAAAACTGTTCAGTAAAAGCGCACTTCCGGTTTACTAATTTTCTTAAAACTCAGAAATTTGGCCATGTATTTATTTCTAATTAATTTGTTTGGATGATAGAATTGTATAATCAACTATGATAGCACTTTAGGGAAAAATATAACCCCACCCCTTAAATGAATTTTCCCAGAGAAATGTTTTAAATAAAAAATGAAGATCATTGTATGTGTAGTTTATATGGATTGTTTCAAAGAAATAGTTGGAGCCATTTTTTGAGAAAATCGCAAAAAAATGATAAAATTATTTAGTAAAGTGGTAAAGTAAAAGCACTTCCGGTTATCCGATTTTTTTCAAACTCGGAATTTCAACAACATATGTAATTTTCTAATTAACATTATTTATATGACACAATTGTCTAAGGAAAATGAAATATCACTTTAGATAAAAACTTAACCCCACCCCTCCCCAAAAAGTTCCCTTAAATGAATTTTTTCAGAAATGTTTCAAATAAAAGTTGTAGCTCATTGTATGTGTGGTTGATGTATCAAGTTTAATGAAAATCGTCTAAGCCATTTTTGAGAAAATCACAAAAATGTAAAAAAAAAAAAAAAAAACCACCTCGTAAAGTGGTACTTCCGGTTGAGGAATTTTGACAGATAACGTACTGTCAGATCCCATGGTGTTACCTAAACGGAATATCAAGTTTCAACATTTTATAGTTTTTCTTTTTTGAGCTATGCTGTTCATATACATACATACATACATACACAGACCATTTGCTAAAAACCACTTTTTTGGACTCAGGGGACCTCAAAACGGACATTTCTGGTGAAAACTCGATATTGAAAATTTGACACGATTGCAATACTTCCTCTGGCTAGGAGTAAGAGAAAGTAAAGAAGGTAAAATATATACAGATAACCTAAGAGAATGTTGTCTGTTGAAAGGGAAGTTTATCTTCCGAGAACTTGTATAACAGTCAAGCAAAATTAAATTATGTTTTATATTATTTAATTTATTGTTAAAATTTATTGTTAAATTAAGAATCTATTTCTAATTTATTGCAATATTATTATTATTATTATTATAATATACTTTAGCAATTTCATGCAAAGCTTAAAACATGTTAACAATTAATAATTAATAAAAAATAAAACAATAAAATGTAGCCAAATAGACACTAACCAAAACAGACACAGTCCAATGATTTATATAAACTTATATCACTTGTATTAAATTAGTTAACAACGGGCGAGTTAAGTGAACGCTGAGTAGTTTATTGATCTTCGTTTACTAGCCACTTAACTTAATTGGTGCTGACAGAAACAGTTCAGTCACTGAATACCTACCAGATATTATCCAAAGCTTAAATAGCATTCTACAGGTTTCCTATCTAAACATCATACTTCTTATGTTATAGTTATTAAGTAAAATAAATAGGTTTGTTCTCCATTTTTTTATTTTTAAAAAGTATGGTTATATTTTTCTGTATCCAAGTATCGTTCAAGCCAAATATGAATTTAGAAAAAAATATTGTCCATTTATGAAAAATAATTTAATTTAATTTAATTTGTGAAGCCAAGCGGCCGTACAAATGGCTACAGTGCATCTTTACATTATTATCTTGACATGCATACATTACAAAATTTCATTATACTCCTAAGCAGCATTACATACAATCTTTGCTTTAATATTACAATTAATACAATCCATACGATACAATCAATTTTATTGTAAAAAATTTTAAAACTTGAATAAAACATTTCATAATTAACAGGTGACGCAATGTACCAGAATAAAAACAGACATTATAAAAATAATATTATTATGTATAGACAATATCAGTATAATATAAAACAGATTAAGCAAAATCATTCTAAAAAATAATACTTTTATACTACAGTCACTCTTACTCATTCATCTATAACTAACGCTCTCAGCTTTAATACATTAACAATAAAATAATATAAATCATTCAACTGGTCAATAGTGGTTACACTTAACAAATCTTGGAGATCTTGAGAGTGTCTACCAAGATAACGAGACCGCAAGGAGGCATAAACGGGACAAACTAAGAGAATGTGGTACAAAGACTCAGGCTCACGCCGTGAACACACCGTACATACTCCAGCACAGTCAATGGCATAAGTGCAATGGTTATAATAAATTTTAATTGTATTTTTATAGCTTAACCGCAGCTGACACATAATCCTAAGTTTGCTAAAGCAAACTCTAAACTTAAGATAGTCTTCACCTCCTCCCAGGGAACTAATACATCTGTAAATTGGATTATATCTTGATGAGCACACACCATCAATATCTGCCCCCAGACAATGATTATGGAATTTTTCTAACAAATTCGGCATTTCTCTACGCAAAAAATGATGCTCCGTCCGGCCATACATATATTCACAACCTATTACACTCAACAGGGATCTCAAATGAGAAGCCAAATTAAAAACTTGCGGTCCACCTTTTCCGGAATCAGTTTATGAAAAATAAATAGTTTAAGTATGACCGAAGAAAATTCTACTACTAATATTGTAGATGGGATATGCTAAATAATAGAAAGGAAGTGAAGTATTAGGGGCGATTTCAAGAACACACTGAATACTATTTATTTTGACAACGTTATACTAACAAGTCATAACTTATCATCAATATGAACGACTTTACTAATAAATATATTCGCACACGAACAGAGCAACTTTTTAATACAAAAAAAAATTCTACGAATATTTCAATAATAATCTTACTTTTTATATCATTTTTACTTTCTCTTACTCCTAGTAAGAGGAAGTATTGTAATCGTGTCAAATTTTCGATATCGAGTTTTCACCGGAAATATCCGTTTGGAGGTCCCTGAGCCTCCCTGAGTCCAAAAAAGTGGTTTTTAGCAAATGGTCTGTGTCTGTGTGTCTGTGTATGTCTGTGAACAGCATAGCTCAAAAACGAAAAACCGTAGAAAGTTGAAACTTGATATTCCGTCTAGGTATCACCATGGCATCTGACAGTGGGTCACCTGTCAAAATTCCTCAACCGGAAGTACCACTTTACTTAGTGGTTTTTTTACGTTTTTGCAATTTTCTCAAAAATGGCTCCAACGATTTTCTTCAAACTTGGTATATCATCTACACATACAAAGAGCTACAACTTTTATTTGAAACATTTCTCTGGGAAAATTCATTTAGGGCACTTACCGGGGAAGGTTGGGGTTAGGTTTTCATCTAAAGTGCTATTTCACTTTATTAAACAATTCTAACATCTAAATAATGTTAATTAGAATTAAATATGTTGTTGAAATTCCAAGTTTGATAAAAATCGGATAACCGGAATGCGTTTACTTTACCACTTTACTAAATGATTTTTTCACTTTTTCGCGATTTTCTCAAAAGTGGCTGCTACGATTTCCTTTAAACTTGATATATTAACTACTCATACAAAGAGCTACAACTTTTATTTACAACATTTCTCTAGGAAAATTCATTTAATGGCACTTTTAGTGGAGGGGCGGGGTTATGTTATTCACTTAAGTGCGATCATTGTTGATTATACAATTCTATCATCCAAACAAAATTAATTAGAAATAAATGGATGGCCAAAATTCCGAGTTTCAAGAAAATTAGTTAACCGGAAGTGGGCTTTTACTGAACGGTTTTTTTCCGTTTTCGTCGTATTTGAATTAATTTGGTACACAAACTATAAAATTTGTCAATTATAATTTTGATAAATGGAGTAAGAGAAAGTTGTGTGAGTGTTTCACACTAGATTTTTTTTTTTTAATTTTATTTAGTCTCTATTGCCATCGATCTGTTCAAAACCATGCAGCCATTTCTCAACAGCATATAAATTATTGCCATCACAAATATCAATTATTTCTTCCGAATCTTGAAAAGTCAATCAAGATTTCCACAATTTCTACTATAAAAACATTCTTCAATATTTGTTCTTACTTGTTTTAGTAAAGTAGCATCAATTCTTTTATTGTCTGTATCTTTAGATGGAGAAGATAGAATGCTTTTCATAAACTTATCTGTATCTTTCTCTTCAACTTCACTGGTAATCATATTCTTGATCATCTTCTTCATCTTCAACTTTATCAACTTCAGTTTCTTCATCATTTTCAATTTTAGCATTTTCATAAATTAAGGCTACCCTTAATCTATTTAATAATTCTTTTTTCTTACCATTACTTTTAAGGCTTCTACATTTTAAATGTTCCTTCAATTCCGTGACTTTCGGAGAATTTATGTTTTCAATAGTTAATTCGGAAATTGCCTAAGAATATTAAAACCGTAATAATAATAAGGAAAAACCCACAAAATATTAACCAAAATTAAATCACCATTCACTCTTTCTTAGTTTTTAGCATAATCCCGGACGAGCCCCCAAAAATATGTAGATGGGATATGCTAAATAATTGGTAGGAATTGAAATATTAAGGGCGATTTCAAGAACACACTGAATACTATTTATTTTGACAACGTTATATTAACAATTCACAATTTATCTCAAGATGAAGGACTTTTCTAATGCAATATATTCGCACCCAAACAGATCAACTTTTTAATATATAATAATCCTACGAATATTTCTGTAATAGTATTTGTCGTCACCTTTTATATCATATGGGTTTTTAATTTTATCGAGTCTGTATTGCCATACTGGCTAAATTATATTTAATTCCCACAATATTGAGAGCAACAGAGCAACAGTAATGAAATCCTTTCTAGTGGTAGATTTGCAGGAAAGCTGTTATTTGTCTTTGATGATATTTACACCGTTTCTAAAGGGAGAGATCTTGTAAACGAAGAAACTTGATTTAGGCTTGGTCACGTTAAAAAAGTTAACTTACTACCCTAAGTTAATTGTAGAAGCAAAGTGAGTTGGTTAAGTTCGAAAAAACATAACAAGCACATCACGTTGAACGCCTGATAAAGCCCTTCCTTTCAGGATATACACCATACGGATGACACCATAGAAACGCACCACAGAAGAGATATTTATGAAATTCGAGCGTAACTGGTGCGCTATGCGGTGTGGAATCATGGGGTATCATTCCACATTTAAAAAGAACATTTTGCACCCTACAATAGATTCACAAAATGGTCACCGTGCAGTATAACTCGCTGAAGCTTTTAATATTCGTTTTTGGACTTTTCGAGTGGAAATTAAAGATTTAAACAATAATTTAAGGTACCTCGCAAAAATATGATCAAACATTCTATTTTTTGTCACGTACAATACGCAATGTGTCATCCATCTAGAAGAGAAATCTTTGTACGGTAAACCGTCCCTGTTATCTGGAAAACGTAAAAATTGATCAGAAGTTCTTGAAAACAAAATAAATCGAAAGAAGCCTCTACAAATCAGTTGGTCAAATATTTTCCAGAGATCAAAGCGGTCAGAGATCTTCAAGATAGGACCAATGGAACTTTGACATACAAACAATTTCTTTCTAAAGATCCTTTTTAATCTGTATTGAAAAAATAATTTCTGTAAATATTCCATTAACAATACACTGGAACTGAAATAAACGAGGCAAATTTCCTTAAGAGTGGAATAATCTTCCACAAAATGGAATACGTCCATTCCTAAACCGGGGAGTTACACAAAGAACACAAATCTATCTCTCTATTCAACTAGGAACAATAGCTCACACATCAGTTTTAAAAAAGAACATTAAATATCTTTAAATAAATAAAAAAAACCTATATTACGAGGTTTAATTCCTTAAACACAAAAAAAGAAGGGACAGGATAACCGAGCGCGTCTTAAAGACTCGACAACTGAAAATTATCATTGATAATACTGTGGAAAAATAATCTCGCCATTTCAAAAAAAAAAAAAAATAATAAGAGCGAAGGAATTATATCTAATTGAGCAACTATTACAACCCAAACTTAAATTTAAATTCCGTTATTTAACTAATTTATTTTTACATCTTCACAACTGTCATTAGAACAAAAAATAATTATAAAGTTGAGATTTTAAAAATAAATAATATATAATTATTAAATTAAATAAAATAAATGATAAAAGAAATTCTAGAGAAACAAACTATACAGACATTCTATTAGAGTGAGAATCAAACAAAGCCATCTATACAAATTAAATGAAATTAGCATTGCCACTCATCCTGTCTCTCTCTAGTTTCAATTAAATATCTCTGCAGTACTAAAGTAAAATTCAATAAATTATAGCTATTAAATGGAATAAAACAAGTTCAATAACTTCTAATAAATAAAATTTATAACAAACAACCTTTACATTATTAAAATTTGTATTTTCTATTTAATTTAAAATAATTTAAAAATTAAAAAGAATAATTATTAATACTAATAGGTACTAAAATATAAATTAAAATCTTTCTAAATCGTAGGTTTTACGACAATTTTTAACATATTATTTATATTGTAATTTTCTTGTAACTTCCGCAGGAAGTTGTAAAATTTTACGTCATGTTTACAATAAATAAAATTTCTTGTTGATATAGTATTTATAATTGGCTTATAAGTTTTGAAAGAGTAGACTGATTCTCCATATATCGTCATCTATTACAATATGGTGGATTTTTTATTTCACGATACTTTGCGATACTTATTGTTTCGGGAAGAGACGAGATATTTAATAGAAGCCGATCTTTATGGTAGGTTAATGGGGAAACAGTCCAGGCAGGCACTGAATTCTTTTTGAGTTAAATAGCTTATCGAGACCCATTGGCGGTTCTTGGGTTTTGATAGTGGAGATTCACTCTGATTATTTATGTTTCCTCAATTTTTTGCATCAAGAGAGAGATAAATCAGATACGTTGATTTCATCCAAGAGATTTCTTCTTATCCTCGCAAAAATCAAGCAAGCAAAACAATATAGACTTTTACTTATCTCAAATTTACAGTTAAAAAGTATTTTTATCATAAATAAGTTGTTTGAACTCTCATATAACTAATCTAACGTGAAATTGGAGAGAGTGGATAGATGACAATAAATTGCGGCTTCAAGGAAATAAGACTTTTTTGATGTAGTAGCAAACTACTTCGTGAGAAGGAAAGATCAAAGAGAGGGCGGATAGTGAGCGAATACCATTATATTGCAAGAAAGGGACAGTTCAAGAGTGCAGGAAGCATATTATCAGGTCGGATAGAAAGGAAGAGTTGAGGTTTACATAAAAACAACGCCTCTTATGAGCAGGTCCAAGTCTGGGCAGAGTTTCAGGTCACGTGAGACAGCGAAACCCGCACGATTCCGATTTTCAGTAGCTAATATGGCTTCCAGATATAGCACAATCTGAAATATTTGACGTTGCCAGGAGCTTGGATGAGATTATTGCCGGCATATAATCGGAGCAAGACCTGTTAGTAGTTACAACCTAGTATGAAGGCTTTTACTTTGATTGATTTTTACTTTCTACAATTTTGGTCTAGGATAGTGGTGCGGTGAGATTTTTCCTGAAGGTTGCGGGTTACTATCTCAGGGTTTCGGTTAGCTGGCCATATTTTGGGAAAATATAATGTTGATGGTTTAGAATTTGGGACACCTTTACTAAGGAGAACCGAAAATGCCATTTTACAGCAGTCTGACCCAAAATAGGAAATGGTTATAGATTTAAGCACTCCCTGATCTGAAAATGAGATAGATCTGTAGGTACAAGATCTGTACTGCATACAAATGCGCTTGCAACAAGTAACAGAATGACACATTGTATGAGAGGAGTTACCCACCCATGCTCTCCAAATGAATCAATTACTGACCTCCACCGCTAAGTAAATTACTTGGCCAGCGCCTTCTCACATGTCGAGTGGGTTTACCAGGAAGTTTTGAAGATGAGAGCTGGTCTATTAGAAGACTAGAATGAGATGGTGAGAATGAAATATTTCTTGTATAGAGCCGAAATTAAATCTTTTACAAAAAGTACTTTTTAGATCTAGGTAAATGATTCTATTGGAGAAGTAATATTATGGTGCATTGGTTATTCGACATAGCATTTATAAGATTTGGAGACTATAGATGTTGGAATGTTTGGCTGAACCCCACACTTTGAGTCTATAAGTTTAAAACGGGTTAAGTAGCGAGTAATATCAATACTTTGTTGTTTAATGGTCAGTTTTAGTTCATCTGTCAAAGGAATCTTGAAATCAAATAATAATAATATTGATTTCTTGAAAGTTTGAGTCATATATATGGATTCCAGGTCAGTCGTTTGCCAATATAAGAGTACAAGTATCGTGTTAGGACATGGCGCTGAGAGTGAAGGTTATGTTTTGGCATTTCCGGACATTCACTTTCATATTCCACCTAAGAAATCATTTCCAAGAGAATTTAAGGGTTATGGTCAGAAAGAGGCGAGATATGTCACCTACATTGGTGAAGGTGGGGGTTTAGGGTGAGTTGGAAGGACAGAAGAAAGGATATGAAAAGTATATGATCGAGAATACAACCTTGAAGACATTCAGCCTCCACAGAGTGAACAGAAGAAGTCTTCTTGTTCCGTGACTAAGCAGAAATATCGATTAGTAAGATATTAACTAGTAAGTATGAGGTAGAAGAAGATTTTTGAGTTTCCACAACAAACCCGGATTTACCAAAGCCGATCAAATGCTTGCACAATGTCGAGAAAAGCACCCGAGCTGAAAAAAGATTAAACATAAAAATGGAAACTTAAAAAAATTAAAATTTATACATCAAGTTTAAGCAAATAACTTTTGGTACCATTACTATTTAGCAAATATATGAATTTTATTTTAGGAATTGGGGCGAGTGTGTAGTTTATTTGTTAATGATACATGGACTTTTAAGTGGGATTGACCCCAAGTTCGAGCTCCACGCGTATAATAAATTTTATATTTTGTTTAAAACATGTTAATAGTAAAGTAGGTGCTAAGCTTTGGTCCCCGCCCCCGTCCACGACACCTAATTTGGTAGTTGGACGTTAGGCCCGCTTGAAAAAAAAAAAATTTTAGGAATCTAAGCGGTGGAGCCCCCCCAATGTAGCAAAGTTTATTTGAAATAAAATTTAAAAAAAAAGAAGATATTTATCTATAGTTTTTATTTTCATGTTATGCCATGTTAGGCTGTAAGATAAACATAATCTGCGAGCTATATCACAGGTACAATTGAATTCTGACTCTATTGCTAGTGCACAAGAGAGCTTGGATGTTCCAAAGTGTAACCTTACTATATTGAAATATAAATCCCATATAGCAGATTCTATAAAAGTAAACATATATATATATATATATCTCTGTATAAGGAAAAAATTATATTGTGTTTGTTACAAACACTACACAGAACATTTCATCTTGATTTACATATGAATAAAAGTTTCAGTAAATTAATCGTTATAGATTAAAAGTAATTAATTTTTCCTTTCGTTCAGTTGAACCGAAAGAGGAGGAATGGTGGAGGAAAAAAGGAAAAAAAAAAAAATGAAGGAAAAAAAATATCCATTGATTGTACAAATGAGATGAGATTTAATTGTGATGCAAAGTACTCGTGAACCCAACGAACGATCGTGAAATATAATTGGAAACTTACTTAATTGTCCCTTTCCTTTCTGACTTTACATTTCTCTTTCATTTAAAATTATTTTTTTATTAAAAAGAAAAAATTATCTATTTCTTAATTAAAAAAAAAAAATCTGGTATGAAACACTCACACGACTTTCTCTTACTATTGTCAATATAGGTATACGTATATCTATATATATATAGATCTGGTGGAGGACCAGGCCTTAGGGACCAGACAGGTAGGGATTTACATTGTGGACCATGACACCATTAACATGAACCACATGCAGCATTTGAAAATTAATGCCACAAATTACGCAAAATTACTTAAGATCCATTATTTTGGAAAAATATTACAAACAATAGTTCAAAATTTACACACACAAAAAAAATCGTTATTGTCGTTAGTATCATTTTTGAAAAAAAACATAACAAATAACTCCTAAAATCTATTCTGGAATGTTGCCCTCTCGGATAACTGATTCTTTTCAAATATGATATTCTAACAATGTTTCTAATGTACATTAATGTTATATAGGTTATATTTTTGCGGATACATTGAAGAGGAGAGAATATTTTTTTTGGGAATGAGGTAGAAGAAATAAACTAGACACACTCAACAGTATTGTAATTGACAGAAATACGTAAATAATAACTGCAAGGACTTTACAGGATTGAATGATGTTTGAGAATAAGATAGTGAGAGAATGATTAAGGGAGAGAGAGAGAGAGAGAGACAGACTTGCTGAAAATTAGAAAGTATGTAGAATGATGGTTGCTGACTGGTGTCGATAATTGTTCTAAAAACTCTTTCTTTGTAGAGCTAGCTCGCCTCTTTTTATGTGGAATTCTCCCTCCCTGGTTTGGCCTAGATAGGGAGTAATTAGGTTCTTTAGAGTCCCATGTATCTTAATGATTCTAATGATTCGAGTCCCATTGTACTTTGTGCTGTAGAGCCCCATGTATCTTAATAATTCAAATTCCATTATACTTTGTACTGAAGTGGTACTTTAAAGGAAAGCTTAACCGTCACTTGTTCCCATAATAATAATAAAGCTTTATTTGCACGCTTTACAGAGAAAAAGCTTCTCCTTTTGGAGGTTAATCATTGTACATTCCAATACGATGTTTACAATATTATACAAAAGTAAACATTGTAACAAATAATTTTATAAAAAGGCTAATTAGAGCACAAATTCGTAATAAAATTAATACAAGAACAAAACATTCAGAAAACAATAAAATAAAATAAATACATTGGTAATTTAAATAAAGATGGAATAAAATATATATCTGATCAAATGAGCAAAAACTAAATGTAAACTAAATACTTTACAACATAAATAACTAAAAATTTTCTTAAACAATACGTCTCAAAATAATTTTTCACCACTTTATTCTAAACAGTTCTATCACTTGCTGTGGTCCACCTACTCTGGACTGCCATTTCATCTCTCCATCTCACTACTACCTGGGGACTTTTTTTTCCCTTTTCCGATCCCTTGGCGTCCATTCGGAACTTCTTTTAGCCGACCTTCTATAGTGGAAGAACGAAATGGAAAAATAAAAAGTTTTGAAAAATATTTTAAGTGAAATAATTTTGGCAAAAATAATGTATTTTAGAGGCAGGTACTATAATTTAAGGTCATTGCAGCTAAAGAGAAAAAAGCACCGGAATCCGTTAGGAAAATAACAATGCTACTTGGCCAATTGTTTTGTAAGAGAAAATCCCCCGTTAGAGAGGGCATTCCTTCAGGATAGTCTGAACAGACACTCAAGCCAGAACACTTGCTTCAGGAATCGCTCTCTTAAACTCAGTGCCAGTGATAGTGATTTGCCTTTATTCTAGATAAACATCTGATTTATTAAGATATAGGTGTGATATTGTAAAGTACTTAAATTTGCTTAGAGAATAATATATTTATTTTAAAAACAGTGGTGCTCTGTTGATTATTACTAATAATTCTCTCTTAAACATATATACTTACAAGCCCATTTACAAAACCGCTCAAGCCACTACAAACTACTGCACATCACACCAATTACATTTCACTTCTATCCTCCATTCGGACCACATGACCTGGCCAGTTCCACTTTAATCAATGGGCCACTACTTGCAAATCCTGATTTCGGCAAAGCTTTTCTTTTCCTGCCTTTTAACTCCTAACATACTCCTCAACATTTTATTTTGAGTTATGCGAAGTCGATCGGAAAGGTATTTTGTGAAGGCCCAGGTCTGACTTCCATACAGAATGCAGGGCTAAACACACTGCACTACTTTTCCCATAGAACCCCACAAAAAAACAATTTTCCCCGGGAAATTGTTTCAAATAAAAGTGATAGATATTAATGTGTTTGCATAGTACACGAAACTTTAAAGAAAATCGATGCAGCTGTTTTCGTGAGAAGTGCGAAAAAGTGAAAAAAAAAACAGAACATTCAATTAGTTTGCTTGGGAAACCCTCTTTATCGCGGTATAAAAACAATAAAATTTTAAGTGAAAATTATTTAGAGAATATTTATTTATAAGGTGGAAATAGTAGATTTTCAATTTCCTAATAAAAAATGGAAACTATATATTATGTGTTATTATTAACGGCAGTGATGTCAGTCTTTTTTTTATATTAAATAATTAAAATTTAATAAAGCTAAATTGAATACATTGTTTGTTTTAAAGGCCCATTCGTTCGCGTGTATGTGTTTTCACAGATTATCTCAAAAACGAGGAAGTCTCAAACTTCCGTCCATCCATCAACTGGAAGTATAACATAACAAATGTTTTCTTTCGCGATATTTTCTTAAACGTCTCCAACGATTTTCTTCTGAACTTGCTATACTATCTACACATCCTTATCATTTTTTTATTTGAAACATTATCCCGGGGTAAATTCTGGGGATTCTGTAACGTTAAGTTTCAGTCTAAAGTATCCCTTCAATACAGTATATATAAGTATATCGTTCGATTGCCTTTATAGTTCTTACATATTTCTGGATTTTTAAGGTATCGAAGTAGCAACGAAATATGTAACTTTTAGTTTCAATCGTCTACTCAATAGATTCCGCTAAATCCCAGGCAAGGTGGTAATTAATACTTATTTTTCTATCCGCGTGGATAGCTCATAGACACAGTTACAACAGAGACGCTTAACCGACGCTTAGAGACGCCACTACTCTTATTCATTACTCTATTATTTTGTAATCTTGAAGATCTTTTGCTGTTTGTTTTAATTCTGAAGTTGTGTAACGGAGTTGTGTTTGACTTTTTGCTTCTTCAATATTTAAGCGTTATATTTACTAAAAGAAGTGCTGTATTTACTTCCTGTGTTGCGTCAAAGTTACAGCCTCATTGCGTGATACATTCAATCATTCTTTTGATCATTTAATTCATTTTTTTAGTGCCTATTAAGGGCCTTTACAGCTGTGGTGACTACTTCAGGCCAACTTCAGGCAGTGTCAACCTGACAAATGCAAATTACTTATATTAACTTCTTACAACTATCTGTGAGTAAAGATAATTTTCCTATCTTTCCCATTCTCTTGTGATGGATGCAAGAAATATAAAAATATATTTAATTTGAAAAAATCAAAATTAAGAAGAATATTGACATTCCCTTGCAAAAGGATAGGCCAGATAGAAGAAGTCCAGTTACTGGGAGAGTTCATGAACCTTAATAGCATTGTCCTACCCCTTCTTCTCACAGGGGAGGAATTGAACGAACAATTAGAGGACATTCCTTCAATATAGTTTGTTATAGACACCGAAGCAGAACACTTGTTTTTCGCTCACTTAGCATCAGTGCATATAATAAGTTAATAATTTATTTGCAAATACTTGTAGTTATTCTTTTAATAGAATATATTTATTGTTAGCAGTGGTGACTACTTTCTTATTTCTGATACTTCACTCTCTTAAACATATATACTTACTTTCAAAACCGCTCAAGCTACTACAAGCTACCACTACAAACTACAACAACACACCAAAAACATTACACTCTCTATCTGAAACTCACTATTTAAATTCAGTTATTATAAGCTAGCAGATGCCACTTGTGCGATATATGAAATCGCCAATAATGGTAATCTATCGTTTTTTTATTAGCGCCTTCAGCATAAGTTATAATACTCATACGTAATAATAAATTTGTACCTTTACTTCAAGACAGGTGTCTCTTGACTGTCTACTTAAATTATATGTATCGGTTGGACGCAATCTATTCACCACAGAGAACGTTGTTTTTCTGTCTTTTGTTGCTACGCTACCCCTTTAACTCACTTATTTCAGCAAGATCTGCCTATGGTGTCGTATTGGAGTTCCTGCAGAGTTCTAATTTCCCGGATGAATGGGCATGCAAATACGCTACAATAGTATTATTATACTTCAGAAGCATTGCTAGCAAATTACAAATTTGAAACAAATCTGTTAACCCAAATATGCGCTTTTATAGAATAGGTTTTTGATTTTTTGTAATTTTCTCAAAAATGTGAGTAACGATTTCCTTTAAACATGGCAACATATAACTAACTACACATATATAAACGTATCACTTTTACTTGTAACAGTTTCCAATGTTAAATTTCAAAAGCAGTTGTGTTTTTGGTGCACTCTACTGGACCATTTCTCTACTTGCCAAAATTAGTAGGTAGGTACTTATACCCCCACCATCTCCATATCTATGTTAGGACCAATATCCAAAATTTGATTTTAAAGAATATTTGTCCTTTTATATATAATTGTATTAACAGGAGAAAGAGAAGTTGGTGAGAGTGTAAATGCTCACACCAGATTTTTTTGTTTATTTTATTTATTTTTAATTTTTTGGAAAATTACACTGGCGCTCTGTCCAACATGTAGTGGAAGAAAGAAATAAAAGAAAATAATAGTTTTGAAAAATAGTTTAGAATATTTTATAGTTTGAAAAATTCTAATTTTATTAATATTTTAAATGTATCTTAGTGCAGTGAAAAGAGTCAGGTACTGTAATTTGGGGTCATTGCTATTAGGGAAATAAAGGCACAAAAATCTGTTAAATTAATACCATGCTACCTTGGCAAACTGTTTTATTAGAGAGAGCATTCCTTAGTCTGCCTTCTGCTTTCAAAGAATATAGTCTGCATTTTGCTTCGAAAGCCAGTACACTTGCGAGATTTGTTGTAAACACCAAGGAGAACACATCAGAACTGTACCAGTTTTAAGTTTATTATAAGCTTATTACTGTGACATTTTAAAGAACTTAATTTCTCTTAGAGAATATATCTATTTCAAAAACAGTGGTGCTCTCTTGATTATTACTAATATTTCTATCTCAAACATACTAACAAGCCCTTTTACAAAACCGCTCGTGCTTACTACAAACATACAACAACATCTACACCAATTACATTTCAAACAATAAGAAGTTTTTACAGTTCAAAATTCGTAACGATATTCAAAAATATATTTTATTTATAAAAACAAAATATGACTCCTACTATTGTTTCCGTTTTAGAAGAAAATAAAATGAAACAAACAAAAAAAAAAGGAAGAAAAGCAAAGAGAGATTTTAAAAAGCCAAGAGGAAACAATAGAGACTAGAAATGATACTCAATATCTTAGTCTATAGCGTTTACCCCACCCCAAACTGAGGGCGAAAAAAAAAGCTCTCAGTAGTCAGTTTTAAAAATACTTATATATAGAAGAAAGAGGGTGTGTGAGAAGGATGAGAGAATAAAAAAAAAAAAAAATAAAGGATAGTGAAGAAGAGGTAAGTTAACAAGGATTGGTTGGAATGGGAAACGCAAAATGACGTAGAAAGCCCCATCTTACGCCCGGTCTACTTCCAATTCAATCAAACTCACTTCTCTCCCCCCTTTTTGATTCATAATCGACCTATTTAGTGAACGCAAGGATAAAGATGGTTACATATCCGTCATTTATCGCCCCTGCCTCCACCCCCTGATGTTCATTTAAATAATTGTATTTTGTAATTATTTTTTCCCCTTTTTTTATTGGTATTAATTTTTTTTAATTACTTACAATTAACAGAAAAAAATAATTTTTAAAGTACCTATATTTATGATTTTCCACATAATGTTTATATAATAACTAATTTTAATGATATAAATTGAGGATTTACCTTTTGAAAATAGTTAAGTTTCCAAAATAAATTATATAAACAAGTGTTTAACTTAAAAATCAGGATTGGAACACTTACTCTTATGATATTATTATTATTTATTTTTTCTCACCTAATGCTGGCATTTTTATTTTTAAGAAAGGTGCCGGTTGTACCAAGCACATTTTCATTGATTATTTAAGAATAGCCGCACAATGCGGCATGTATCCAAAATGGCGACTTTTTGAATATAAGTGGTTAATTTGGGATGAATATTGAGAAGCGTGATAACATCATGTAGGCATTTGGGGACAATTCCAGTCGTGGAAATGACAAGAGGAACAACCGTGATTCTCTCTGCCCTCCATATTCTTGTAATTCCCCCCCCCCAAGCTCGGCATACTTTCTTTGCTTCTCCTCAGCAGTTTTATCCACACACACACTTAAATTATGTGTGTTGAGGCACAGCGATGTCTATTAATTTTACATCCTTCCTTAATTTGTCTTCATGGATGTTATCTGGCCTATTATAACTAATATTCCTGTCAGTTATAACAGATCTGTCATAATATAAGCGGTATCTGCTGTCCTCCAGCACTGGGGATGGAATATACTTATAATATGGTACAGCCATGGTTTCTAAGAAACCACATCTAATTGCCAATTCTCGATGAACAATTCTAGCGACATTGTTGTGAAGCTTGGTGTATTCATTGGGGGGCGAAAACCCAACATTCACCAATAACATGAGGAATAGTTTCAGTCAGACAATACCTGTCACTGCAGCGTTATTATTTTAACGCCTGTCAACGCCTTATTATTTTAATTTAAGGGGCGTCAACATCTATGGTCATTGGCGGCTCCCGGAGCAGTGCACTGCCGGCCTCCGGACAATGTTCTCTCGTTACCAGTGAACTGTAGATGCTCCTAGATCGGACTCGAACCTAGGACCTGCGCGTGGGAGTCTAGTACACTAACCACTTAGCTATTCCCTTCACTCACATGACATTATTCGTTGTCAAATTAAATATATGCAGTGTTGGCCCCTTTCTTAAAAACTTTAGTATCTTAAAGTTGACGCCTAATTAAGGCAAATTTTTTTGAGTTTCCGCGAAAAAGCAGAGTATAAAATATATATGAAAATAGTTTCTCTATTTTTGTTTCTTTTAATTTTAATTGATTGATGGAATTCTCTAAAAATTTGTTATCTAAACAGCCACCAATAACCTGCCAGTCATCCGCTTAGGATCTTATATGTTCAGGAGGAGTATGATCTAATATTTTTTAGATAGCAGTTCCCAGAGATGTGCATCTTTTAAAAAGCAAGCTTTTTTCGTTTTTCTTAAATTCATTATTGTTCCTAAATTGTGCAAAGTTCTGGAATTTTTCCCGGACATAATAATTTTACTGAATAGGCATTACAAATATAATAGCAAATTTAAAAGTAATTATATGTTAAGAAGAAATGAAAAACAATGTTGGAATTATAATATATACATATAAATAAAAAAAAGAGAGAAAGTAATAATAAGTTCGGTTAAAGGCGGTTAAAGTTACAAAAATTTAGAGTTAAAGTTAAAATAAAAAAGTCCCTTATTATACTGGGCCTAATGGTAGTTTATGCTTCCTTAACGGAATGGCAAAATCAATAATGCTGAAAAGCCTATGCAAATTTGCAAAAAAAAAAAAAAAATATAAATAAATTACAATTAATCTTTGCATTTTAACACAGTATGATCTTATTTTATGTTTTAATCATTTTGTGAAATTTATGACGGTAATAAAAAAATAAAAAAAAAATTCAATTTTACAACCTATAAAAAGCATCCCCTCCTTAACATAATTTCACTACAAAATATCTCCTTTATTGAACTTTTTTTTTTTCTTTTTTTTTAATAATGTTTTGCAATGTAGATTAAATTATAAAAGAATTTTCTAATAACCAATAATAGAAGAAATCTGTGAGCATTCGGAAAATTACATAATTTTCTCATAAAAAAAGTAGTTAAACCAAGTTTATAATCAAAATATTTAAAAAAAAATTAAAACTCACCTCGCTTTTCATTGGGTCCGTATTAATTTGGCACATATATGTACCTCTATCTTCTTCTTGTACGTTACGTATGTGTAAATTCCAAGTACTGTGGTCGGAATGCGATACAGCAACACGAGGATTGTGCGTGATCACGTGTTCGTGTATCGCCTGTATTGCCTTCGTGTCCGCTTTCACCCACCCAACCTAAAATTAAATAAAATATAGGATATATTTATGACATATGTCAGAAAAGTGAAAAAAATATTGCTATATATTTTATTTTATTTGTTTAAAAATAATTTTCGGTCAAAACAGGTTTAATGCAATCGCTCATAGAAGGAATCCTTTGATAGTTCTTCTCTTTCACTTTGACTGATTAAAAAAACAAATGCAGAAAAATACACATTAAAGCAGCAAATATTCACACTGCTACAAATGAAAATTACAGTTTTGTTATGTTGGCACACTTGTCGCAAAAATAAATACCAAAATGTGAATTTGATCAGACAAATAGTTTGTTCATATGGCTGGTTAAATTAAGCGTGTTGTGTATTTTTGACAAAATGAATGAACTTGAATATCGTTCCGTTATAAAATTCTTCGTTTTAGATGATTTATTGTCAGCAGAAATTCATCAAAAATTGGTGAAAGTGTATAAGGAGTCTGTACCTTCGTTATCAAGAGTAAACAAATGAGCAGCTGAGTTTAAACGTGGTCCTATATCGTTTGAAGATGATCCACGTGAAGGGCGGCCAAAAACTGCAACTGCCGAATAAAAATATCGAGAAGATACACAATATGGTTCTAGATTATCGACGATTAAAGAGTAAGAGATAGCTAAGGCTGTAGGCATCTCAAATGAAACGGTACGACACATTTTACACGAAGAACTCAGTATGACAAAGCTTTGTGCAAGATGGGTTAAATGATGTTCACAAACAAATGAGGAATCGAGTTTCTCAGAAATGTTTGCGCAGTTTTAAGAAGAATCTAATCAATTTTCTGCGCCGATTTGTTACGATGGATAAAACGTGGGTTCACCACTTTACACTTGAATTAAAACAATAGTCCAAGCAGTGGATAGAAGCCGGTGGCTCTTCACCGAATAAAGCAAAGACAAATGCATAGGCTGGAAAGGTTATGGCTTCTGTTTTATGGGATTCCAAAGGGATTCTTTTAATTGGCTACAATGCACCCACCCACAAAGGCGCTTTGGCAATGAGAAAATTGAAGGATTTGAAGTATAGATTGTTGGAACATCCTCCCTATTTGCCAGATTTGGCTCCCTCCGACTTTCATCTATTACCAAACCTTAAGAAATTAGTGGTTGGAACGTATTGGGTCAAATGAAGAGGTGATAGCAGCAATAAATGGATATTTTGAAGACCTTTCAGAATCGAACTTCAGGGATGGAATCCCGTTATTGGAGAAACGTTGGACCAAGTGCATTGAAGTAAAGAGAGACTACATTGAGAAATAAATGCTTTTTTAAAATTAAAAAAACTCATTTTTACTGTTACGCCGAGAACTTTTCACCTTGCCCACTATGTATGTATGTATAAATATAATATATAAGACTTTGGCGTAACAGCTAATGATTGGTCAAGGTTTGCGAGAGAGCCATTTTTGTTGTTTGGGGAGGGGGGAGGAGCGTATGGTAAATATGTCGCGGTTTTCACAACCATTTCGTTCTGGACTGTCTAGGTTCGATACAAACTGTTAGCAGCCCACTTTTTCTCAAGATGAATGCTGTGTCAACACTGTCGTTCTTGCATCATAATCTTGCACCAAAGAGCCGTATGCGCTAGTCACTTACACAATGCTTGAGAACTAAATATTACGTCATATGGCAATTAATAATTCTTTTGAGTCTAATTATAGTCTATTCTTTAAATGTTCTTCATTAAAAACAAAATTTGTTGAATGTCCTCCCGATCCAGTCTTCAGAATATCAGGTCATTCCTAAGATGCAGGTGTCTAAAGAAATAGATATTTTTTTTTTTAAATCATCTTTTCAATTTTTATAATTTTAAAAAATTGTACAAACTTTTTTATAATTTTAAAAAATTGTACAAACATTTTTATAATTTTTAAATTTAGAATTGTATTATTATCGAGACAGTTGACTTTTCTCCAAAGGACGCCGAATGAAGCATTAAACTAATTCAAGTAATGGATCTAAAAGTCTCTTTATCAGCAGCTCTCACTGAAGACAATCTTAGGAGAAGTATATGGGCAATAGAAGGAGAAGTTAAAGAGAGTAGGGACTAGTCCAACCGCCCGCTTATAAAGGGTGCCTGACCGCCATTCACTCTCAATCCAAGGCCATTCGAACAACCATCAACATTCAACGACTATCGTTCTCACGTTACCATACTCTCACTGAACATTATAAGTCCTTGGTAGCAAGAGAAGTGCTAATATTCTCATTCAATGCAATTAGTATTCAGTTAGTCTAACATAAATATCTTCAACCTAAGATTTTCTTTTCTGTCCAATCTCCCAAAACATACACTACATTTCTGGATTAGCCACTACTCTCTTCTTTTGTAACTTGTCCTTCCAATGCCCATATAAATTCTTCTTAAATTGCCTCCCCCGGGAGGTAGTTTCATCAGGGAGACATGTAGATCTATTATATTCAAAATATTCTGTGTTGATGTAAATATATTATATAATAATTGCTAGTAACAGTCCAAATCAACTTTCATGTGTCCTCTTTTTGAACAAAAGTGTACAAAAAAATCCACAGCGGCAGGTGTATCATATACTATTTAACAGACATCAATTACCAATCTTTTTGGCTTAAACACAAACAGCTCTCAGTCGGGCTGTTCTGTGACGAAAACTTCGATGAATGGAAGAAGTAAATACTTCCACTCTGATGCTAGATGAATATCCAAAACCAGCATGACTGCCAAAAAAAAAAAAAAAAAAAAAAGCTATCTAAAACGGAAATAATCCTAAATACTTCTGTCGGGTATTGTGGACCCAACAACTATTTAATCCTGGTAACTGTAGTTATAGGTATTTTCATGTAGGTTATTTTTCCGGTTTTTGATTACTTTCTTTACTACTGGTAAGAGATTTAAGAGAAAGTATGAAATCAGTGTCACATTTTCGATATCGTTTTATCAACAGAAAAAAACCCATACGTTTTCAAATCTCCAGAGTCTGAAAAAGTGGTATTTCACTGGTCAGTGAAAATGTGATCAGCATAATTCAAAAACTCAAAAAATCTTCCAGGGGAAGAATGTTTAAGTTTTTCCAGGGGGAAAAAGAAACAAGGTTTTAGTCAAAATCAGTTAACCGAAAGCACAGTGAATACATTTTTTTTTATTAGTTTTTGCCATTTTTTCGAAAATGGTTTCAACAATTTTCCTTAGACATATATTATTATTATTATTCAAGGAAGGGGAGGGCAAAACCCTACGCTATCTAAAGCCTCCCTGGGCCCATATAGCTGCCCCTAAGGAATAACAACTACTGGGTCTGGAACAGAAGTCCAGGCCCAGGTTTCACCTATCTAAGATTCATCACAGACCGAACAAATCGGACCAAAACCTTAAAAAGACATAGCTTAAGATCTTCTACCGATATCCTATTCCTAAACCTAATCTCCTCACAGCCCAAACAATCCTCATTAGATGCATGGGTTTTTCCTCCTCCGTCCACAGCTCTACATAGGGGTCAGGCATGAGTCCCATTGTAAAATGTTTCTCCTTAGCACACAAATGCCCATGAGAAGCCAATCAGATGTCTAGAGAGGTCCATAAGGTTGAGTGCTGCGACGTCATCCACGGCGGGAAGCTGACAACATTGCAGAAGACAACCAACAGCTGGCTCTGGACCAATGAAAGGGAGAGAGGCGCCTAATTTGGCAAACCTATCCACCTCCTCATTCCCAAAGATTCCCATATGACCTGGAACCCAGACCAGAAGCACATCCTTCAATGAAGAAAGATCTTCCAGTCTTTTAGAACATTGCAACACCAATCTGGAAGTGAAGACACATGAGCTTAGCACCTTTAACGCAGTCTGGCTGTCCGAGCAGATACAAACACCTTGTAAATTAGTGTTATGCACCCTCTCATCTGAAATACAACAAAGAATTGCATAAACCTCAGCCTGGAAAACGGTGGCCCACTCACCAAGAGGCACCGCCAAATGGTCTCCCGTCTCAAAATAGACGGCAGCCCCAGACCTACCATCCATCCTGGAACCGTCCGTATAGCATCAGAGATAATTCTCGGGAATCACCCCAGACGGACCCAGGGCTAACCAATCTTCCCTAGAAGGCAACCTAACCCTGTAGGAATGACCAAAGAGAAAAGTTTTCAACATGCTATCAGAAGGGAAACCTGTAATGGGAATCCTTAAAAGCATCTCGCGATAAATGGTAGAATGACCATATCGCTTACCCTGCCATAAACCTGCCTGTTTAATTCTATGACAGGTTTTGATCTTTGGTTTTTCACCTCCACAAAGAGAAGTAAATTCATTTTATGTGGTTTTTAGTGTGTGTGTGGGGGGGGGGGGGATTGTAAACATCATTCTAAAATGTCATTACCATATATTATAAGAACCTATAGTTTACATTTATTTCTGTATTTATTTAATGTAGAATTAAATGTGTTGCTAAAATTCTGAGTTTAAAGAAAATCGGTAAACAGAAAGTGCGATTGTGCTGAACAGTTTTTTCCAGTTTTCTTGCGCGGATTCTTTCGATAAAGATCCAATAAGTTTCTTTGAACTTGGTAAACTAACTACACACACACACACACACACACACATACATATATATTAAATATATATAATGTATATATAAGGCCTATCACTTTTGTTTGTAACAATTTGTCAAAATAATAGATTTTAAATGGAATTCTAGTGGAACTGGGCGTTCAGTCTTCTTTCAAATTCGTGTTTTGTTTAGATACTTCCAGCAAATCATTCAATATTGAAGCCAGTTAAATTTAGTAAAAATTCCGCGTTTGAAAGAAATGTGTTACATTTCCTATATAAATTTATTTTTTAATTTTTTACTTTCTCTTACTCCTAATAATCGTGACAAATTTTCGATATCGAGTTTTCACCGGAAATATCCTTTTTGAGGTCCAATAACATGGTTTTCATCAAATGGTGTGTGTGTGTGTGTAGCTCAAAAAAGAAAAATCGTAGAAATTTCAAACTTGATATTCCGTTTAGGTATCACCATGGGATCCGACAGTGGTCATCTGTCAAAATTCCTCAACCGGAAGTACCACTTTACTGAATAGTTTTTTCATTTTTTCTCTATTTACTCAAAAATGGCTCCGACGATTTTCTTCAAAATATCAATACCTATAATGAATACAGTGATCTACAACTTTTATTTGAAACATTTCTCTGGGAAAATTCATTTAAGGGCACTTTTGGGGGAGCGGTGAGGTTAGATTTCCCTCTAAAGTACTATTTCAGTTTACTATACAATTCTGTCATCTAAATAATATTAATTAGAATTAAATATGTTGTTGAAATTCCGAGTTTGAAAAAAATCGAATAACTGGAAGTGCGTTTACTTTACCACTTTACTAAATGATTTTTTTTACTTATTCGCGATTTTCTCAAAAATAGTTCGGACGATTTCCTTGAAACTTCTTATATAAACTAAACATACAATGATCTACGACTTTTATTTATAACATTTCTCTGAGAATATTCATTTAAGGGCACTTTTAGGGGAGGGAAGGGGTTATGTTTTTCTCTAAAGTGCCATCATAGTTGATTATACAATTCTATCATCCAAACAAAATTAATTAGAAATAAATAGATGGCCAATATTTAGAGTTTCAAGAAAATTACTAAACCGGAAGTGCCCTCTTACTAAACAGTTTTTTCAGTTTTCGACGAATTTCATTAAATTTGGTACACAAAACTATAAAATTTGTCAATTATAATTTTAAGAACTGGAGTAAGAGAAAGTTGTGTGAGTGTTTCACACTAGATTTTTTTTTATTTATTAGGAGTCCATACATTTAAGCTATCAGCTTGTTGTAGGGAGTGGGGAATACAATGTAACAAAAGTTCTATATACCAAAATAAATTAAAATAAAATAACTATAATAATAACTCCTGTAACAAACAGAGAAAATTACGCTTAATACTCACTCCTTAATGTTGCAATAGTAGATTTACAAAACTTGAAGTAATTTAGACTCAAATCAATGAAATATTAATTCTTTGTCTCAAGCAATTTACAATGTAAAGATAAACACAATTAAATTTATTAAATGGAGTCAATGTCTAATGAAATTTGTAGCTTCTCTATGAATGATATACGATGATATAGATTGATATCTGTATTGTTGATTATGAGCACATGACAACAGGAAATGAATAACATTTCGTCTCTTTCGCCGTAATCACAATATTTACAAACTACATTATTTAAATTGTACTTAGACCCCTCGAAATAAAGGCGGGTATCTCTTTTAAATGCTAAACGAATTTATCAGATAATCCTAATTTTGTTAATATGAATATGGGAATTTAAATATAAAAGTATTTAATTCGAAAGTACATAAATTTTTATAGTAAAGATTGAAGGTAGAATTGATTACTTCATGTGTATCGCAGCTAATGCCATTGTTATTAAAGGCTGTAATTAAACGGTAGAAATGTGTGTGATTCCGCAAGTGCAAGACTGTCTGCCAAAGATACTAATCTCATGTAACATGGATTCTTTCATCATTTAATATTGAAGCCAATAAAAATTCCGAGTTTTAAAGAAATGTATCACACATTTGCTATATAAATTTCCAATATTACTATAGTTATAAATTTGCTATATAAATATAAATATACAATTTCCAGTCAGGGAAATCGTTTGCGTGTTTCACACCAGGTTTGATGTTTTCTACATTTCTCCTGAAAATTTGAAAAAAAAAAAAAAATTTCTTAAAATGAAACTATTATCATTTAATGAAAATGTTTTTAACTTTATATTTCCACTTTCTTATTTCAATTCAAAGTCTAACTAAAATATTTCATTAAAACAAAAAAGTCAAAAAAAAGAAAAGAAAAAAAGGCTTTATATAAAGATTTTTTTTATTCACACAAACATTATTAAATAACTATATTTAAACAAGAGGGAAAAAGTAGGATATTAAATTGAAAATAAAATTCTAAGTTCTGTTAGGAGAAACTATGTAATTACATTGAAGATGCAAGTAATAAAAAATATGAAGCATAATTTTCACTATAATACTAAATATTAGAGACATTTGGAACTTTATATATTTGAAAATATATATATATATTGTATAATATTAAATTTTATATTTAGAAATATATTACAGTTTTTTTTTAATCTACACTTTTATGTCTCTCTCTCTCTCTTCTATCATTTTGTTTATCTCAAATTCATAATCGTTTACGCTTAAAATATAAGAATTAATTGATCTGTATATCTTAAGGTGAGTCATCATCACATTAATTAAATATTTATTGGAGCTACAGGCATCTATATTTTGTAATATAAAGGATGCCTACTTTATCTTTTTATTCAATATATTTATTTTAATTTCCAATTACGTCAAAAAGATATTTGTACAAAATTCAAGAATAAATTTGAATACTTTATCAGTTTTAAGCATTTTTTTTTTTTTTTTAAGTAAAATAGAAAATTTAAGAAAATTTGATAGCCTGAAATTCTACTTCATTTGTTTTTAATGTGATAAAGAAAGACCAGATTAATATATGTATAGCTTTGAAATAATATTTTCAGTGTTTATTAAAAAAAAAAAAAAAAATCCCTGATGTGATATACTCACACAGTTTTTCTTAAGTCTTCACTGAATATTCAAAAAAAGTTTCTTCATAAATGAAATTTTCACTAAGTGTTTAGTTGGTCTTATTATTAGATTCAAATATAAAGTAGTGGGGGAAGATATTTGTCACTTTTAACTCATCGGAGCAACTCAGGTTTGCCAATATTGTGGACCACATTGCAATTAGTAATGGAATGGGCAGTTATCTGTTAACGAAAATTGCTAAAAAAAAAAGGTGCCAAACCCTATGTTGCTGATGCCAGCCGGATCAAACACGATACAATTACATTTTCACGAATTCTTATCACTCTTTGTTATCCTTAATAGTTATGGCTGCGCCGAATAGGCTACAACTTTGAGAGGCTAAGCTTGTCCCTAGAAGCTGTCACAAATTCCCACCAAGAGCTTTTTCTTTTTTTATCAAAACACACTATAGGGCGTATCTGAGCTCGTGCTCATCCCAGCCCGCAAACTATTCATCCATCGCAAACGACTTTACTATAAACAGAACTGTTTCTATATATACATAATCACTAAATAAACGAGGGATGGACACTCAAAAGTGAACTTAAAGCGAACATATAAACTAAAGCATCCTAGACTAACTATAATATAACCTAGTACACATACAAACCTCACAGAGACAATAAATACAATCATACCTTGCACATCCATACAAGACTAACCTAAGAAGCTCTCAGTACTCGATATTCCTGAGAGGTCATCTAAAATTCTACAACTACCCGAATCTAACACATACAGACTACAGACAACCAATAAATTACTATCATACAAAACATTCACTCCATCTACCCAGATGAAAGACCCCAGAACATACGCCGCGACAGAGCAGATCCCGCAAACATTTTGAAGGCATTATATGCCGTCTCATTTTCCAGAAACAAGGGTAGAGTGTCATTGCTAAGGTTAACATAAAATCCAATTCCTCGCCACAAGTTTGTGCGGAGATTTCATAGAGCTCACAGTCTAAAACTATGTGTTCAGCGGTCTCCTCTTCGCCACAGCGACATCGACCCTCACTCATCAGCCCCATTCTAAACCAGTTGTCATTTATCTGCCCGTGCCCGGTTACAAGTCTGGAGACAGCATATGAAAAATCCGTTGGGCCTATTCTATGACAGCCGTCGAGTCCGGAAGATACCTATAAGTTGTCCTTCGCTTCGCAGAACTCGTCCAGCGGGCTTTCCATATGTCCAAAAGATCCTGTTTAATTTTTGTTATCCTACTATTTCTCAGCCAAATCATATAATCATTGCTAGCGTCCACTTCTGGGAAAGGTTCCACAGTAATGCCGCCCAGGCTCACCGTTTCACCTTTTCTCAAGAAATATTTCAAGGCCGCTTGAATAATCTCTATGTCCAGGGGAAGACAACCTGTCAGAACTTAAAAAGCCTCGGTTGACACTGTGCGACTAAAACTACCCATAAGAAGCAAAATAGAGCTTTGGGTAGCAGAGACATGTCTCTGAAAAACCGAACCACTAACTTTGTGGGTCCATAGGGGACAGCAATACAGCACCTGCGTGAGTAATATGCCTCTATACATTATTTTGACAGTCCTCTTCTTAAGACCCCAGTTCTTACGAGTAACGTGTCTAAGCTGCCCTGTAAGCGTTTTGGACTCCCTTCTTATATCTTTAATGGGGAATAAAACTCAACTTGCAGTCTAAAATAACACCTAAGTATTTAACCTGCTGAACCCAACTCAGTCTCCGACCACCAAAGTAAACAACCGGCTGCCGGGTTAACGCAAGCCTACCTTAAACAACATCGCAACTGTCTTTTCAGGAGAAATATTTAATTTATTTGCGGTGCAAGATTTGTTGTTAATCTTTCCATGGCAGTGGAGGCGTTTGTCTCCCGACTGCGCCAATTACCAAAACCAGGTCGTCAGCGAAGGCAATTTTACTGCTAACTCCAGGGATATCAGTAGCGAGTAGCTCATCCAAAACAATGTTCCAAAAAACAGGACCAGAAATAGAGCACTGCGGACATCCACGAGTAACAGTCTTAGTGAACTTCCAGTCTATCCTCAAAAAAGACTTCTCGAGTTTAAATAAATTATGCGGACAATACATTAACCTAAGAGGATCAAACAAAGTTTGGCACCAGAAGTTGTCGAACGCGCCAGCTATATCCACGAAAATTCCCGCTAAATATTTAAAATCAAGATTTAAGGAACCAATTAAAGTATGAATCGCATCCTCTGTACACTTTCCTGGCTTAAAACCGTGTTGTGTCTCCTCACTAAACCGTTAGGTTCATACAAAGTCAGTAATTTCCGAATATATAAACGTTCTAATATCTTTCCAAATTTGTAATAAACAAATTGGTCTGTGTGATTTAGGGTCATTTAAAGGTTTGTCTTTACTTTTTAGTATTAATCGTAACTCACTGGATTTCCAGCAATCCGGGAAATAACCTTCTCTAAGGCAACTGTTATAAGTACTCATCAAAAGGAGAGGACGGAGTGACCAAACTCTTTTAATCATTTCTAAAGAAATTCTGTCCATACCAGGAGCAGAGTGACTTTTTTGCCGAGCTAGGGCAGTTTCAATATCCGATTCCAAAAAAGGATCTTGATTATCGTCATTCATATATTCGCTATTTAGTTTTCTTTTCGACGATTGGGCAGGAATCTTCCAATTCATTATCATCGGCAGTAAAGTATCTAACCATCTGTGCACAGATCTGTGCAACAATCTGTGCAATCTCCCCCCAGTTCAAAGAGCTAGCAGTCCACTTACTTGAACGGAGGCTAAGATTGTTTCTTGAGGCACTTTAACAGTTATTTTATGCACCAGTCCCCAAGGAGAGCAGTTCCCTTCGAGTCTAACTGCCGAGGTGAAGGCATTTCTCTTTGCTCTGTGATCGTCCCAGGTGTTTTGAAGCACTTCACCAAGAATTCTTCGCCGTCTGAGCATTTGAAATACCTTACGTGCTTTATTAGCCTCCATTCATAACTTTTGCAATTTTGCAGACCACCATGGTACGCTGCCTACCATCTTTCGCCAAAGTGGAATTGAGCGACCAGCTGCCTTAACAATGGTATGTGTTAGAGTGCTGGCTTTTTCTTGAGCCGTCATGTTCTGAAATTCTAACAATTTATGGGCATTAAATTCGTTTTTAATGCTATCATCAAACTTTTCCTAGTTAGCTCTTTTAATAAGAAAATGGTCTAACTTCTAATCTTCTATTTCTAGTATAACCGTGTGTATCCAACACGATGCATCTATGGTCACTGAAACAACATTCAGGCTGTCCAATTTAAATGCCTAGCTGCCGGGGAAATGAGCGTGACGTCAATATTCGACTCGCTAGCGTGGCTCGAAAAAGTAAAATATGGCGATACCTCGTTAATTACCTGAAGGCCATGTTCCAGAATAAAATCTTCCAGACGTTGCCCCTGTTCGGCACATTCACAGCTAAAGCAAAGAGGTGAATACCTGATCAATACCAAAAGCTCTCAACACCTGATCAAGGAGACAGAGAAAATTTACGTTAGAATAGCTGTATCGACAGTTCAGACTAATAGCATATAAATCCCCAAAATCACCATGTAGTTGAGCGCATACCATATACTCATCCGAGAATTGTGGGAGTTGCAATACACCCAATTCAGGATTACATACGACAATTGCTGACCATGGAGAACCTATGACCACACCTGTAATAGTTCTAAAAGGAGCCGAGAAACCCACAACACGATCAAATGACATAAAGGGTTCTTGCATAAGCAGTACGTCAATAGACGCTTCATCAATCTTTTTGCGCAGTTGTTCGTTGACAATTGCTGATCTGTTACTATTAACCTGTACTATTCGAAGAATACCCCTTAATCTCATAACCAATCCTATTTAACTACGTTCTACCGCAATCTGATAAGCTTAACAATCTTTACTTGTTATACTGTGGTCATAAGATTTTTTAGCCCTTTTGCATAGAATACACAATGACGCACTATTCAAATTCTTACAGTCTTTTGCATCGTGGCCATCATCCGCACAATGTCACATGCAGCAGTAGATTGTCTGCAAGCAGCTGCCACGTGACCATACATTTGGCATTTAAAACATCTGCGAAATCCTATAAAATCTTGGACCCGACACGAGCGCCACTCGATAAACAGCTTTTCCTTTTGACGCAGAATCATTCTAATCTTGGGGGTGACTTCGGCCACCCAATTCACAAGATCTTATCTGCGTGGACCTACTCGGAACCTTAAATGGAATTGTTCTTTGAAATTTCCTATACTCTTGAGTTCTTCATTTTGCTCCAGAACTGCTTCTATAATGTTATCCTCCGATAGGGTCTTATCTATATCATAAATTATTACCCTCGGACCTCGTCGCCTAGGTATATTGACCATGGAACCCTTTTCTTTTAGTGTTTGGTATTCCGCTAAGCGATTGACATCTTCCTGAGATGCTGTTTCAACCACTACGCCTCCACCGCCCGATCTCCTAATGCTTTTGATATGTACCTTTTCTGCCTTGGGATTAACAAGCTTGATCAATTCTTCTTTATGTTCTCAACTCCCTCAGGCGGATGCACAACCACCACAGTTTTTGCCGGCCGAACATCGCGCTTACCCACACTGATTTTAGGGATGTCTGAACTTCTAGCTGCCTCTGCATAAGATTTTCTGACAGTCTCGGGGCCATGAATACCGTGAGCCAATGACATGATTGCCTCGCTAGTAGGTGCTGCCTCCTCCGCTTGCATTCTTTGCTCCTTTATTATCTGATCATTAATATTAACGACGACCTTTTCGATTTTCTCATTTCGAGCTTCTGTCTTCCTCACGACTGTTACATCTGCTTCTAACTTTAAGAAAGCTCCAACAGAATCTATCTCCACCAACGAGCCAACCTTACCTGTATGCACAAAATCAGTTACCTTTGCTCCCGCTTTCTTAGCCGATTCATTCATGAAATTTATCTCTCTTTGTATACCAATAGAGTCCGACACTAACTTGAGCACATTTGACTTATTCAGTGGTAGAGATGAAGTCTCTCCTAACTGAGGTGAACTGACTAGCCTGTCAATCTCTTACTTCCACCCACCAGCCTCAATTCCAACATTAATGTTCTCAGTACGTTCCTCATCACCTACAGCTCCCAACTCTTCTCTTAAAGAAATATTAGTTTTCATTTTTAAAGAATCCCAAATACATACAGGCTACCCGCCAGGGTATACCCTTACCCTAGGGTTACTCACCATAGGGGTCAGCGAGTTCCCTCACCAAGCCGGAATACACCATCGTGGGAGGAAGATGCTCTTTTTTATTTCTTGTGAACACTAAGTTCACTAAATATAAATCTGTGTAAAGTTTTGTAGTGATTGTTTTTGTATGTTAAGATTTTGAACAATTATAAATCATCAGTTTCCTATTACCCTGAGTTCCCAGCAGAATTTGAAATTGGTAGTTTTTTTAAATTAAATCCAAACTTCATGAGATTCTTCATGAAGTTATTAAATGAAATAAATTTCCAGACATACGTTTCAAATAATATAAATAATAGACGCCAGGATTAAGATTAAAATCTAGAGAGCAGTTTCCGAGAAAATCCAGGATAACTTGTTGAATTTCCAGTCATCCAAGTTTCTAAATTTGCATTTCTGGCAATTTGGAATTCTAACAATGCACTTAATTTGCTGTATTATTATAATAGGAAATACAGCCAACTAAAGTGGCACTTCAAATATCCACAGCACCCAGAAATCTAATTTCCTAGGAAAATGTTTTAAATAAGAGTGATGATAAGTTGGGATATTTTTTTTTTTTCTATGAATTTCGTTCATTTGCTAATTCCCTTGAGCTCATATGAGAAATCGCAAGAAAATTGCTAGAATCGTTTTCTAGAAAAAACTTGTGAACTGAAGAAAAAGCAATCAGTAAAATACGTATTTCTCTTTGTCACATCAAAAATCAGGATCAAAATCTGAGTGATGGAATAAATCTGAGTAGGGTAAAATAATGTTTGAACTACTTATGGGGATTTTTCCCTTTTTTTTTTGTAATATTTTGTTTAAAAATACACATCAACGCCAAGAAACAGTTATCTTGGGTTTATTAAAATTCGATGAGTAGGGTATTTGGTTTTCCTTATGAAGGCTCAATATGGAAAATTTGACGAGCAGGGATTTCATTTTTGATTAGAATTTCAAGTTTTAGACATAATTCCATACTTTCTTTCTTTATCCTATCGATGGGTGAATAGCGGCAAGGGCTCACGCATTTCATACCCTCCATGAGGCCTAAGTGAACCCAATCTCTACTACCAGATTATATAGTTGGGAAATGGTTTATATTTTGCTGCCGAAACTGGTAACGAATCGAATACTGTAAATTTACATATCTTCAATCATTACATCTGTTGTTACATCTTTATATATCTCTGTTAATGTAGACTCAAGAGTAATTAGCTAATTTTTGAGAAAACCATTATTTTAGTCAACTATTTATTAGGGTACCAAAGACGCATTGATATCTTGTGGATTGAAGAGAAGTTTGTTGCGGACCATGTTTACTATTAGATGTTTGGAATTTTATTGTCTGCCATTGTTATGGTTAAAATAGAGACAGACATAGATGTGTAACTTTGTACAACATTTTTGCGTTTATATTGCAAAACAGAGTAGTTTTTTTGGATAGCAGTTTTAAGCAAGTATTGGTCATCTTTGAGATCCTGCTTGCAATGACGTTCCGATTTCTTGGAAGAAATAAATAATACTAGAGATAAGGGTTTCATAATATGGCAGTGCAGTGGCTAAGCCTAAGGTCCCACAAGTGAATCTAATCTGATCTTATTTCTTGCTTTCAATTCGTTTGTTTAGAGCATTTCTAGAAAACACAATTCCTTTAGTCTATATTGGTACCCGATGAGGGTTACACAGTTAGTTAATTCATTTTCTAATCAAGAACAACATCCAAGTAGGTATCCACACAGGGATAGAAGCATTATATTTTAGTTATTCACACACCTCGAATTGGAATCTTGCAGATACAAGCCCATTGCTCATAGACATTATTATAAAACGCTTTTCACAAAAATGATGTTTTTGCTCATAAGTTACTTAATTAATATAATATTAAATAATTTAATATTATCAGATAATTCTTATCTATTAAGATAACCTTTATTAACCTTTTATTAATGAACATTAAGTGTTCAAAAAAAAAAAAACAATAACCTCTTATTGTTTATGAACACTTAATATGCTGACAGGATGTCTATATGTATTAAAGATAATTTTTGCATGTGAAATTGATGATAATTTTTTATCTTGATGATTTCGTTTGTTTGTTTCATTCTTCTTCTTTTTTTTAAGAAACATGAAATATTTATTTGAGTATATACTTTTATTTATAATCATTTAATAAGAAGACAATTCATTCAAATTTCCTTTTTTTTTTTTTTTTAATGATTGGCATAACTAGGTCAAATTCTGTTATAAATAATTCATGCAAAGTGCACGTCACTTTCGTTTATATAGCTCAAGTTTTGCTTATTAATCATGTATAATTCTCGCACTCACTCTTTCTCTCTCTTCTTCTCTGTGTGTGTGTCTCATTCATGTATACATTGATGAGAATAATTCAATTTCCTTTTAGAAAGTTCACTTTTTTTTTTTTTGGCTTTTGTTATAATAAGAAATGTTAGTTACTCAAAGACGAAAATCACGCAGTTTATAAAATTGATTTATAATAGAATTACAAAATTGATAAACCACAAAAATAAATAAAGTTCAATGAATGAGAAAAAGTTCGAAACTGGATAATTAAAATGAATACTATTGATTGATTTACAGCACTTTAATTATTATTATCCTGTCACGGTCACCAACATGTTAGAAGCACAGATATAACATTCGATAGGAAAAAAAGAGGTTCGATTTAACATGAACAAAAAAATACATCATTTGGTCAATTAAATAATCACAAATTATTACATAATTATAAAATATTAGAAAACATAGAATTCATTATTTCCAATACGAATATAAACCAGCAATCTTATTCGTATGTGACATAAATCATTTGAACTTATCATTATTTTTTTTTGTTTTTAATTTAAGGTACGTCAACATCTATGGTCATTGGCGCCCGGAGCCTTCACAGTGCACTGCCAGCCTCCAAACAGTGTTCTCTCGTTACAGACAATACTGTCAATCACAGGACAGTGAGCTATAGAGGCTCCTAAGAAGGGAAAATCTAAGGGCAGTACAGCTGGACTCGGACCTGCGATCTCTGCATGGGAGTTCAGTGCGCTATCCACTGAACTAAATAATTACCCTAAATATTATTATTTTTATAATAATAATAATAATAATAATAATGATGATTATTATTATTACATTTCTCAGTGAGACCCTGGGGTACATATAGCTGGGAATTTTTTCGAACAGCTATTATAAATTAACTATTTTAGATTAGAAATCTAAAAAATATCACACTATGTGGCTTGTAGCTAATATAGCTGACTTCTGCAGATTAACGTACAAATTTTCGTCAATAGATAGCGACTGAATATTTCTCCTCAGAGAAGTAGGAATCACGGCTGTTGATGAAAGAACAATAGGAACTATCCTTACAATCCCCACATTCCACATTTGCTTAATTTCGTTAGAAAACTGAATATCAGAGACATTTTCCGTAGTAGCCTGCTAATAATAATAATAATAATAATAATAATAATAATAATAATAATAATAATAATAATAATAATAATAATAATAATAATAATAATAATAATAATAATAATAACACACCTCTCAACCTAAGAAGAAGCAAGGTAGACTTCGTAATTAAAACCGATGCGAAAAAATTACATTCATTCATTTTTCTCTCATTCTCCATTATGGTTGCTGGCTGATACTTATAATATGGTGTGGATTCTTTGAGTAATCCATTATTCAGTTCTAGTCTTTGATGGATCTGATTGCGACATTGTCGTGTCTGGCTTTATGTAGAGTCTGCGCTATGGCTCGACAGCCTGACGTCACGTGTTGAATCGTCTCCCGGTCACTATGACATAGCCTACACTGGTAATCGGTAATGCTATTATCCTTTAATGAAGCAGGCTACCACGGAAAATGTCTCTGATGCTTTCCAGCTCTGCGAAACCAACCACCACAACAAAGCTGATTATATTTCTGAGTTTTGTCGTTGTAGCTGGACGAGAAATGTTCACTGTTTGGGACCGCCACATTTATTAAATGCACAGTTTTCTTTTCTTTCTCTAATAGGATGATATCTGACCTGTTGTGTGAGATATGCTGGTCTGGTATGCACACTTCTGTCCCAATAAAGTCTGCAGCTTTCATTCTCCATTATGGCTGATACTTATAATATGGTGTGGATTCTTTAAGTAATCCATTATTCAGTTCTAGTCTTTGATGGATCTGCTTGCGACATTGTTGTGTCTGGCTTTAAGTAGAGTCTGCGCTATGGCTCGACAGCCTGACGTTACGTGTTGAATCGTCTCCCGGTCACTATGACATAGTCTCCACTGGCCATCAGTAATGCTGTTATCCTTTAATATATACCGGCGGTAGTTCATTTTGTTTATTACTTGATCCTGTATTGCTATCATAAACCCTTCCGTTTCCGGGAACAAGTATCCTCGGCATTACCATGCGTTCGACGCCAACCTGTCAAGTTCACTTGCATACCTTCCATGTAGAGGCTTACTTCTCCAGGATTATAATTTTTTTGCGGCGGTTTTAATTACGAAGTCTACGAACGCTGCTTCCTAGGTTGAGAGGTGTGTTATTATTATTATTATTATTATTATTAATATTATTATTATATTTCAACAAAGTGTTATTTGATTATCTTCTTCAAGAAGGAGAATTTAATATAATTATATGGACAGAGAATATTATAATAAAAGCCAACTAGTTTGAAATTAAATATCTCGAGCTTTGTGAAGTTAAAGAAAAACTCCAAGAATTCAGTCTCTCTCTCAAAATATTCAGAGGTAGTTAGAAATTAAGACACTAAGGATATTAAATATTAATATGAGTGTCACGTTTAGTTAATTTAGTAATGTTACATATACACACACACACACACACACACACACACACACATATATACATATATACACATGTATGTATTTATAAACATATGTTTAAATTAAATAAAGTTGCAGAAAAGACAGTGAAAGGTAGTGAAGATACAAAAGGAAGAGAGGTGTTTTAGTTCATTCTGGTAGAAGATTTATGCATGAACCTAGGCGACGATATATAGTACACACATGAAATATATATATATATATATACATACACAGGTGCACGTGTGTACATGAAGAATATGTGAATATATATTCCGTCTCCTTCATATATATATATACTACCACAAACACCACGAAACTTTACTGTCACCCAGGCACACACATAGAAAGTGGGGGTAAAAAAAAAAAAAATAAAATAAAATAAAAGGGAAAAACACATACATAAAGGTTCAAAGAGTTGACTTAGTTAATGTTTAATTTAATACTGTATGAGATGATAAGATGCTGCACGTGTATATGTGATGATATAAAACTAACTACCAGCTGCAAAATAATATTCACACTTTTAATACTTTTGTTGTTTTTTTGTTTATATTATTATAACCTAATATTAAATATAGATATGAATAAGATAACAATGATGGCAAAATTTTGAAATATAATTAGAAAAATCTTGTATGAAACATTCACATGATTATCTCTTACTAAAGTTAATCATCATCATCATCATTCAGCGGCACTACAACTCATTGCTGAGTCTTGGCCTCCTCAACCAACTTCCCCCAGTCAGTCCTGTTCTGTGTGGATGCTTTCCAGTCGGCGATATTCAATCCGTTCACTACACCGTCCATCCATCGCAGGTACGGCCTCCCAACTCTCCTCACACCATGGTGGTGCTCATTTATTACCTTTTTCTTCGGGATGTAGCCCGTCCGTCTTCCTAACCACATGTCCAGCCCACTGAAGTCTAGCCCAGCTTCTTAAATTTGACCATTTCTATTTCTTTAATGGTGCTCATACAGCTTCTGATTCGTTCGAGACTTCCACTCCTGTCCCACGCGTACTGGACCGAGAATTCATCATCGCAATATTTTCTTTTTGAAAACTAGGAGGCCTCTCTCATCTTCTTAGATGTGGTCCAGGTTTCGGAGACATATGTCAAGACTGGGCGGATCAGGGTCTTATATAGTTGCAGTTTTGTCTGCCTTGATATCAGGTGACTTCCCATGTGCTTCCGAAACCCAAAGAAGCATCTGTTAACCACTACAGACCTTCGCCTTATTTCGGCTGATCAGGGCAGCTCTGGTTACACAAAGTCGTCCAAATTTTCAAATGTGTGGCAGGCAATTGTCACCTTACTTGTGTTTGGTCTTTCTGACCTGTGACCATGTACTCTGTCTTATTTTCGTTGATGGTGAGTCCCATCCTTCTTGCTTCCTCCACGGCGGCACTGAACGATCTTCCTATTATGTCCATATCGTCGGTAAAGGCAAGCAGCTGAACCAATTTGTTAAATATGGTGCCTTCTGTCTGAATGGCCGATTCTCTTACCACCTTTTCCAGGGCCAGGTTAAACAGGAAGCACGCTAAGGCGTCGCCTTGCCTCACGCCCTTCTCTGTTTGAAACTCTTCGGAGAATCCTTCTTGTATCCGCACCGTACACTGTATCCCCACCATAGTTTACCCCACAGTGGAATAAGTTTACTACAGTTAATGAAAGTGACAAATTTTCTTGAAACTTGAAATTTTAGTAATTGCTTTAACATGGTAGATTAGTATAATGTAAAAGATTACATTATAGTCCAGAAGACAGTTCCCATATTAATGACAAGACCCAAATAACATTTGAAATTTAATATCACGAATTAATCAGAACAATCCGAGAAAATCTTTCTTATTAAATGTAAATGCAAGACCAATGTAAAAAAAAAACATTATTGCCGTTTTCGAGACAATTCAGAAAAACTTCCAAAACCTATTGTGTGTAATCGCACTTCTTCAAATTTGGAGTTTAGCAATGATTCTGTAATGGAAGAAGTAAACGGAAAAATAGAAATAATTTTGAAAAAGTGTTAGTTATTTGGAAAAGGAAATTTAGGATTTTAACAATATGTTAAGGGTATTTTAATGCAGTGAAATGAACTTAGAATCTGTTAGGGATTATCTAGACCAAGGGACCCGGGTGCAAGACACCGTTGCAAGAGAGGACGGAGAACTAGGCCACTCTTTGTCTTTCAACCCCTTGTAGAAATCATACATAAAGGGCAGGTTTTAACTAACAAACGGAGCATTATTTGATGGGTCATCTTACAGAATTCAACCAGCAACATTCATCGTATTCAGAACGTCACTCTCTCATTTTAAATTCAGTATGCCAGTAAGTATTTTATTTAAACATTTTACAGAGTTTCTATATATATTTATAAGCTTATTATTACGAATTATTATAAAGTATTTAAATTCATTTAGAGATTATGTATTTATTTTAAACCAGTGGTGATCTCTGTCACTAAAACATATTCATACATAAGCCCTTTCAATACCGTTCGAGCCACATTACCAACAAACACACATCAACCGAACACATTGTACTTTCAATATAACATAATATTATAGAAGGTAGAATACACATATTGTACTGAAGTGAGTAGACAAACTTAAAATGAAAATCGTTAGAGATGTAACGAGAACCCTCATACGTCGAACTTTGTTCTAATAGTTAACGCATCGCCTTTAGTGCGAGAATTCAGCTTTCCATTCTCCATGAGACATATAGAATGTAGGCCCAAAATCATGTCAGAAAGTGGAAAGCTCCTATTAGTAGTGAACTTTGCAGTGAAGGTGGTGTTAAGGACCACATGTTCCCATAAAGATCGCCGGCTGACCAGCTTTGGCTCTTCATGGGCTGTTGTGCTAAAGATTTTTTTTTTTGTTATCGAGAAATTTGCAAGAAGCGAAGCAATCATTCAGCAAAATCACACTTTCTGTAGTGGATTTTTTGGGAAGTTGGACGGTAGAGAAAATTTTGGTTGAGATAAGTTCCACTTACTGGACACTATTTATATTGAATGAGATTATTAAGCACTGCAAGGACTATACACTGTATAATTTAGAGTGAGAGTGTGGTAGCAGAGAAGAGAGTGACAGACTGACTGGCAGAGTGACGGTGTGAGAACAATGGCCATTAATCTTTGATGGCTATTCGTATAGCATTTTTAATGAGAGTGAATTGGCGGTGGTCAATAAGCCTTCTTTAGCGGGCGGTTTACTAGCCTTTACTTTCTTTAACTTCGCCATCCAATGCCCACATATGCTCCTTAAATTTCTCTTCTGACAACTCTCTGAAGGAAGATATGTCAAGGCGAGAGAGACCTGTCTGGCGATCCATTACATTTCAGATGAGATATTTTTTTTGCGAAACGTTCCTACCAATGCCATATTGATACTTCGAACTTTTCCGGTTTTACCTGTTGTTGAGTTAAAGCGTACACTGCGTCAGGTATTTTTCAGAAAGTGTTTGCCGTGTGTTATAGGACATCTATAGCCCATTTTAGACTTTGACCTTACCTGCGATACGCTAACGTTCACATATGACACGTAGTTATCCTTGTCTTTCATAGTGTCATTGGGTTCCAAATAAGACTCAATTTCTTTGCAACTTTTGTTTTATATTTTCAATATAGATAAAAAAACAAAACAAAAGCTTGATTCGAATAAATAGGTCCTGAGTAACATTTATAAGAAAGATTGTTTATGTTCTATCATTCATTCCTATGTAAAAAAAGTAAAGGCGATTGCCTATTTTTTCGGATGGCTTAACGTCCAACTAGCAAATTAAGTGTCGTGGACGGGGGCGGAAGCACCTACTTTACTAATAACATTTTTTAAACTAATATACGTAAATTAGCAATTATACGCGGAACTCGAACTGGGACTTCCAAGTTACAAGACTGTGTTCATAACTACTATAACAAACCCGGCCTCATTTTCCAGTAAATATTATAAAGTAGGATGAAGCAAATGAGAACGTTACCCTTTCTAAGTTGCCCATACATTAAAGGGTGGCAAGTGCGCTATCTGTACACGCAAGTGTAGACATGTACTGATCTGAATTTTCAGGAATGTAACGGCTAACAAAAACTTAAAAAAAATCGAATTGAGTACATAACGAGTCCTGTGTTTCCTGTATAGTATTCTATTATATTATTAAGTTTAGATTTCTATATATACATTTTAGGTGAAAACGCAATTTTAAAAATATGAAACCATCATAATATTACCACTAACAAAGTGAGAGAAAATAATACATAAGTTTAAAATTGTAAATAAACTTTAATAATCTAATTTTATGTATTGTATTATGTAAAGCCATAATTTCATCTTGATAGAATAAATTTAAACATATTACATTTTGTAGGAAAATAACACTTTTGAAAATTGGAATGAAATGAAAATTCAGATGCCTCATTGACATTAAATATACTAATTTCTAAAAGATAGAAAACATTAAGAAGTTTGAACAACTTCTTGACTTTTGTTTATGCAATAACCAATGTTCTTACAATCATTATGATATAGTTAATTTTCCAATTTAACATGCCATATGTTTACCGAAGAAAAGAAAATTATAATTTCATATTTTATTACGAATTATCTGTAAAACTGATATATATTCAGTTTCCATTATTTAGGAGCAATGTGCAGTGCATTTTTTTTTAGATATCTCAGCCTCCCATCCTGAAATTTTAACCCAGACTTTTTGTTCGTGGGGAATGAATTCCGAAAGAATTCAAGTTTCATGAAGTCTAATGAATTTTTGTTTCTCTCTACTTCTACCTCTTCCCTGAATAAATTTGGTTGAGAAAATTTCGGGTTAAATTTTTCATAGCAATACAATCAGGACGACCTAAGTTTACACATTATATTTATTTGTTGAAACGTTGGCGAATTCATAATTATTTATTATTTTCCGTTAAACCTAGTAAATGAGGAAAATGTGGCAATCTTGGTCATATTTCAACATCGATTATGCTAGGAATGTACATGTTTTGAGATAGTCTGAGATCGAAAAGTGTTTTTAGAAATTGATCTGTGTTGTTTATGTGAATAGACTGGGGGGGGGGGGGGGCTTAAAGTGCGCAAAATACTATCTTGAAAAAAAAAATTAGATGTAATCTCAAAATTTGTAAAAGACTTTCCGATGATATGACCAAGAAAGAAAGGAATTTATGCCATACGAAAGAAGGAACAAAATGTAAGAGATTTTGCTCAAAGTGTAATAAAGTTTTTTGTAATAATGATTATAGATAAAGATTAAAGACATGAAAAAAAATAACCGCTTCCAAATCCTACAATCCAAAATACTCCATTGTATAACCAATGCTCCTGTTTTAAGTTTCTACCTAGACAGACAATCCATTGCGATCTCCAGATTCCATTTATAAGTGACCTAGCCCAAATACGCTAACGCAAATTTCACATCCATCTCGCCCATCATCACAATCCATTAATTTATCAACTTTACTTAGTATCCAACCCAGATAACCCTCCTCGACGACTGAGGCGGCAGTGGCCTCGTGATCTCTTATAAGTGTGTGCAGCGAAATAGAGTGTGGAGTGTCACCATTGGGTGATTTCTTCTTTACCGTCATTGTGAGTTATCTCATTTACTTGTTGCTGGTTATGCAAGCTTACCAGCAGTTGTATATTTTCAAATAAATGAAAAATAATAATAATAATGATAATAAAGATCATTACAACAGACTTTGTCTAAAATGTATTTGGTTTAATTATTATAATTTTTTTATTAATTAAATTTTAGTTTAATTTTCATTGAACTTAAGTCATTGATAGCCTGGTCGAAGGCATGCATGCTAGGGTTAAATTTTCTAATAAGAAAAAGACATTGTAAGTTTTTTCGACATTTTTGTGATAAAACCTCAATATTATACAGGGTGTCCGGGCTAAGTTGTCCACCCCCCACCCCCCCTCATAATTCACTTCACTTTATGAGTAGTATTTAATGATATTATTAAAAAAAAAAATTCTGCTGCTGATATGCAGGTTACAGAAACAAATTTTTTTTTTTCAAATGGGATGCCCTATTTTTTATTATGAATTCTAAAAATACCTTTTTTTTTTTTTGTGAGAAAAATTGTTTTTGAAAAATTAAAATTGCTTTTGTAGTTCCCAAGTTATGAATTTTGAATGAAAAGAAAAAAAAACTGTTTTTACCGCTGACTTCTAGATGTTAAAAAACAAAATGGCTTCCTGTGTTTTTGCCTCGTCGGTCCATAAATTGAAAGATAAAAAGTCTGGAATTTCCTCCGTTAATACACTAATATAAGCCAAAAAAGTAAGTAGGCGCTCTTGATCCCATTCTTGAGACTCCTGAACAATGTGGTACCTAAATGGCTTATTTGATAGTGCCGGAGTATTTCGCATCTTAGATGCCTCATTTCGAACTGAAGTGTTAGGATTCTCCTGCACATACAGTAGTCCATCGAGCTGAGTATCAAAAGTACGAACATTTCTAACCCTATTTCTTGGCCCTTGGCGAATGACACTGCCAAACTAGCGGAACGTTGCAGCAATACGAGCAATCCTTTTCCGGCTTGGGTGCCTTCATTCAGAAAATCTCTCCTGATAAACCCTTGCAGCTGTTTAAGCTTGACAACGTCATTAACAAAATGTCGTAGATCAAATGTCGTACAGTTTTTTCGTTTGTCAAATATGGACGGTTCATCTTGCCGGAATGAATAGAAGTTTGAGGTAGACTGAAAGTATTTTAAAATCAAGGCATTGTTTACAAGTCATGGGATTAAAACAATAAATAGAGAGCATTTGTGCAAACATTCATCTTGCATTTTTATTTTTGCTCTTTGGACGGAATCTTATTCGTTTATCCATAACTTGTTTTTATTACTGTGCCAGCGGTAAAAAACCTTTTTTTTTTTGTTCAAAAATTCATAACTTGGGAACTACAACAGCAATTTTAATTTTTCAAAAACAGTTTTTCTCACAAAAAAAAAAACAAGTACTTTTAGAATTCATAATAAAAAATAGGGGTTCCCATTTAAAAAAAATAAAATATTTCTGTAACCTGCATATCGGCAGCAGAATTTTTTTTTTTTATAATATCATTAGATATTACTCAAAAAATAAAGGGAGTTATGATTTGAATTTTTTTTTTTCGATCATCAATAATTACCGAGAAAAAGGGGGTGGACAACTTAGTCCGGACATCCTGTATATGAACTATAGGAACCAACAAATTGCCTGAATAATTTCAAGATTTCTATTTCATAAGTAATTAGCGACTATAATATATCTATTTTTGTGCTCTTGAGAGAAGTAAAATCTATTTAGATACTGGAAACTTATTTGTAAAAAAAAAAAAAAAAAAAATTCACAGAAACCAAAACTAGTTAAGTTATAATATTGTAACGCAGCCAGTGGTGCCATCCAGTAGAGAAGGCAGGTACCTAAGGTTCTCCTAGTGGCCGCTGGGAACGCTGGCGGAGCTCTAGTTCTCTCTAGAGGAATCGAGGAAGTTCTAGAAGATTCCCCACCGTTATAAATAGTGGGACTGCAGAGAGTTGACAGAGTTTTCCAGTTACAAACGAAATCACTAGCTTGTGAAAAGTGTATAAAAAGTGAACAAAGTGTACTTTTATGGTTTAAACTGTGAAGTAATTATTATTAAGTGTTGTATTTTGTAATTTTATTGTATAAAAACAATAAATTTGGTGTTATTTATTGAAGTTTAGAGTATTTTATCTATACGAACCCACTTAAAACTAGTTGCAGTAGCTAGTTTAGAGGGAAAAAACGTTACAATATGCTTAAAAATTAGGCTACTTCCTGTTCTTTTTTTTTTAGAATGACTAAAGTCACATACTTAATATTTACATGTTATCACAATGAAAAAATACGATATAAACAGAAGAAAAATTGATAGAAGATGAATATATCATTTTAAGACAGGGTAAGTAATGCGCGTACAAGCAAACATCTAAATATATGTTGTTTGAGTGAGAATATCTTTTGTAATAAACATTGTAAAAACTAAACTGAAAGAAAAACTGTTTGAACTATGGAGGTAAGATAGGGTGATGAAGCGCCTCATGTAGCTGTAGCAGAAAGAAACAAATTGATATTTTTATCTTTTTAGTTTCTCATCTCATCATACTTTGTGTCAACTCATTTTACACTTTTCTTTTTTCTTTTGAGGAAATTCACAACGATTTACTCCCCCCCTCTCTCTCTCTCTCGCGCTCTCTGCTTCTACATGAACATTATGTATAGCAATGAACGCCATGAAGTAAGGAAGGAAAAAAAAAATTTTTTGAACATAAGAACACAAATGTTTAAGACTTGACACTTGACACCATCAACCATTTGATACGATGCGGCAGACGAAGAATAGTGTACAGGTTATTAGGCATTCATCACAACTATGTTTTTTATGCTTAAAGATAGAACTTTAACAAAGACTGTTCCAGGAAGAAACTCATTTAAAACAACCAAACACAGTTCTTAAACACACCTGATATTTATTATCTCGTAAATTCTACTTTTACTTCTGGATTGCATTCACCATGGTACAATTTAAATTGCCTCTTATTTATTATAATCATTCTAATTAATGTAGGAAAAACCTTAATGGTCAACAATATTTGTAAGAGAATTTATTTACATTCTCATTCCTCCTCACTAATCTCTTCCTTCTTATGTCTGTTTTAATTTCTCTTACTTCTGAAAGAAAAAAAGAAGACAATCAAAATTTATTAAATTTAAATATAATATGAGTCCCATAGAGAATTATTATTATTATTATTTTTTTTTTTGTAACCAAATGTTGTATGTGATAGTACAAAATACTTAAAAATAATGGGGCGGGTGTTGGTGTATTGGTTATGAGCATGGACTTGTAAGTGGGAGGACCCCAGTTCGAGTCCAGCGTATAACTAAATTTTATATTTGTTTAAAAAAATGTTAATAGTAAAGTAGGTGCTTCCGCTCCCGTCCACGACACCTAATTTGATAGTTGGACGTTAAGCCCGCCTGAAAAAGTAGGCATTACTTACTTAAAAATAAATCAGAGAATTTTAGGAAACACAAGCTTGATTCTCTCTTTTAAAATCATTGGAAATACTGGATAGGAGGGGGTCATAGAGGCAAAGAATAAAGACATGGTAAAACTTGGATGTGAAACCGATTACCAAGAGTATTTAAATTAAAACGATTGGGGTCCAGCTCCAGTATTGTTGGAGGTGATCATATCGTTTTTAAAGAGACAGCATTGAGATTGAATACTGGTAAGAATAAATAAATTTGGATGTTTGAAGTCGCCCGCATAGAATAGATACTGATTGGGTAAAATAGAAGTGATTTTTGCAAATGAAAACTAGTGAAGTTCATTTGGGAGACATCACAAAGAATAGGAAAGTATAAGAAGGAAGTATTGGATATGTTTAGAATAGGAGGGCATATACGGAAACTATACATTAGTGATCTACAATGTTAAAGAAAAAAAAAACAGCCCATGAATCGCCAGACGGCGATTTGAATAGTGGGGCGTATGGTAAGCACGACGCAGTTCCCACGCCGTTTAGTTCTAGCCTTCACTACCTACTGGGCTACTAACTGTTGTAAAGAAAGAGATCCGAGAGTACGAAACTAGGGAGTGGCAAAGGCGCTGGGATGAAGCAGAGAAAGGGAGAACCACATATGAGTTCTTCCCGAATTTGCATTACAGACTGTCGATTCGATGGCTGCAGCTATCTTAAACTGTAACGCAATATTCTAAGCTCAATGAGCTGGGATTGATGGATTCCCCGAATTGCAAATACGGTGAACGGAACACAGTGCATCACGTTCTCTACTGGTGTTCTCTCCTTGACAAGGCAAGAATCTATATGGAATTCAAGCTGAAAAGGAGGGGAGAGAACTGGCTGGGAAGTTGTAAAAGAATTGACGAAATGTGTTATAAATTTGAAAGACTTTGTTGTGTATTGCTCAAGAAGTAGCGGTAATGCAAAGGACTGTAGACGGATATGTAGAGGTCCCGCCTCCACGTGGCAGGGATGGTAAATGGCCTACTATATAGGCAAGCCTAAGTGATCATAGCCACCGGTTTTGGCGCTATGAGCTAGGTACGGTGGCCTGGAGCGTGTTCTAATTTTGAATTTTGTAGCTTCTCACTTTTTATCACGATGCTGGGTCAACATCGACTTTGCTCTCACGGCAATCGAAATCTGAATTCACACAGGAAAGGCGCGTGCGCTAGCCACTAGACCAACGCGTGAGGACTACGAAGTCAAAGCTTTGGCAAAAATTAAGGAGAATAAGCTAAAAGTATCTCTGCTAATAGTATGGATGTCTGGAGAACCATTCTATTATTTTATCTGTGCTCACTGAGTTGAGAACGTTGATCAGAAATCAAGAAGTAGGGAATTGAAGATATTATGATTTTTTTTTTTAAACATGTTGGCAAATTAACACTGAATGGAGAAGTTCTAGAGCTTGGGTTGACACAATGAGAAATCGAACAAAAA
>JAAEAF010000938.1:0-22856 GCA_011037195.1 Triatoma infestans
ACAGTAATGTAGTAATAAAAAAAAGGCAATAAAAGGCGAAGCAAAGTTAATGCTCAAAGGTGCCGCGACCTAATATGCCGCCTGCCCTGAAGACTCAGTAGGAAGCGGAGAGAGTTTGGCGAGCGTATGGCGGATGGTGCCGGAAGCGGTATGGCCGTCGGCGACACGACTGATGGAATCACGTCCGGGATAAATGGCGGTAATGCGGCCTCAAGGCCATTGGCGCGGCGAAACATTGTCCTGATGAACGATAACGACGGTACCAGGGGCGACCTCCGTAGCGGGCAGAAGCCACTTCGTGCGTTGTTGGAGGGTATGAAGATACTACTGGTGCCAACGCTTCCAAAAGTCCTGTTGGATGCGGTGGGTGAGTTGCCAACGGGACAGGCGATTTATATTGAGGGCGGTAACATCGCGTTCAGAAGGCGCGGTGAGAGGGCGGAACACCAGAAAATGCCCTGCATTAGGTGTTCCGAATCATTCGGCGCACAAGGGGCGAGAGTTCGATATCGGTTCGACGTCGGTAGTCACGCTGAGCAGCTCCTCGTAAGTGAGGCGCTGATCACCCACGACGCGGGTGAGATGGTGCTTGGCGGATTTAATAGCCGCTTCCCAGAGGCCTCCAAAATGAGGACTGGCCGGAGGGATAAACTTCCAATCAATGCCGGCGGAATCAGCAGCGCTGCAGACGGCATGTTGGTGACGTTCATCATCGACCGAGTTCACGAAGTTTGTTGTAGGCTCCAATGAGGTTGGTGCCGTTGTCGGAAAAGATTGTGGTCGGGAGCCCACGGCGAGCGGTGAAGCGGGGGAAGGCGGGGAGGAAAGCGGATGTAGACAGCTCCGAGGCGATGTCGAAATGCACAGCCTTGGTGGCGAAACATATGAAGGCCACTAAGTAGCCCTTTCTGGCCACAGCGCTGCGGAGGCGAATGGGCCGGCGAAATCGACGCCGGTCACGGTGAAGGCGGTGGCAGCTTTGATACGCTGTGATGAGAGGTTGCCCATTGGCTGGATGATGGGGCGCGGTCAGGCGGTAAAGCATCAGTTACATTTGCCGATGCGGTGGTGCACCAAGTTGCGTTCATCTAGAATCCAATAGTGGCGGCGGATATAGGCGTGAGTGGCGAGAGCTCCGGCATGTTGGAGGTGAATATGGGCGTCGTCTATGTTAAGCTTGTGAGCGGATGCTTCTAGGAAGCAAGGCCTGGTGGCGGAAACCGTATGGCAGGGAGGCAGAAGACAGTATCCCGCCGACGCGGAGTACCTGCTGATCATCGACGAATAGATGTAATTGGCATACCAGCTGGTGCCGGGATCACGGGTCGCGGGCTTCCTGAATCTCCTTGTCCAGATGCGTAGATTGGATCTGGCGCATTGGCGAGAGTGGCGACTTGAATCTCGGAGGCGGTAAGGAATCCGATGCAGTGGGCGGAGGGATTGCGGAAGTTGAAGAGGATGCCTAGGCAGTAGGCGGTTACGCGCTGAAGAGTCATTAGCGAGCAGAAACCTCCAAGACTTCATCACATTCGGTGGTGGCGACAAGCATAATCGAAGCGGCTGGTTTAGCCTCTTACTCGACGGAGTCCTCATCGAGGGCGAGGGGGCATGAGGCCAGGAGGCGGGAGCGGCGGCGACCCATGAAGGCCCCTTCAACCACAGGGGGTGCTCAAGGAGATGATGGGGCGCAATTACTCTCGATGCACAGTCGGAAGGTTTATCCTGGGAAGAAACGTTGCGCTAAGCGTTAGGCGGAAGGAGATCTTGAATCTCGGCCACACGATTGCCGACGAAGGTCTTTCACCGTGACTCTCACCGCGAATCCAGGCGAGAGTGACCGTGGAGTCGGAAAACGCGGTAATAAAGGCGCCTAGATGAGGAACATCCGCGTGTTGACTGCGTGAAGAAGCTTGGCGAGAAGTTGGGCGCTGCAGAGCTCCAGGCGCGGTAGGGAGATTTTTTTATTAGGGGCCACGTTTGATTTGGCGGTGAGGAGGTGAACATGGTGATGGCCATTTGCAGTGGTGGTGTGGTGGTACACGACTGCGGCGACCCGATTCGGAGGCGTCGCAGAATCCAACAAGATGATGAAGGGACGTGGGATGAACGTCGCAGAATCCAACAAGATGATGAAGGGACGTGGGATGAACAACGAGCAGAAAGCGCGGTATTTTAAGGTGGCCAAGGTTCGGTAGGTGACACTGAAATTCGTGCCAAGGAGCGACGAGCTCCTCGGGCAGTGTTTGATCCCTTTCCAATTGGAGGCGGCAGAGTTGGCGGAAGAACAGTTTGGCATGAAACGTGACAGGAGTAAGCCACCCTAGAGGGTCGACGATACGCGCCATCTGGCTGAGGACGGTGCGTTACAGAGGTGGTTAGTTATGGTGGTTAGTTATGGTGGTTAGTGGTGGATAGTTATGGTGGTTAGTGGTGGATAGTTATGGTGGTTATGGTTATGGTTGGTTAGTTACGGTGCGTTACTCATGCGCTTTAGTGGTTAGATCAAATTTTAGGAAGGTCACTAAGATTGTTACTCGTGGATGTCCGCAAGGCTCTATTTCTGGTTCTGTTTTTTTGGACCATTGTTCTCTACTGATATCCTGGAGTTAGCAGTAAAATTGCCTACGCTGATGACCTGATTTTGGTAATTTGCGGTCACAGCCGGGCGCAGTTGGAGACAAACGCCTCCACTGCCATGGAAACATTGACAACATGGTGCACCAGGAATAAATTGAATATTTCTGCTGAAAAGATAGTTGCGATGTTGTTTAAGGGTAGGCTTGCTTTAACCCAGCAGGCGGTTGTTTACTTTGGCGGTCGGAGACTGAATTGGGTTCAGCACGTTAAATACTTGGATGTTATTTTAGAGTGCAAGTTGAGTTTTATTCCACATATTTAAGAAATGAAGGAAGTCCAAAACGCTTACAGGGCAGCTTAGACACGTGTTACCCCTCTTTGAGGTAAACTAAGAAAATATTAATTTATATTAGCCCTAGCTCAGTGAAGAGGGGAGTGGGTTTGAAATATTTCTGGTAGCTGCCTCCTGGTCATTAACAAACCAATGAATAAATAAATATAATAAAAATAAAAATAAATCCCCAATCGAAATGAAAGCAAGAGTTAGTGGAGAATATTACCAGTACACTTAATAATGAAGTTAACTAAATAAATTTAAAAAACCTTGGGCGCCACGTAATTTTTACGGAAATGTTGTTCTGGAATTACGAAACCAGAAGAAGTAATAAAAAAAAAATAAAAATTCTATTGACCATATAATAATAATTCCCCTAATAATAAATTAATTAAAAGAAAATAAGAAGAGTAAATGATGATGAATTTGGAGTAATTAATAATAATAATCTTAATAATAATAATAAGCGTGATAATTAAAATCACAATAATAATTAGAAAAATTTTATTAAGAAGAAGAAAATAATAATAAGTCGAGGACGGACAAAAAAAAAGGAAAAAAAAAGAGAAATCCAAAAAAAAATTAACATGTAAGCAGATGTAAACGGGGATCGAACTCTCGTTCTTTCCACTGCCAGACCGATACTCTGCTGACCTAGCTATACTGCTACTAGTGGCTGTACTATCTTCAACTCACTACTTACCCCACTCCTGCCGTGAGTATTACAGTGATTGACCTTGACTTACTCTCTATTCTATTTTTAGCATGCAAGATAAAAGGAAAATAAAAGATTTAAAAAGAAAATGAAATAAGAAGAAAAGAAACAGAAAGTCTATATTTACAATAATTAAAAGAAAATTTAAAGAAAATAAAGGTACCTTTCACAAGAAAATTACAGAAAAAAAAGAATAAAATTACAAACCTAAGATTGAAAAATAGAAAATAAAGAACAAGCAGATACAGATAAAATAAAATAAAAAAAGAAAATGAAAATTACAAATCTTAGATGGAAAGTAGAAAATAAAGAACGAGAAAATACAGATAAAAAAAGAGAGTGAAAATTACCAATCTAAGAAAAAAAAATAGAAAATATATGAAAACTTACTTAACTAACACTAATTTATCCTCTAAATATATACAAGAAAATAATGAATATTTACAGTCTTTTTCCCCACGTTTTTCTTTCCTCGTGGCCACACCAGTCCGTCGATCCAGCCGAATCCCCTCAATCCTCAGTTGGTTTTCTTCCAATCCTCCTTGGTATCAGGATGGCTGATTAGCTGGGATCCCAGACACTATTTAAATTCTATTAACTTTAGAATTTATAGAAAATCCTCCTAAGAGTACGGCATGCCACACACCTCTATCTCTCTCTCTCTCTAGGTAACCACAATCTACCTTCCCTCACTGCGTCTTCCTCTCACAGCCTTCTCTTTCATTGAGGCATTACCCAGTTTTCACCAAAAATTTAATAAAATAAAACGGGTTTCTTCTTTTCCATTTTTTTTTTTCCGAGTAAAACAAGTCTTCTTAATGTTGTAGAAGATTAAAATAGTAAAAAAATTCGTTGTAGAATCCACCGCTGACCAGCTGGTCCCAGCTCCCGCAAAATTGCGCTCTTGCCGCGCTTTCAGTGGAGACGTGGCGGTCTTACACATGGCAGGGGGGTGCGCGGGTGCACTAAGCTAGTCAGCAGGCCTGGCAGCCTCTGCCATCTAGCGGCTTGTTCGCTAACTATTTTCAGGTAATTAGGGATAATACCAGCAAATATATAATGATTAAAAGAAAACAAATAGGGATCATAATAATAAGAGTAAATATAATAATTAATAAAATAATGTAATAAAATGAGGTTAGTAAAATGATTAAAAATTATACAATAAGGTACAATAATAATAAAAAAAATACCCCATTAATTTCTCCACTTAACACACGTTACTCGTAAGGACTGGGGGTCTTGAGAAGATGACTGTCAAAATAATGTATAGAGGCATATTACTCGCGCAGGTGCTGTATTGCTGTTCCCTATGGGCCCACAAAGTTAGTGGTTCGGTTTTCCAGAGACATGTCTCTGCGACCCAAAGGTCTATTTTGCTACTTATGGGTAGTTTTAGTCGCTCAGTGTCAACCGAGGCTTTGCAAGTTGTGACAGGTTGTCTTCCCCTGTACTTAGAGATTATTCAAGCAGCCATAAAATATTTCTTGAGAAAAGGTGAAACGGTGAGCCTAGGTGGCACTGTGGAACTTTTCCCAGATGTGGACGCTAGCAATGATTATATGATTTGGCTGAGAAATAGTAGGATAACAAAAATTAAACAGTATCTTTTGGACATATGGAAAACCCGTTGGGCGTGTTCTGCGAAGGGAAGGACAACTTATAGGTATCTTCCGGACGCGACGGCTGGCAATAGTACAGTCCCAACGGATTTTTCATATGCGGTCTCCAGACTTGTAACGGGCATGGGCAGATAAATGACAAGTGGTTTAGAATGGGGCTGGTGAGAGATGATCGATGTCGCTGTGGCGTACAGGAGACCGCTGAACACATAGTTTTAGACTGTGAGCTCTATGAAGATCCCCGGACAGACTTGTGGCGAGGAATTGGATTTAATGTGAATTGGAAATAAGGAAAATTTTCTTAGAATGTTAATACCTGGAATGTATTGGTCTGCAAGGGTTCCATATATATGGACAAATGAGTGGTGGTGATTTAGTGTGCGCGTGTAGGTTTGTTTAATCCAAGAAATAGCTCACATCAACTAACTCCGCTGGCCCGATCTGTACTATTTGAGTGTTAAGTGTGTAAAGTGTAAATGTGTTCAAGGCGAACACCTTAAACGACTAGACGCTTAGATCCACCTTCACTAAGCCCATCGATATTCTTTCCCTAAACGTGCGATTGCAATGGAACATAGACATACCATTTACTCCGACTGGCTTCCTGTTTATTATAGAATGTTATTCAAGATGGTACAAGTAGGGGGGGATATGAAACGGAATGTGTAACTTGTGTAGATCTGAAGACAATTGTCGAACTCACTTCCCATTCATCACAGATGTACATGATGCAACATCACATGTTACCCTCGTCAGAAGAACCATCACGCTACTAGCTAGCATCCTCACCACAGTGCCCCTACAAGAAGTAAGCCAGATCCTTAACCTTCTCTCGCCTATTCGCAACTGTTTTCTTTTACTTCTAACCATAAACAGTGTTAACTAAGTTGCGAGTATGACTCTTTAATTATACACATACGACTACTCGAACTGAACGACTTAGCCAAGAGTATTCTCGTTTCTTCCAATAAATTCCATAGTAAGAAATATACAGCAGCGAAACTTTATCTATTAAGTGGAACAACCAATTCGTATTTCCCACAATTGTTCTGAATATTAAACAAGGAACAGAATAACTGTATTTAAATAATCGACGAAGAAATAAAAACAAAGCTTCAAATAAAAGAAGAGAAAGAGGTTAAAGAGAGATGTTCTTAGGGAGATTGGTGATTGGTGCCTTTGGAACATCAATCAAGTTAAATCTCCGCTGGAATTGCAAGTTCCTAGACCGAAGACCATAAAACTTTAACAATGGAAACTCTTCTTAAAAGAGGGTGGGCGTTCCTCCATAGCTGCTTCACTATACAGGAAGAACAGTCCTTTGGATCCATTTAACACGAGCTTGCATTAGTTGTACTGCAAGCCTCGCGTTAAACTTAAACAACACCCTCATAGCTCACAACCCTGTGAACTCCTTCATCGTCCAGTCAGCTTCTCCTCTCTTTCTCATTGTTCTCTGGCGTTACCTAGTAAGAAAAGAGATAGGCTGGAGGCCGACGATGTACTAATACTAGTTAGATGGATAGGGGCGTGCTATCCTTGCACTCGTTGATCACCATGAGAGAAAGATATAATGCTATAGACGGACGGTAGGTAGCAGATAAGTGCTGAATCAGAAATGTACAATTATCTTCATCCCTCACTTCACTCCTTCCGACTCCTTAATTTCTTTCTTTCTACACAGCAGATTATTTCTATTTCCTTCAGCAAGATTCTTTTTACTTTTTACTTTCAATTAATCGCAATAAAATTGAACTAAATTGCAAATTATGATCAAATTTCAAAAACATTACAAAATAGTTCATTTCCTTTTTTTGCTTCCACATTTTGTCAAATTTTCGAAATTAACTTACATTTCAATTCTTCAATTATGCATTACACAATTATAGTTCATTTATTTGAAACCTATTTACTGAAAAAAAAACTGTTATTTGGAGGATGTGAGGCTTCCTTGGAAGAAGTGCCCCTTCACGAGTCTACCACCTGTAGGTATAAGTTACGTTTCAAGGAATTCCTAGAATTCCAAGCCGGAAGAAAATCAGTTAACCAGAAATGCGAATTTACAAAATAGGTTCCGCAGTTTTTTAGAATTTTCTCGTAAACGGTTCCAACGATTTTCTTTAACCTATAATGCTAAATCCACGTTTATTACCAATAAGTTTTATTGCAAACATTTTCCCAGAAGTATTGGCTAATTTTAGGGGTGTTCAGGAAATCTGTGTTAGGCTTAAGTTTTAATGGATAAACAAAAGAGAGCGCTGCCATACACTGTAGTCACTTTCAGGTAAAACTTGAAAATCTCCTACACCAATAACTTCCTCCAATTTTATTTATATATAATGCAAAGTCTGTTTTATTATATTGTATATTTATTTATACACTGAGTGATGAAAATTTGTCAAATAATTGCAGTAAATCCTGTGAGCAGTGGCGGCTCGTGACTTGGATATGTGGGGGTTCAACTTTCTTTTTTTTAAATACTTACATTACCTATCATAATTAGTAGCTTGGCCAGTTAAAAATCACGAAGTAAGCCAGGAGCCAGGTAAAAACTTGCATCCCTCTCCTACAATTAAATATGTTAAAAATTAAGAATAAATCTATTAGCTCAGTGGATAGTGCATTGGACTCCCACGCGGAGGACTCGGGTTCGAGTCCAGCTGTGCTGCCCTTAGGTTTTTCTTCCTAGGAGCTCTTACAGCACACTGTCCGTTGATGGGCAGTGTTGTCTGTAACGAGAGAACACCTTCCGGAGGCCGGCAGTGCACTGAGAAGGCTCAGGCGGCAATGACCATTACTCAGTTCTCAAAATTATAATTAACAAATTTTATAGGTTGTGTACCAAATTTAATGAAATTCTTCGAAAACTGAAAAAAATGTTCAGTAAAAGCGCACTTCCGGTTTACTATTTTTCTTGAAACTCAGAATTTTGGCCATCTATTTATTTCTAATTAATTTTGCTTGGATGATACAATTGTATAATCAAATATGAGAGCACTTTAGAGAATAATATAACCCCATCCCTCCCCTAAAAGTGCACTTAAATGAATTTTACCAGACAAATGTTTCAAATAAAAGTTATAGATCTTTGTATGTTTAGTTTATATAAGAAGATTCAAGAAAATTATCGGAGCAATTTTTGAGAAAAAGGCGAAAAAGTGAAAAAATCATTTAGTAAAGTGGTAAAGTAAACGCACTTCACGGTTTATCCGATTTTTTTCAAACTCAATTTCACCACATATTATATTCGTATTATATTATTTAGATACAGAAATTGTATAGCGGAACCGAAATAGAACCTTTAGAAATTGAAACCTAACCAAACCCCTCCCTCAAAACTGCCTTTAACTGATTTTTTTTTTCACCGGAGAATGTGTTCAAAATATAAAGTTGTAGTCTTTGTATGTATATTCATATCCAAATTTCAAGACAATCGCGGAGCCATTTTTGAGAAATTGTGCAAAAAGTAAAAAAAGCAACTAGTCAATGGTACGGATCCGGTTGAGGATTTCCGACAGATAACGTAGGGTCAGATCGCATGGTGATATCAACCGGAATATAATAAAAATTTCAACTTTCTACGGTTTTTTGTTTTTGAGCTATGGTGTTCACATACATATACACACACCCGCGCACGCACACAGAGAACATTTGCTAAAAACAACTTTTTTAACTCCGGGTAAGATCGGGTAAGTTCGTTCATAGATCGTAAGTAATTTTCATCGCGCTTGTAACCCCCTACTCTTTTTTAAAAAAGTTAATAAAAACATACACTTTTCTATACTAACACAAAGAAATTTTTTATATATACATATATATATATACTAAATTCTCCAGCGCGACTCCCAACTGTGAACCCCCTGCTTCCTACTTTTTTATACATCTCCTGATACACATGCAATTCAGTAAGTGTACATATTAAAGGAGCTCCTATACTGATATACGTTCCTATTCTTTTATGTCTGACTCTCCGATTGTACGTACTACTGATCTTTTTCATTAATACTTTATAGATTACACAATTTTTGTACAATTTATACTTATAGTATATACAATTTTTGGTGTGACTTATGTTCCTAATATAAAAATGAAAATATTTTTTTGAAATTGAAATATGAAAGAAAATAGAATCAAATAAGAAAATTTTGCTACTTTTTTATTTAATTTTTTACTTTTTTTCTTCAAATAGTTGGGGGTTCAGTCGCGCAATCGCGAATACCAGTAGCCGCCACTGCCTGTGAGTGATATTATATAAGATATTTGAATACTCAGTGGAGCTCATTCCTATGAAAACTTTATGTCTGTTACAATAGCAATACAGCTCTTACAGTTGTAAGCAATGGTACCTAATAAAACACGAAATAACTTAGTGCAAAAATAATATAACTTATAGGCAATATGTTCGTTCCCTCAAGATGACGTGATGTCTGTTCCTCCTCAACTGATCGATATTGCTTTGGAAGTGCCAAAATGGTGATGATAATACCACAGCATGGGATTTATAGCTCATTTCTAACATTTCTAATATCGTCTAGATATAAGTGAACATTGTGATATTTTAACTGGCTAATATCAGAGTTGCCAGTTGAGCCAGTATAAATAAAATATCACAAAACAAAACAGTGATCATTATTTACTAAAACTGTGGCATGCAACATAAAATGGTTTGAATATTAATTTGTGGCTGGCTGGTGATTGGTAACAACAACAGATGTTCTGTACATGAAACAAGTTGAGTGATGGCGCCACTGCTGTTTCAGTTACATTCACCATAATTCCATGACACTCTGGTGTCAGCTGTACCAACTGCTAGACATATTGCTCTTCATCTCTGCATTATTCTATGAATAACTAACTGTTATTATTATTTATTATACAAAATAATAATGCTTTTATTATCATCTTTCATTTTATATAAAATTAAGCACAGAACAATTCCTATGGTTGTCTTTGTAAGTTATTACCAATCTGACAACCGTAATTTTTTTTTTTTATTGATGGAAGAAAGATCTGCATTGCTGCCCTATTTTGAAATTGAGTTTTCACAGAACTACAAGCGTTGAGCTCCCTTCAGTATGTTTTCTCGAAAATAGTTTCAACGGTTTTTTTAAAACCTAATATGCATTTAATAATGTAGATTTAATAATTTTTATTTTAGGACTATTCAACGTCACGTTTACCTACGAACTTCTATTTCAGTGTAAACATATGTTTCCACCATAAATAGAGAATTATTGAACTTTTAGTTTCGGAGTAAATCTGGATAATGTTAGCTGTAGAACAAATGGTAAACGTTGATGTTGAGTTTGTGTCTTATTTCTTTTCTTCATTTTTCTAGTTTGATGTAAATCTCGATGAACCCAACTTAGGGTATTAAGGTTGCAGCATCCTATTTTAGTCCTAGTAAACTGAATTTATTATTTCCCCATCAAAGTGCATGGCAATTTCTCCAGATAGAGCTGCTATTGTACTGTTCTGCCAGATTTAAGGAAGCAACAAGTGTAAGATGACCGACAAATATGTGTGCATTGTATGCAGAATATAGGTCAGATATCACATGCACCATTATTTTTAGTGAAATAGTTAATTCCAATTTTAAAAGTTGGAATTTTATATATTAGATATATTCTTTTAAATGTTAAACTTAATGGTTCCGTGATTTTTTTTTTTTATGGAATGAGTTTTTCATTTATTCTTGGGATTAAAACTTGAGTTGGGAAAATTTTAAAATTATCCCACTCTTCTAGTAGCCCGCAACAAACATTTTATGATGATATCTGGGTGTTATTAGATGTAATATGTTTGTATGTAAGTACTAATGTGTGTTTGTATAAAAAGTAAACTTCTCTTGTTAAAATAAACAAAAGCCGGCCAACCAAATGAAGCCGGCCATGATTATCTCATAAAGCCTTCCACACCTCCTCGAACCCGACCTATTGCTCATCCACACCAATCTCTCAGGCTGTAAAGTCATAACCCCGCTCTTTTCTAATCCCTGTTGCCCATTTAAATAAACTTTTGATGAATGTCCAAGATTAAACTCGTGCATTCAGCACGTTACTGCCGTCACTTCATTCTCTATTGTGTGTGTGTGTGTGTGTGTGTGTGTGTACGTGTATGGCGTGTTCCTCTCTTTTCCTTTTTTTTTTTGCTGGGTGAGGGAGTTGTGTGAGAATAGAGTTGGGAATAAATTTGTTTTTAAATTAAAGAACAAGTTGAGTGCGGTTGGAATATGGTTAGCTGTGGGAAAGTTGAAGGGATACCCCCATCATGAGAAAATTCTTTTATTTCAAGCCTGCGCATTTCATATGTTTTGCGACGACTAGTTTTTTTAAAAATTATTATTATTATTATTAACCATGATTAGATGATATCTGTTTGTTTTCCCTTCTTTTCGTCCTGTGGAGGTGGCGTGGTTCAGAATGAAGCAGCATTGCTGGAACAAGAGAGATTTTTTTTCATATTACCCTCTTTCACAGAAGAGAATCGGTTTCGGGCATTTACCCGCCTTCAGGGAATCTTCATAGTCAGTTTTCGCCTAACAGTGTAAACTAATATTGCGTTGTACAATTCTATGAAATCACACTGTTTATTGATATATACTGAAGATAGATGAACGCCCGGAATCGATCGATTACTTAAAATAAAGCGGGCTTTAAATATATCTCTGATTGTAACATGATTATTTGAGTAATTATCCTAAAGATTGGCCACGTTACAATTGGCAATTTTTTCTTTTTGCTGTTTTATCGTATTATCACAGAAGAAAATAAACACACACACACACACACACACACACGCACACACAGATATATATATAAGCAAATAAATGTAAAACTTACTATTTAAATGTAATTAAGTGTAGAATGTAGATTTAATTTAAATGTAGAGTAGCAAAGGCCTTGCCAGAGATGATACAGAGATTGTGCTGACTCGGGAATCCTCCCCTCTTTGGAGTGGATTCCTGCAGTCATGAGATTAAAATAAAAACTAGAAGAGAGTCAGTCTGTGGTTGTATGCGAAGAATGAAACCTGACTGATGGCTTTGTGCTTGGGCGTTAGGTGAGTCAGCTTCACCATAGTATTTCTGGCAAGGCTTGAGAATTTATTAATTAATAATGGAGTTTATTTTTTTTTTTTTTGGCATAGGATGATTAGTATTAGCTTATAATTTGATTAGTAATTTGTAACTTGAAATTTGATATTAGCTTGTAAGGTGATCAGAATTAGTTTGTAAAGATAACTTTCATTCAATAAGCACATTATTTTCTGAAACCAAGGCTTGTCTATATGAGTTCCCGCCAATCCCCTCCCAACTCGCCCGCTTCGTTTACACTGGATTATTAACCGATCAAGGGCAAAACTTTGTTTCAGATCTTTTTAAATCCGTATGTCGATTTTTGGGTATACAAAAATAACAAACCACCGCCTATCATCCGGAGTGCAACGGTATGGTGGAGCGTCTACACCGAACTCTAATGGACTCGATGTCGCACTTCGTGCAGAGGAGTGGAAGGGATTGGGTTAGGTGGCTGCCCTATGTTTTGCGGCGAACAGGTCCACTGCGCATTCGTCCACCGGATTCACGCCCAACTACCTCATTTATGGTAGAGAGCTATCACTCCCCGCGGAGGAAGAGCTCCAAGCATGGCAACCGGTTTCGGAGGTAGAACATCATCTCCAGCGGTTGGAGGAGAGGATACGGGAATCACAGAAGGAGGCTTTTCGCCGAGCTGCGTTGAGCCGGAAAAAAGAACGCAGGTGCACGACAAGGGGAAAGTAATGCGAAACTTCACAGTGGGGGATCATGTTTATCTGTACACCCCTATCGTCCCTGCCGGTCATTCTAAGAAATTTCATCGCCCCAGGTCGGGGCCATATATAGTCAGACAGGTTTATCCCCCTGTAAATTACGTCATCGAGAAGGGTAGAAGACGGCTGGTCACGGTACATGTAAACCGCTTAAAGAACGCTTATGGAAAGGAACCCAGGTAGAAGAGGAGACCATCGATTCCTCCGGGGGAGAGTCTCCCCCATTTGTTGACAACCCCAAAGACACAACCTGGGCATCAGGTATCCCCGTCGCGATAGAACCACGTCACACCCTACGGTTCTGCGTCCGAGGCCGCGACGAGTAAGTGGAGGAGCCAAACCCTCCTGTGCGAAGAGCCGAATCGCCGAAACTAACCGGGCGGATGGAAGAGGGTTGTTTCAGTATGTGATCCAAGCCTACTACAATGAAATCTGATGAACGGGGAGCCGAGATGGAGGCGGGGGGGTAACACTAGACCATATTCCTAACAGTTACACGTGTTTCAGGAAGCGTGCTTGCGGCTCAGTGGAGGCAGGGAATAGTATTCCTACCCAAGACGGAAGTATTACTCTCGGGCGACTATTAGCGGGTGCTGGTGGAACTAAATATTTCCTGTATGGACCGGTTCATTTCTGAGTTGCGCCGGGTGACCCTACGAGTCAAGCAGGAGCTAGAGGAGGCAGTCCACCAAACGCCGGAATTGAAGAGCGGGTTGGAGGAAGTAGATTATATCCTGGAACTAGAAAATGAGATGACTGAAGTCAGTGCCGCCCTAATGGGGATGCTACCACATGCCCGCAATAAACGGGGCCTCATAAATGCCAGGGGAAAGTTGCTCAAGGTATTGTTTGGTACGCCCGATTCGGAGAACGTAGAAAACATTCAGACCAGGCTGACGAGACTAGAGGGAGTTAGCGCGGAGGTCCTGCACGTCGAAGAGGCCCACCTCTCGGTGACGCGACGATTGCCAGACAAGTGCCATCCTACGGTGCTCACTACACCTCATGCACCGGTGGTATTGGGACGCCAGTAATTCGTCCTGGATGTTTAGCTTAGCAAAAGCCACTAAACTCATTTCCCAATGCTCAGGGCCTGCTGGGATGCAAGTAACGGAGAGGACCATAAGTGGAGTAGGACAAGTTGAAGCGTCCAAGGGCTGTACCTTCCAGGCTGAGAGGGGTATGCTCTTGTCTAACAACCAGGAACGCCTGAGTGTAAATATCGAAAAGCGGATAGCCTTGTGGACTCCGTGGTGCCCTCTAATACGAGCGGACAAGTTGATGCCCGACCCTAGAGCGGCAATAAATCAAATAGTGGATGACCTCACCTTAGAATACGATGGCGCCTACAAACTCTGTGGGGAAATGGAGGAGACTAAAATCTACTTCCTAGAAGGCTTCATCCTCTTATTCAGTAATGATTTAAAAACTTGGGCACCAACCAGGTACTGAAGAAGGAATGTAATAAGTAATGAATACTGGATCATAAAATTTCTGAACTATATCTGGGGTGCTTTAAATATTGCATCTTCAAGGTCGCAATTCGCCATATCCCCGGCAAGGTATAAAAACGACACTGTTCAGATAATTTTAACATACAATACTTAAAAATCAATTTTGCAGACTTGTTGTCGCAAAGTAAGGGATGGGGCAAGTGTTCTATCCCAACTTTAATTATTGAAACTTTTTCTAGAAAAAATCGAGGAAATGAAAACTTTGGACTTCAATGTATGATTGAAAATTTTCTATTGATTCTGTAAACACCAAAGTGCTATTAAGTAAAATAAGTACATAAATAATATGAATACAATGTAAGCATGGACTGAAAACATGTATTTTTTTTCAGTAACGATTGTATTTTTTTCGTTACTTTGTGGTCAAAGATTGGTTTCGGGCATTGGCCAACCATGTGGTTTGGAGCCCCGTGTGAGCTTATTGACCAATGTTGTTCAATGCAATACCTTAACATATACCCAGTTCTCATGTGCTCAATGAATTGTGCATGTTCAACGCGCTTGCGCCGACTTCCCGCAAAAGTGCTTTCTTGATGCAGCCTGTTTTTGCAACCAATTTTTGTTTCAGTAATCTTCGAGTAGTTCATAAACCCAGTTTTATTATTCACTGCGCATTTGAAGATATGACTAAGTGGTTAGATAACTACTAATATTTGTTTCGATAATTACTCTTTGGTTATGTTAGTATAAGTTTGAATGGGAGCACTATTACCGAGAAATATGGGGAAATAGAAGCTGGAAGGGAATATGGAGGCTATCACCTTTCATTACACTGCTGCAATGGGGGGTGGGGTGGGAATTTTGATGAAATTGATTTCATTAATTTCACACTCAGATTAGCACGGGCCAGCCGCTGCTGCAGCGAAATTGACTGCCAAGGTAATCGTTTTTCCAATTAGCTGAAGAGAACTTTAATTACTAAATATCGCAAGACAGTCTTAAATTAACGTTACAAAATCGCTTCAACAACTTCCTCTTTATCGATTTAGAGAACTAGACTATTAATAAAGTTTAGTGATGAGCTGGCAGCTCTTTACTGCCAAACTGTTACAGAGTTACAGAGTTACAGTGGCTAGCAGCTGGTATGTAACAGTAGAGTATGTACACATTACAGAGAGCCGCTCCCCACGCTGGTGGGAGGACTCCACCGCTCTGCCGCCAACATTTATCTGAAGTTAATTAGTAAAACAAGATCTGCTTCATATTACCCAGTACTAACTATATCACACCGGTATCCCCTCCAGTCGGCTCACCCGTCCTCCTTATTGCCGTCCCTTCCCAAAAGGGACTTTCTGATGACATGCTTGAAATTATATCGCTTGGCCACTATATCTAATTAAACATTCATTGAACTTTCACTCTCCCCCACCTACAACGGCATGTTTTCAATACAACCCTCACTCTCGTTGCAAATTTCTAAGAACTTGCTCTGGTAATCAAGATTCTGGCAAATAAATGTATTCACGGGTCTCCTTTCAAAATGTATTCCTTATTACAGAGTTTCCTACAGTAGCTTCCATTGGCTCTGCAGTGTACACCAAAGTATAGGTTTTTAAAATGGTATTCAAATCGTCGGGCCTTACAATTACAATGAGATGTTTATACGGCAATGGCCAGAGGAGTTTTTAAAGAAAAAAAACATTCTTTCTTGCCAAGAAGGGCACCAATGGTACCCGAAACGTAGAGCAAGAATGATTTTTTTTCAAACTTCTCTGGCCATTGCCGTACAAACATCTCATTATAGGTTTTTACTTTCTCTGACCGCTACAAATGTGTCAAATTTTTGAAATAAATATTTTTTCAGAAAATATTTATTTTAAGAGTTTTTTTTATCCCACGCCCTCTGTGGTCATACAACCATTCAGCGCCGCGCAGACTAATACAAGTGAGTCCGCCTTTCTCATGGATTGCTAATCATTGTTTTGTCCGTGCAAATATCGAGATGCTCCGCATCCGTTATACCATTTGAGAACAGAGAGCAGACATTGGTTGGTATCGGCTCCAATCCTGTTAAAATAGGCCTGCAAGTAATCGTGCGCTGTTAATAACCGAAAAATTTGCTACGGGAATCTTCCTCGTCAAGTATGAAGGGACTCATTTGTAAGGACGTGTGAGCTCCATCATTTACCCGCAGCAACTTGCTCTTGCATATCCTTCCGAAAATTAGGTACATATAGAAGAATTCAACTTCTGGCTGATCCATTTTAGCTCGTAATTTTGCCAGCTGATCTGCTATTCCGTTGCTTGTTGTGCCCACATGTGCAGTAATCCATTGTAGAATATCATAGTCAGCCTTTATTTTTTTTTTGACATTCTGTTACTGCTGGTTCATCTGACCGGGAATATTTTGAGACTAGACTAACGAAAAACAGTTTTTGGTGAATGGTCTGTGCCTTTGTGAACATACTTCCAAAAAAAAATCTCTAAACTGGAAGCCCAAATTTATATCCGTTTAAATACTACTGACGAATCTGCCACCAAGGTTTCAGTCAAAAATCCGGAATGATTTTTTTCCTGTTATCGCTATTTTCTCGAAGACGGCTCCAAGGCTTTTCTTTAAACTTGATAACACTACCTAAACTTTTATTAGATAATGGTTTTCATTAAAAATGATTTTTGGTGGTTTCAGTTAGAGCGGCAACTTTTAGCTTTCCTCTAAAGTTCTGAAATTCAATTTCTGGCTTAATTTATATAATAAATAATAAGGTGCAATAAAAGCCTTGCTAAATTTCAAATTTGAAAAATGTCGGTAACCGGATTTGCAATTTTATTGAAGGATTCATGAGTAAATTTGGAATTGGAATTTGGAGGGATGTAAATATGTACCTCCTCCATTACTACATATGCGAGTATGTTATTAGTAATTAAACGCTTATAAAAAAATAAGTTTTTATTTTTAATTTAAGACGCGTCAACATCTATTGTCATTGGCACCCGGAGCCTTCTCAGTGCACTGCTGGCCTCCGGACAGTGTGCTATCGTTACAGACAACAGTCCATCACCAGACAGTGATCCATCACCAGTAGAGGCTGTTAGGAAGAGAAAATCTAATGGCAGCACATATAGAAGGGTGGACTCGAACCAGGGACCTCCGCGTTGTTACCATTGGGCTAATCCCTTACCTGGACATAAGATTGAAGAGAATTTATCTATCAGAATTTTGTTAACTGCAGTAAGACAGTCTTGCTGACTTTCACATCGGATATTTTTTAACGTTAGTTAGCCTTACGTTAAAGATTTGCAGAAAATAAGGCAAATCTTTGAAAGCAATTTAGCAAACTTGCACTTCCCGTTAACCAAACTTCTTCAAACTTGGCATTTCGCAATGCATTAATATTATACGGGTTATGGAACCGTAGATTATACTGAAGTGACTACTCTAGACGATCAAATCCCACAGAATTCTTCAAAAATTTATTTTCCTTTATGTTATAATTCTCAACCGTTTGGTTATAGTTGAAAAAGATAGAGAGGAGAGCAATAACAAAAGCACACTTTTATAAATTCTTAACGTTTCGAAAAATGCATAATTTTACTTCAGTTTTACCTCTGAAGAAGAGAACAAACTTGCCGAAACATAGAGGTTGTATAAAAGTGTTGCGTTATTAATGGAAACTAGCTAAGTATTGAATAAATGAATGAAGCGTCGCCTCTTGCCTTTTGGACTTCATATTTACTCAGGAAGGACAGGTAGGTTTGATGTGAAATAGGGAGCGAGTCGCGTTGCTCCACGACTATGAATTAATTAGTGAATGGAGTTGAGCTTGTTGAGTGGACAAATGACTGTTCCCACGACCTTCTTATTTTAATATGCTCCTGTGTTCTTCGCTGTTTATGTATTTGATGTACATGTTTACATTTGTTTACATCCAAACTTCTCAAGCCTTCATGTAATAGACATGTAATAAATAAATGGCCAATCCCTTATGAACTACACAAACACTTTTATGAATTTAAAAAACATTATGTTCGTAAAAGTTTGCAAAATTGTAATCCATGTTCTAATAAAGTTTAAATTTTAAGGCTTATCATACTTCTCAGGCAAACAATTGTAACTAGAAATGAAGTTATCTCGAGAAATTTGGAATTAGTTGCAAAGGTAACATTCTAATATAAGCAATAGTTACGTCTGGCCGTTGTCAACAAAATAAGCAAAATGTTGGTTGGCTGTGGCCAAAGAAAAAGCTTTTCAACTTTTTAGTTTATTCTATCAACGTTTCAGACACCTCTCGTGACTTCCTCAGGTTCTCTTAAGAAGCGGCAGAGAGTTAGATGTTCCTGGTGATCCTGAATGGAATATCAAGTTTGAGCTTCTTGAAAAGGATCTTTAGTTTCTGAGAAATGTGTTCAAATGACACACACACACTCACACACACACACACACACACACACACCATTCGATATAACTTTTTTTGTCATGCACAAAGGCCTCAAAAATGAATATTCTTTTGCTATAAGAAGAGAGAAAATAGGAACACAAAGAGTTCAATTGTTCCAGCGTAAATTTAAGAAGAGTGAATTGTAGCTAGAAAACGTTGTTTTGGAAGAGTCCAGCAACTAGAGAACTACATTCTCTTTATTAACTGTTCTGTCCTAGTAGGCTGTTTGTTCCTCTCACAAGTCCTTCCAACTACTGTTTATGTTTGTTTGTGTGTGTGTTCATTTTCAGTAAGATTATGAATGTTATTAGGCTTGTACGCCTCCTTCTCCCACAATTGCACACAAAGATATTGAGACAATCCTTGCAGAAGAGAACAACAGTTAACTCTCAGAAACAAGTAAAAAACCATTTTCCTCATCCAACAGATGCTGAGGACAACTTTTTGTCTTTACTGGTGCTGTGCTTCCTTTCTCTCAATATATATATACACACTCACTGTAAAAGGATGTAGGATGACTTTCTAAAGACGGCCGCAGTGGTAAAACAATGTAGTAGAAGAAAGAAAATAGGTTAGTTACTACTGGGGTTTTTCAGTTGGTATAGAAAGGAGTGGAAGGCAACCAGGAAATGAGAGAAAAGTTTGTCTGTAGAGAAGGTTGCGACTGTGTGTGCTGCGCTGATGGGGCTAACAGCTTCCTCTGCCACTTCCTTATCTAACCTTTAACGAGTTACTCGTCCGTTGCCTGGCTCAACACATTGCTTCTCTTTTAATAATGTTCACTAAAAATTTGTTTAATTAAATATTCTGAAGCACTAAATACGGCCACCAACAAAAAGAAAACATCAGAACTGAATAAAAAGAAAAAACTGTAATTTCATCTTATTATCTTAAAAAAACACTGGTATGATAACTCACAAAGCTTTCCCTTACTCCAGTTTTCAAAATTGTGATTGAGAAATTTTATAGTTAGTATAATTCGTTGGTGTTTTTATGGAGAAAATCGGCAGCATATGGGCCCATTGAAGCTTTGCATAGCATAGGGTTTTGCCCTCCTCTCCCTTGAATAATAGTAATGGAAAAAATCGCAAAAATTGAAAAATGCTTCCTAGTAAAAACTCACTTCCGGTCAACCGATTTCTTCAAAGTCGGAATTTCAACAACATATTTAAATCTAATTAATATTATTTAGATGACAGAATTGTGTGATAAACTGAAATAGCACTTTAGAGGAAACTGTAACCCCGCCTTTCCCCCAAAAGTACCCTTAAATGCTTAGTTAGAGAATTGTTAGTGAGTGTTCGTTTATGTGTGAGTTACAGTTTGTCTGTAGATTCGCTGAACTACCCAAATAGTTTCACAAAACAACTACTTTTGTTGTTATTTTGAGATACCGCGCAGGACACCAGATCCGGAAGGAGGGCCATTCCCCCCTGCGACATGGCCTATGGTGAGAGGTCCTCTCAAAATATACTTCCGGTTAAAACTGAATTTTGAAATATGACAGCATCGCAGTATTTCCTGTTACTGCAAAATAATAGCAAATGAAATGAAGAGAATATCTCCGTCTCGGTCAGAATCAGTGACAGAGACAAAACAGTGATTTCAGTTTTATTATATTACGTCTAGATAATATACTAAACTAAAATATTTATCGGTAATTATAATTGCTGTCAATAGATGGCATTGTATTTGCCAATTAAGGTTGACATTATTGTTTGACAAACATTAATTATATTTGATGCGAGTGAACTGCTAATTCGCAGCTTGGTATCCGTCCAATCAATTACGAATAGCACATAAATCTTCATCTATTTTAGTTCAAATTGTCCCCTATTGAGAGGGTTCCCTTATCTTTGTACATCTCACTGCAATCTGTCATTTCCTCTTCCTTTATTACAGATTAGATTTATTTAACTTATTGACCCAAACGGTTTATATTATTATCTTTTTTATTGCAGTATTTATTTTATTTTTTTCATAAATAATTTAAATAAAGAAAATTGAGATTTTGTTTATTCTGTTGGAGTTTTCCTCTTTTCTCAAAGATCTGATAAAACTTCTTTCCATGGAACTAATTCGTAGAAATTAGGATGAATTCTAGAGCACCTATTTCTTCGGGTGTTAGTGCTGTACCAGAATATAGTCGTTGCAAAGATGTTAGTGAGTTTTGTTTCTGCTCAATTATTAGAGTTTGCCTAGAGCCAAGTAGTATCACATAAAAACTGCTTTTTACGGGTCATAAGTGTACTGTGTGGATTCTGGAGATGTCAATGTAAAGATATTAAGTGAGTAATAGAAACGAGGGAATTTGATACTACTGTCAAATTTCTAAAAAAAAAATTAATCAGACCAATTGTGTTTTAAGACATAGAGTCTGGTAACAGGCTGAGAATATTTGAAAAAAGATAATGAAAATTTACGAAGGAGTCACCACGGGGATACCGCGCATTGTGGGGGATGCATTGTGATACGGAATAATATTGAGATTCAAAATATACTATTTAGAGAAAATAGAGTGAACTTCATTAAAGGGGGATAATTAAGTGGACAGAACATGTCGAAAGGATGCCAGAGAGTATTTTTCAAATGAAATCCATGTAACTCTAGGAGAAGTGGTAGAGTAGAGGCAGCGTTCAAGCGATGATGTCCCGAGAGATTTCGAAAAGTTGGGAGTGAGAGGAGCCGCAAGAGATAGGAGCCGAAAGAGATCTGTGATTGGTCTGGCCAACTTGGCTGTTGACCTGCATCGCCGGTGGGTAAGCTAGCTGCTTCGGGTAAGCCGGATAATGGTACTTAAGTTGGTCTGTGAAAACAAAATCACTGAAATCACTGTTCAAACTTGATATTGCACTGTATATCACCACGGGAACCGAGACGAAGGCTCGTTAAAATCCGTTTATCGGAAGTGCGAATTTGCTGTTTGTATTTTCATTTGCTACGATTATCGCGACAACGGCTGCAGCGATTTTCTTCAAACTTGTTGTAGTAACTACAAACAAGCCTGCCACTTTTATTTCAAACATTTTTCTAAGGAAAATTCATTTTGGGAGTTAAAGCTTCATGATCCATCCTCCCCACCCAAAGCTCATATATTTTAAGGGCAAACAATAATTTAAGTAAAATTCTAAATTTCGAGTATATGTTAAAAGGAACTGTGAAAATGCGGAAAGAAAAACTTGGCTCTTATTGCTATAAGAAGAAATATTGCGACGTTGCCAAATTTCCGGTATTGAGTTTTTACTGGAAACAATTATTTGAGGTACCTTGAATGTGTGTGTGTGTGTTTGTGTGTGAAAATAAAATCGTATAAATAAAAAATTGCAGGAAAGTCAATTGCTGGAAATCCCAAAGCATCTGGCATGAAGTTTCGGTCAAAATCCATCAAGCGGAAGTGTAACTTTATTGAAAGTTTGAGTTCCACGCCATTTTTTTCGGAAGTGGCTTCCAATTTCCTTTAAACTTTGCTTATTACTATATAACTATACACAGACATACATATAAACTATCACTTTTATTTGAAACATTTTTCCAGTAAAGTTCGTTTATGAGAATTTGAGAGCGCTGCAACGTCGATTTTTCCTTTAAAGTGCCAATCAAGCAACGTATCGTTAGGTGCCACCTACTTAATCATGTACATCAAAACATTTGCTAGAAAATCTTTGAAGAAAATCAGTAGGCCCGGAATTGTGGATTTACATAATACCTGGGCTCCTGAGAATTTTCTCGAAATCGGCACGAAGGACTTTAAAATTAGAATGCTAACTGCGAGCATATTACTTTATTTGAAATATTTTGGTGGGTTCTGGATCGACTGTAAGTCAAGTGTTACTTTGAACCGCCGTTACAATGTTTAGTGGGGCGGCTGAAAAGGGCCTATGTTGCCAGTACATTCACATGACC
>JAAEAF010000939.1:0-28588 GCA_011037195.1 Triatoma infestans
ACTCCTAAAATCAATTTTCTTGATACCATCGGGAATGTAGACTTTTCGTAAAACTGAAGAAGAAAAACCATTCAATAAAGTGAAACAGCTTTTCCAAACTTAGGTTAACCCAAAACACATATAGTTCTGGCGGGAGCTTAATTTAAAAAAAAAAAAAAATTAACATAAATAATGAATGTTCAGATTAAAATAATTTCATTAGTAAAAATAAATAAATAAATAAGAAATAAAATAATAACAAGAATTAAAAAAACCTAAGGAAAATTTTTCGGTTAAAAAAATGGGAAAATCTCATAGAATAGGAGATGAAGAGTTGGGAAATTCTTTGCATTGTTTGGTTACCTAAGTCTGTGACAAAGGTAACCTTTCTCAGGCCAAGATATTAGTTCGAGCTGCCCTTCTCCTAAACTCAGTGAATACTCTTATTCTTTTTACGCATCTTCTCTCATAATGTTAAGAAAAGTTCCAATTCCAGTCACTTGAAAATATTTTTCCTTTAAACAGTATAATACAAGTTAAAATATTTATTTTATCTCTTATATATTTTATTAAAATCCAGTCAAGTCTGGTTTGATAATGTTTTTTAATATAATCCTGGAATGTTCACTTTGTCTTCTTGCTTTATAACTTCTTTCAATTTCATTTTATTGTAGCACTTTAATATGCTTTGTAATTTTTAATTCTTTTACTATTGCTTAAAATTGAGCCATTGGAATGACACCAAATGTAACGACGAACATAATTCCGAAACCGAAATCTGGTGTGAAGCACTGTTAAGACTTGCTCTTACTGCGATTCAAACAGAGAAGACAAGAAAACATCTTATTCAATGGATATCTGACAATAAAAGGAATATAATTGAGACATTTTTGAAAAAGTACAGTTGCTCTCAATATAAATAGAGTGGTGGTGGGGGTATATATTGATTCTTAGCACACACACACACACACACAAACGACCATTTGTGTGATCAACATTTTTCAAGATTTTGTCGTATTCAGGGTGAACTCCAAAAACCACAAACACTGTGAGCTGAAGATCATTTGTTTATTTTTTTTAATGTTGTAAAATGGATGTTGAGGTTTGGCCACAAAAAAAAAACACTTTTCAAATTTTCACCGACGTTTCGGCAAATTTATTGCCTTCTTCTGATAGGTCTGTACAAAGGTTATAATACAAATCAGAAAAAAAAGGCAGAAAACACCTTAATATAAACCCAAAATAAAAATTTCCGCAAAAAGTTTGAAGTAAACTATATAAATAAACTAAATAAATAGATAAAAGTATTATATATATATAACATAGCAAATTGAAATTTATTTTAAACTACTACTATTATTGCAGAACAAATCAGAAATAAACTACATCTCAGCTATTAAAATTTAAAACAATATCTGGTATATATAAGAGCAAAATAAGGAAATCTAACAGAAGAAGTGTTCTTACAAAAAAATTTCCTGTTTGAATTTCTTAAAAACTACAGTTTAATTTGTAATACACCATCACCAGGTGTTACGGAAATTGGATATGTCAAGGTTTATAAAGGGTTAGGAGAGCGGATGGCAAAACCATGTTTTATTGTGTATGTTACTTAGGAAATTCCAGGAGACTGTTATAACTGAGGGATAGGTATCTGTTCTAAAATTCATAGATAATTTATCTTTTTTAATATGTATCATTTCCTTTTTTTTTTTCTTTATTTTTATTGTTAATGGAAACGGGGATTGCTAAGAAGAAGTACACTTTCATTAAATGCTTCACTCGAACAATATTAAAAGATGCAACCTTAATTATCCCCTGTAGTATTTGTTAGAACTTATTCATCCATCTTGGCCGGCTAACAGGAATATCAAACTTGATTATTCAGTTCAGGAAAATTCCTAGTTCGAAGGAAGTTGACCTCTTAGATTTGTGAGAATTCCGGTAAGTTACAGTCCTGTGAGTGTTTCACACCTTATAGTCATATGAGTGTTTCACACCTTATATTTACTCGATTAAAAGACAAATCTGTTGTGAAACACTCACACTAATTTCGCTTATCGCAATTAAGTAAACTATATTAATAATTATCGAATGATAAATTTGGATTGTTTAATAAAGGTTTTTTTCACCTTACCATTACATAAAATATATAGTTGGGGAATGTTGCATTAAACTTATTCGTTTTCAGAACAAATCTATTGAGTTACCAGAATTTGACAGTAGCGTTAGTGCCACTTCAGTAGAATGTACGATTTTGCCACCTACATAATATTAATATACTTTAGAAGTATTGGTAGAATTTAAATTTCAAGAAAATCATTTAACCGATAGAACGAATTTACAAAATATGTTTTTAGTTTTTTAGAGTTTCCTCGAAAACGGTTGCAACGATTTCCTTTAAACTTGAAATGCTTACTATACAGATAAAAAGTATTACTTTTATTTCAAATAATTTTCCAAAAATAAATGATTTTAAAAGGTGTTTGTGGCCCCTCAGGCACTCACTCCCCTCAGTCACTCTCTCCCCTCTGTCACTCACTCCCCTCAGTCACTCACTCCCCTCAGTCACCACATCCTCGCAGTCACTCACTCCCTCAGTCACTCACTCCCCTCAGGCACTCACTCCCCCAGTCCTCAACTTCCCTCAGTCACTCACTCCCTCAGTCAGTCACTCCCTCAGTCACTCACTCCCCTCAGTCACTCACTCCCCTCAGTCACTCACTCCCCTCAGTCACTCACTCCCCTCAGCTTGAAGTGACGCTGCATGGTCTTCAGGTAGATAGCTCCACCGTGTTCACTATACATATATCTATATTCCCTAACACTTTTTTTATGGCGAACGTTTCTAAACGGTGCAATTATAAAGAGAAAATTGTTATTAAATTGTATTAATCGGAGCAAGAGAATGTCGTGTGAGTGTTTCACACCAGATTTTTTTTAAGTTATTTTACTTAATTGGGTTCAGAATCCCATCAATTTAAACTGTTCTAATTGATTAATGTGCTCTGCTTAGTAGACACTTAACTCTGGCGGCGCTTCAACATTCTAAGCTGTTGTAAGTAATCTAATTTTCAAACGCCTGCAGTATATTCAGGCTTGTTACATGTATCAGATATAAGTGTCCCTTATGTGTGATATATGTAGCAAGATTGATGCAGACAGACAGATTGTGTAACACCTGTTATTATAATGATAGTAATTGAGTATATGTATATATATATATATATATACTCATATGTGTGTATACACGTAAGTATTATATGTATATGATTTTTTTTTCTGACTTAAATACAATGTGTTTTGTTGATGCCAGTATAATGCATGCAAAGTTTATAGAGTTTGTGCGCACGTTAGTGTATGTATGGGAATGTGAAATACTGACATAATATACCCCCACTACTGAGCCGAACTGTGAGGCCTGAATGTGAAGTGTATTGTCCGAGCGGAACGTGAGGGCGTCATCTCCTCACTTCCGGCCGCACCTTTCCGCCAGCTACTTTTTCCCACTTCCGGTCCCCTATTTGGGATTTCCACACCTGATACTCTCAATGGAAAGTCGTTCTTCCTTCTCTTTTTCCCTATGTGAGCTGAGAGCGACAGGAGAATATGTTATAATAAAGTCTGATTGCATTTTCTTATTTTCTCTCAACTGCTTAACTAATCTAAAGCTCGGAACCTTTGTGCTGACTGTGTCAGGAGGAGGAGGAAACGGCCCACCACCTGCTATTTGATTCCGTAGCTATAACCAAATTGCGATACGAAACCTTTGGTACACTGCGACCTGGGGAGATAGTAACGCAAAAAGATTTAGCGATGAAAGCCCTTAACCTGCTTAGGAGGGGGTTCACTTACTAAACAATCGAGGATGGCACAACAAGCCTATACTGGCTGCGGTGCCGGGGTATAGCCCAACCGAATGCTTAACCTAATCTAATCAAACTATCATTTGAGGTAGGATTATACCATAACATTATCTTCGACTACTTTCTTATCAGTTTTTGAATGTTTGCTTTTATATCGCAGATTTTCGTCTCTTTTCATTGTCTAAGGTTTCTTAACGAAATTACGTATTCCCATCCAGTATATATTTGTCTGCTTATGGCAATGCCATGCCCAAAATATTTACAATAAATTGACAAATTTTTACTTTCTCTCACTGCTGTAAGAGGATTTTTGTGTGTGTGAATAATCGATATGAATGCGGCTGTGTGTATGTGAACGCAAAATGTTTCAGAAACAAAAAACCGCAAGAAACTTAATTTTGTTATTCTTTGGTGGGCCCCGATACAACATTTTGGCAAAAATCTATCAACCAAAACTGCGACTTTTTTAAATGTTTTGTTTTTTCTTCCTAGTTTTTTGCAATTTTCGAATAAAAATGGCTCGCATTGATTTTTTTTTAAATATAGCAATGTGCTTTTAATTGAAATATTTTTTTGTGGCTTAATTTGGTTGTTTCCGGGGATTGCTGTATGCGGATTCCGTATAAAATGCTATTTCAAAATATTGTTTCTAGTAACCATGCAATATAGAAGTTTTTCCAGAAAATTTCACTAAAGATTTTCCTTGACTCTGATAGTGTTGTAGAGGAAGCGGACGCCACCCGTTTCTTATTGGAATTCTCTATATTTTAGTACCACTGTACAATTAAACTAAGAAATAGAGGATCAAACATTGTAATGTCCAGCATTATTTGCTCGAATAAGTCCCTTCCAGCATATCGTTGGCGCCACATTAATTCGCAAGATATTAATCCATAGATGTCCTTCATTCTGCCTTGTTTCTTCGTTTTGCAAGGGCTCACAGTCATTCGACAGTATTGGTGTGCTCCCCAATCGTGAAAATTCTTCTAGTGGTTTATACTTTTAGTGGATATTTTTGTGAGTTGGACAGAAATAACTTAGCTTAAGTGAAAGTCTTACTTGAACACTGTTTGCATTATGTGTGAATAAAATTAACACTGCAAGGACTTTTCACTGTAATATTTTAAAGTGAGAATATGGTAGCGTGAGGAGAGAGTGACAACTGACTGGCAGATTGACGGAAGGACAACGAAATCCGTTCAACGTTGACGGTTGACGGTGACCCTTTTTATACAGATGGCTGGACTAGCCTCTATTCTGTTTAACTTCTCCTTTCAGTACCCAGGTGCTCTACTTAGTTTGCCCCCCTCTACGAGGGAGGAGGTAAGGAGAAACGCAGTGAACTTGAGGGGGGAGTAATTGGGTCTCTGACGATCTATTACACAGTCAAATGCATGAAATTGTAATCTTGAAGATGAAAAATTCGTTATACCTTGCCCACCAGTCAGTTATTATTATTAGGAAGTATTAATCCGGTTTGTTATAATGTGCCTCCATCCTTAGACATTAAATTTGTTGATTGAGTGACTGTAAAAATCAACAGCTTGAAAGATCTATTTTGGATTTCTTAGTAGTCAATATCTGTATCTAGAATGTAGTTGTTTGCCCAGATGTGCAGTGTGTAGATGGAGTCTAGAGTATAGCAGGTAATGAGCTAAAGTTTGCCTGCGAGTGAGCTCAACCCAGATACATGCATTACTAGATACTAGAACTAAGTTTACAGGCCCTCTGGGTATTTTGTAAGTGTTAGAGATGTGAGTGTGAGTGACTGGCAGACCGGTAAGAGATCAACATCCCTGGGGACAAAATCTGGTGTGAAACACTCACCAGACATTCTTGACATCAATTAATACAATTTAATCTAGAAATTTTCTTTAAAATTGCAACTTTACAATGTACAGTTGGGCTGGCCATAAAAAGGTGGTGGGGATTTTACTATTAAGAACGCTCTATGTCAAAACAACAAAACAAATTTGAACTTGTGCATATTTATATTTAAACTAACTGACAGTCCCCCAAATACCTCTCTAAAATCAATTGAAAAGTGTTTCAAATAAAAGCGATACAGTGCAGCAAGCTCCAAGTTTATAAAGAAAATCGTTGTCAACGTTTTCGAGAAAATTCCAAAAAAACTCTAAAACCTACTGTCTAAATCGCACTTCCGGTTTCCCGATTTTCTTTAAATTTGGAATTCTATCCATGCTTCCAAAATGTTAATATTATATAGGATGTAAAACCACATATCATACTGAGGTGGCACTTCAAAGAAAATCATATACCTATGGACTCCTCAAAAATTCAATTTTTCCGGGGAAAAGTTACAAATAAAAGTGATAGGGTATTTATGTGTGTAGATTATTATAATGTAATACTTCATATTATGAAGTTTAAAGAAAATCGTTGAAGCCGTATAACGGAGAAAGTTATGAAAACTGAAAAAAAGAAAGAAAAAATATTCATTATAAAGTGGCACTTCCGGTGCATGGATTTTGTCCGAAATCTTCGTGTCTGATGCGGTGGTAGTACCTAAACAGGATACCAAATTTGATCTTCACGTGACTTTCCCTTCTTTAGTTTTTGAGATATTTTGTTGAAATACACACACACACACACACACACACACACACACACATATACATACATACATACACACAAACAGATATAGAGGACAAGATGGCGGACGATAATGAACAAAGTTTTAATTGTGCTATAAATATATTAAAAAATGTTACAGTTGTGAGAGGTAATTTGAAAAACGAATTAAAAAAAGATATTTTGTCAGCTATTCAAACTTTAAATGGAGTGCATAATAGTTATAAAGCTCAAATAAGTGAATTAAATAGAAAACTATTGGCAATGAATAACACTTCAGCTCAGAAAGTCACCTTTGCGGACAGAGTATTAACACCATCAGTAAACAGGTCAGTGGATAAGTTTAAAAAAGTTTCATTTAAGGCGGTTATAAAGCCAAATAAAGAACAAACTAGCAATGAAACAAAAAAAAATTTAAAGAAAAGGATGATCCTTGTAAACTAAAATGAGGTATTCAAAATATGAAGGGAATTTCTAATGGCGGCGTTATGGTAGAATGTACAACTAAAAATGAAGTTGAAACTTTGTGTGAAGCAGTAAATAAAGTCTGTAATAAGGAACTTCACGCTACTAAAATAAATAAGATGCTACCAAGAATAAAAGTAAGTAATATACCGGAAGAAATCACAATGGAAAATGCAATAGATGTAATAAAAACACAAAATGGAGAAATAATTAATGATAGTGATACGATTCAAGTTAAAAATTTGTTTAAGAATAAAAGAGGTAATAGGTTTCTAATTATTGAGGTAAATGCAAACTTACGTAAGTTGTTTATTGAAAGAAGAATTAAAATGGGCTGGAACGTTTGTTCTGTAGTGGATCATTTGACAATTAGTCGTTGCTATAACTGCAATAAATTTGGTCACCACACTTCACAGTGTAAGGGAACACTCACATGTCCACTTTGCTCCGCGAAACTTTCACTTAAAGAGTGTTCTGCCCGAGAAACAGAATATTTATGCGTAAATTGTATTCAATACAAGTATTCATCCAGTGATAAACAAGTGGATACTAAACACGCAGCGCTCAGTACTACCTGCCCTTGTTATATTTACAAAATAAACATTAAAAAGAGTAACATAGATTATGGCCTATAAACAAAACAAACAAACTTACAATTCTTTAACAAAAATTTCGATAGTTCAAATAAATCTCAGACGATCCAATAGAGCGCACCACGTACTTACTAATTTTATAAATTTTAACAAAATAGACGTTGCAATAATACAAGAGCCTTATACTGTAGCAAATAAAATTTCATCCTTTCCTTTAAATTATAAAATTTATTATAAAGGTAATAATAGAATAAGAGCGGCTGTTATAATTATTAATGAAAATATTGACGCTATACTGAATTCTCTAAATTCAAATGAAGATAAAGTTCTGGTGGAACTGGTAGTTGGGAATTTTCACTTTTGGATGGCCAGCGTTTATTTGCCATATGACGGTCAAATTGAAAGGGATGTTGTGGAGATCGATAGTATGCTAAGAGTTTCTAATGGTCGTTTACTGATAGGAATGGACAGCAATGCCCGCTCCACTGCTTGGTACGACACAATCACAAATGGGAGAGGTCAAATATTGGAGGAGTATTTAGCTTCAAGATCCTTAATAATACTAAATGAACCCAGCGAAATACCAACTTTCGAGACCATTAGAGGTTCGAGTTTCATTGATTTGACTGCTTCAACAGCAACTTTTGCATCTTACGTGACCGAATGGTGCCAGCCGCGCGAAGAAAGTTCTTCTGATCACTGTTTTTTGACTTTTCAGATTAACTTACATAATTTTTGTGTAGCTTTACCTCATGTATCTAATTATAAATTCAATACAAAAAAAGTGGATTGGGATGAATTTAATAATCAAATTTATAAACAATTCTGTAATTTTCTGGAAGCCGAAAGTGATGCATTAGAATCTATTGATTTGGATAAGTCTTTGGAAAAATTTTTCAAACATTCCCTCGACTTTGAAGTAGATGTGGAACTATTTTTTACAAGCATTATAACTTCTTGCATAAACTCAATTCCGGTAATTCGCAGAGGAAAGAGACCTGTTCCGAAATCTGTGAGCTGGTGGAGTGAAGACCTTAATATTTTGCGCAAACAAGTCAACGCTTCAAGGCGCCTGTATCAGCTTACATATCACAATGAAGTTCTTCGAGAAACAAGGAAAAAATCATATTTTGATCTGAAGCGTTGTTACCAGCTGAAAATAAAAGATGCAAAATTTGATTCTTGGAAAGCTTTTTGTGATGCTACCACTGCAAATAATCCTTGGAATTTTATATATAAAGCGGCAGCTGGAAAATTACATCCAATTACATGTATAGCTACAGTTCGGAAAGAAGATGGCGAGTTTACTGCTGATCTGAGGGAATCATTAGAGGTAATTATGAGGAAACTCGTACCTGAGGATGATCCTCTTCAGGAGCTGCCGATACATACTGACACGAGGTTATATGTGGAAGAAGGAATTAATACTGCGGACGATGTCATTTTTATAAGAGCAGAAGTGGGCAGAGCTATGCAGAACATGCGACCAAAAGCAGCACCAGGATGGGATGGCTTAACAAGCGAAATTCTAAATAGAGTATACAAACAATACCCTGCAGCTATTACTAGCGTTTATGCTGAGTGCTTGGCTCGCGGAATTTTCCCAAGGTGTTGGAAAAGGTCCCGCATAGTGATTCTGACAAAACCTGGCAAAAGTGAAACGGAGGATCCATCTAAGTTCCGGCCCATTAGTTTGCTGCCTGTGGCTGGCAAGGTGTTAGAAAAGCTAATGATGGACAGGATCATGCATCATATGAATTCGAATCACCTACTTTCAGGTAAACAGCACGGATTCAGGCCACAAATGTCAACTATTGGTGCTCTGAAAGCTGCCAAGGAATTTATAACTAGTTATTTTGAAATAAAGTGGGGCGTATTGCTTATTTCGCTGGACGTTCGGGGAGCTTTTGATGCTGCTTGGTGGCCGGCTATCCTAAAAAGTTTAAAGGACAGACGATGCCCTAAGAATTTGTTTCAACTTTCAAAAAGTTATTTTCATGGACGTTCGGCAAGCATAAACCTTAACTCATTGTCAAAAGAAGCCACTGTAAGTAAAGGATATCCACAGGGGTCATGTTGTGGCCCAGGATTCTGGGTCGTAATGTACGACGATCTTCTTCGTCTTCAGCTTCCTGGACGTTGTGAAATTATTGCATTCGCTGACGACTTGCTAATACTGGTTGCTGGAAGATCGGGCTTGGAGCTTAGTGTTGAAGCAAATAGAGTACTAGTTTCAGTACAAAGTTGGGCTTCAGCTAATAAAATCAGCTTCAACAGAAATAAATCCAAGGTATTGCACATGTTCAGAAGAGGTACATTAGACTCTGAAAATGTGACAGTGTACCTGAACAACGTACAACTGGAATTGGTGGACCAGCTGAAATATCTGGGAGTTATATTTGACAAGAAGTTGTGTTGGGACCAGCATTTGCAACACGTCTGTGACAGAAGTTCGCAGTTCGTTAATTTGCTGTCAAGAGCGGCCAAGGTACACTGGGGACTTGGTAGTAAGGCATTGAGCGTCATCTATAAGGGTGCATTTCTCCCCTTAATAACTTATGCTGCCCCCATTTGGTAATTGGCATTGAATCATAAGAAGAATAGGCAGAAACTTGAAAGAGTGCAGAGACTGTTCCTGCTGCGATTGGTCAAGGGTTATCGCACTATTTCGTTTAATGCCGCAAGCGTAATAGAAGGAATAATGCCGATATGTCTTCAAATAAAACAATATATAGATATTTACACGGTACAGACGGGTGGAGTAGTTGATAGCTGGTGTGGATCAATGATGGATACTCCGGTTGGCGTGATTGAGTGGCTGCATCCCGCTGAGCTTCCAACCATCCAAATGGATTTAGCAGTGCAATTCGATACTAACATTTTTACAGATGGAAGCAAAGAAGTTAAATTTGTAGGATGCGCATACGTCGTCATAAAATTGGAGCAGGTGGTGGTTCACGAAAAGTATCGTCTCGGGGCATATTGCTCAAACAATCAGACTGAGCAATTGGCTATAGACAAAGCTTTAAATTGGGTTGAATGTAATTCGTTTTTGGGAGAAAAAATTAGAATCTCTACAGATAGTCGCATCACCCTGGACTCTTTGCAGAATAACGATATCCATTACCCCATAATCGATATGATAAGGAAAAGGCTTTGTAGACTGCAGAACAGATGCACCATTTCATTCTCATGGGTGAAGGCACATGTGGGTGTTGATGGAAATGAGATGGCTGACCAAATGGCGAAAGCAGCGTCAAAGGATTCTGGTTTGGCGATTGCTTACAACAAGTACCCCAAATCGGCATTGGAACATTGGGCGCATCAACGCAGCATGGAAGCTTGGCAACAACTCTGGGACAATTCGACCACGGGTACTCTCACTAGAGAATTTCTTCCTTCTGTGGAGTGCCGTCTCCAAATGCACCACTTCGTCATTGGCTATGGGTTAACTCAGCTTCTTTCTGGACATGGGAAAATGGCACATTATCTGAACAGATTTAATATAACCGAAACTGCATTTTGTACATGTGATTCTTCTTCGGTTCAGACAGTCGACCATCTCTTGTGGGAATGCGAATGCTTGCAGCCGGCGAGACAGTTACTCAATGCAGCAGGTGGTGACTCAGGGTGAGTGTTGGCCTCCCGAGAAAACTACATTGCTCCAGTCGAGATTCTTTACACACTTCAATAATTATGCCAAAACAATAATAGCATTCATATACAGTAGTAATATTACTTCTTGAATATTGAAGTAATAATAATAAAATGAAAAATGAAATATAAAATAAATAAATAATAGACAAAAAAAAAAGTAAAATAAAAATTTATAAAAAAAAATAAAAAAAATTAAATATATAATATAAAAGAATAAAAAATAAATAAATAAAAAATAATAGATACATAGATATACAAATAAATATTAAAAGAAAATAATGATAATAACAATAAAAAAATTAATGATAAACAAATAAATAAGAGTAGTTAATATTGTATCTATAATAGTTATTGTTTTAAATCAACTTAATTAATGTGAATTTCCTTCATTAATTTGTGGTTGCCGTATATCCGCACTTTAATATTTGTACTATTTTAAGTAAGTGTAAATAATTCTAAATGTTTTTATGTAACAGCCATGTTCACAATATGTAATTTTGTCCGCATAAATATGTATTTTAGTTTAAACGTAATGTGCATTTTATACATGTAATAATATGTTGTAAATTTCATATAGTGCTGAAATGAGCGGAGCATGGTGGAAATAAAGATATTTAAAAAAAAAAAAAACACACACCATTAGCTAAAAACCACTCCTTTGGACTGACGGAACCTCAAAACGGATATTTCCGGTGAAAACTCGATATCGAAAATTTGACACGATTACAATACTTCCTCTTACTAGGAGTCGGTAAAAGTAAAAACATCAGAGTTAGAAAACACTAAGCCTAAATTTCTATATTTACTTTTAGTTTATAAACTCTCTTTATTATAATAAAACTGGTTTTTAACAACCGAGCCATGTCCTTTCTTAAAAAAAAGCATCAACATGACTAAAAAAAAAATACATTCAAATTATAATTGGGCAAAAAAGTCGCAAATCGATTCTTTCAAAATCGGAATCATAGCGCTCAAATTAAATTCTTCTTAATATTATACGTATGCTTACAGAATCGTAAAATATATAATAGAGAAGGCCTGTAAAGAAACAACCGAAAAGGTATTCTCCCCCCCAACCCCGGGAATGTGCTAGAGAAAAAGGTTTTTAGCACTTTTTAATGATTAGCTGTTGTACAATATTTATGAAAATCGTTGGAGCTGTTTTCGATAAAAAAATCGCAAAAAAATCCACTTTCGGTTGGTCATATTTTGTCCAGAACCTTATTGTCGAGTCATCCCGCCCACACACATATATGCACGAACACATAAATGTATATATATATACATTCGCCATAAACATTTTTTTTATTGGTGAGGGGATCTATTTCCTATGCAAACTGAAGATCAAAATCTTCAGAATTTTCTTTACTCATGCGACTTTTTTCTTTCATAACTAATTAAATACGGATACGTTTTCGGTAAAAAAACGGCTTGAGACAAGGTGACCCTCTATCTCCAAGTCTCTTGAACATACAATGCGGGCCATTCGAACTAACCCGAACGGTACCATTCTCAACAGAATGACACATCTAGCCTACGCTGATGATGTTGTGATAACGGCCTGAACAAGAGCAGCGCTTGCGGGGGCTTTAGAGGCATTTGAAGATGCCGCAACAAAGATGGGTTTGCAGATCAATGACGACAAAACGGTGTACATGAGTACCTGGAGAAATTCCAATAGTGCCAGTGAAGATTTCTCTTTTCGAAGGCACGTCTTCCGGGCTGTAAGTCAATTTAAATATCTGGGAGCTTTCGTTACCGAGAAAAATGAAGGGCTGGAGGAAATTAAAGCAAGAGTAACGGCCGGTAATAAATGTTATTTTGCACTCCAGAAGCCATTAAAGTTCAGAAGCTTGACACACAGAGCGAAGGTTCTTATATATAAAACAGTAATTAGGCCTATCGTTACCTATAGCTGTGAAACTTGGGTACTTACCAAAGAAAACGAAAAGATTTTGAATATATGGGAAAGGAAAGTACTCAGGAGAATATATGGACCTGTCTGTGAGGGTGGGCATTGGAGAATTAGAAAGAATGCCGAACTTCGACAGATGTACAGCGAGCCGGATCTGGTCTCTTTCGTAAGAAGGAATCAGTTGAGGTGGCTGGGACATGTGGAGAGGATCCCAACTGAGAGAATTCCCAAAAGATTACTGAAAGGTAAGCCTGGAGGGCGTAGAAGTAGAGGACGCCCACGTAAAAGATGGCTAGACGATTTGGAGGAAGTCTTCCGAAGACTCGGTGTGAGGAGATGGAGAAGACTTGCCCTAGAGAATAGAAGAATGGCGAACAGTAGTGGATAGAGGCCCAGGTCCTTGAAGGACCGTAGCGCCAGGGGTAGTAGGTAGGTAAACTAATTAAATTTCATAAAGAAATTTCTTACACTTGCAAAAGTTTCGTGATGCGGCCTTATGCGGAGTGCACTATGACAATACCAACAAAAAACTTATGCAAAATTAAATTCTTAAATTAACAGACAAGCCTCCAAATATTCTCTAAAAAAATGTCAGGGTATTCCACAAAAAAATTATTCAAATAAAAGTGATACGATTTATCTATGCAATATAAACATTCCAAGTTTACAAGAAAATTCGTTACAGCCGTTCTTTTTTTTTTTTTTTTTTGAGAAATCTCGAGAAAAAAACAGACAAAAAAGAAAAATTCAGTAAAGTCGACCATTGTCGGTGGATGGATTTTGCCCGAACATCTTTGTGCTGATGCGTGGGGGGGGGTGGTGTATTGGTTATGAGCATGGACTGATAAGGGGAGGACCCAGTTCGAGTCCAGTGTATAACTGCTAAATTTTATATTTGTTTAAAAAATATTAATAGTAAAGTAGGTGCTTCCGCCCCCGTCCACGACACCTAATTTGGTAATTGGACGTTAAGCCCGCCTGAAAAAAATAGGCATTACTTTACTTACTTTGTGCCTGATGCGTTTGGTAGGTAATCCATCCTAAATAGAATACCTAGTTTGAGCTTGTTATGACTTTTTGTTTTTGAGATATTCTGTTATCACACAGACCCACACACACACACAGACCATTCGCTAAAAACATTTTTTTCGTGTTCAGAGGATCTCAATTTCCGGTCAAAATTCAATTTTAAAAAAACCTGACACAATCGAAATTCTTCCTCTTGTAAGAGAAAAGAAAAAAAAATCTGATATGATAGCAATACTTTCTCTTAAAGGATTATGAGAAAGTAAAAGTGTCTTCCATTTCATTGTAACACAATAAAGTTGAGATGTTTATTTAACTAAACTGAACAGCTTAAGCTGTTGATTACATTAACAGAAAATATTATCCAAAGAAAAGTTATACAAAGTCGATTTTTTTTCATGTCGTCACTTATATGAACTACTATATATTATGTTGTCAGGGCGACCTCAGTTGTAGACTAAAGGCTGTGCGTAGACTTCCAAGTTTCAGATTACTTCATTTATCAATTGATCTTTTCAGGTTTTATTTTATCAGCGATTTATATGCCTCAGGATATCAGTTGTGTCAAATGTTAGTATTCTATAGTGCAACATACTTTAGCTTTTAATTTTATTTACAAATTTTTTCATACATATTTACAGTTTGACATTGAAGTTCCAATGTAATATAAACATTACACCCTTTAATAAAAATAAAAATTAACATATTATTGTTGATGTTATATTAAAAAATCTGGTGTGAAACACTCACACAACTTTCTCTTACTCCAGTTCTCCAAATTATAATTGACAGCTTTTATAGTTTGTGTACCAAATTTAATAAGATTCGTCGAAAACTGAAAAAATTGTTCAGTAAAAGCGCACTTCCGGTTTACTAATTTTCTTGAAACTCGGAATTTTGGCCATGTATTTATTTCTAATTAATTTTGTTTGGATGATACAATTGTATAATCAACTGTGATAGCACTTTAGAGAAAAATAACCCCACCCCTCCCCCAGAAGTGCCCTTAAATGAATTTTCCTGGAGAAATGTTTCAAATAAAAGTTGTAGCTCTTTGTATGTGTAGTTGATATAGCAAGTTTAAAGAAAATCTTCGGAGCCATTTTTGAGAAAATTGCAAAAACGTAAAAAAAACAACTAGTAAAGTGGTACTTCCGGTTGAGGAATATTGACACATAACGCACCGTCAGATCCCATGGTGATACCTAAACGTAATATCAAGTTTGAACTTTCTACGATTTTTCGTTTTTGAGCTATGCTGTTCACATACATACACACACACAGACACACACACACACACACACCAGACCATTCGCTAAAAACCACTTTTTTGGACTCAGGGGACCTCAAAACGGATATTTCCGGTGAAAACTCGATATCGAAAATTTGACACGATTACAATACTTCCTCTTACTAGGAGTAAGAGAAAGTAAAAATGGCATGCATCTTAGGGGGAAGGGTTAATTAAGGGATGCTTCTAACTCTTTTGTAACTGTATTTGATTGTTATGTCGTAGTTGCCAATTTCGTGGTAAAGAGGGTTTGTTATGACAGTCTAATAATGACAGTAATATTAGTAGTCTATTTCTTATATAGTTGTGTTACAGTTTCCATTGAAGTTGTCACGGGTAACTTTGGTATTCAATATAAAAAACAATCCTAAACGTTTATATTGAATTTATATTCCATTTGAGAGTGAATAGGTGGTTTCTAATTTGATCTACTTTACGTCGTACATATTAATATTAGAAAAGAACTTTAAATGGAAACTAGAATCACATTTGTACTATTAGAGCTCATTTCTAATTTAAAGTGTTGCTGAGTGCTTTAATGGCCTTTCATTCACTACCTCTTTACACAAACTAATTAACTAGGTATCCAAGTTTTGGGTGTTGAAAAGCAATATAATTTATAACTTTTGATCAACATCTAATGGACGATTGTCCGTTAGAAGTATTGGAAATTATTGTATATTTACTAGTTGTTATATTTTAATAATATTTCAGATATGGTTTGTTTTTAATAATTTAAAAATATACAAAAAAAAAAAATGAAATTGAAATTGAATTTAATACGCTAAAATTAAAACATTCAATATTAAGTTTTCAATTATTATTTAAAAAATTTTCACTTTCTCTTATAACTTTATATCGTATTAAATTATGGAAATTTAGTTTTCATTAAAAATACATGTTTCGCTAAGTGCGCAAAACAAAAAAAAATGTTTTTAAAAATCGCAATACATAAAAATGTTTTTAAAAATAGTATTCCGGTTTAAATATGTATTACCATCTCACATCTGACATGAAAGTTTCGAAGCAAAATCCAATCTATCGGAAGTTTGACGTTACTAAAATCGTTTTTTCTTACAATTTTTCGTAATTTTTCTCTAAAATAATTCGCAACCATTTTCATTAAACTTTGTACACTATTTACACTCCAAAATATGTTTCACTATTATTAGAAACATTTTCCTACTAGGAAAGTTGATTTTTTGGTGGAATTCTGAGGGAACAGAAAAGTGTTAAGCTTTTATCTAAAGTGTACCACTTGAGTACAATATACAGTTTTACCACCTACATAATATTAATGTACATAAAAAGTATTTGATAGAATTTAAAATGTGAAAAAATCGTTTTAATCGAAACGACTTTACAGAATAGGTTTGGGGGCGGGGAAGGGGGAATGATCTCATAAACGGCTATGACGATTATATTTAAAATTCGAATATTAATTGCTCAGATACAATTCTATAACTTTTACTTAATAGATTTTCCAGGAAAAACTGATTTTAATAAGTTGTATAGCGTAAAATTTCAAATGTTTCTTAAGCTAATTGAATGCCATTAACGCTATCTACTGGACAGCAATGTAACTACATTTTTTTTTTTTACTTTACTTTCTCTTACTCCTAATAAGAGGAAGTATTGCAATCGTGCCAAATTTTCGATATCAAGTTTTAACCGGAAATATCCGTTTTTTGAGATCCTCTGAGTTAAAAAAAGTGATTTTTAGCAAATGGTCTGTGTATGTGTATGAACAGCATAGCTCAAAAATGAAAAACCGTAGAAAGTTGGAACTTGATATTCCGTTTATGTATCACCATGGCATCTGACAGTACATTATCTGTCAAAATACCTCTACCGGAAGTACCACTTTACTAGATTTTTTTTATTTTTTTTTTTTACTTTTTTGCTTTTTTCTCACAAAATAGTTCCGACTATTTTCTTCAAACTTGGTATATGAACTACACATTCAAAGAGCTACAACTTTTATTTGAAACATTTTTCTGAAAAAATTCATTTAAGGGCAGTTATAAGGGAGGGGTGGGGGTTAGGTTTTCATCTAAATTGCTATTTCAGTTTATTTTAATTTTAGCGAGTTAACATTTATGGACATTGGCGCTCGGAGCCTTCTCAGTGCGCTGCTGGCATCCGAACAGTGTTCTCTCGTTACAAACAACACTGTCCTAAATCTAAGGCACCCGAGTCCTCCGCATGGGAGTCCAGTACGCTAACCACTTAGCTATTCCCTTCCCATTCCCACCACTAAGGGTATCGCCTTACCAGTATGGATCCCCACCGTTTTATATTTACGTTAGAATTGAAAAAAGAAAAGTTCCTACTTTAAATAAATTTGTCAATTTCATGATTGTATAAATTGCAAGAAAGACGAATGAGTGTTCTATTTCAGATTTTTTTTATGTTGTTTTATCCGTTTTTTCTAAATGTTCGCTCTAATGAAATAATTAAATAATAATAATTAAAAATAAAAGTGAGAATAATTGATAGTGGAATAAAAAAATAGAAAGACGCTACGGATCCTTGGGGGACTCATCATGGGGAGTATGTGTTTTGTCATCTACCATTCATTGGTAATCTAGTTTCTTAATAACTTGTGGATCTTCGCATCCACCGGGTATCCCAGCCAAAAAAAAAATATAATCAACAATTATTACAATGACACGCGAATGAATACTAACCTACTACCATATCTCTTAAGATTTTTTTCCCTACCTCCTTGCACCGATCATTTTTGCAATAACAATTACAAAAATAATCCATTTGTAGCCAATTCTTCCAGTGCAGTTATAAATGTTCATGTATCTATTAAAAACAAGGCTATTTAGTAGAAAATTGGCTATTATCCAGATTTGAATCTGTTGTTTGGCGGAAGTAATAAATCACGTCAACTTAAACAATGTGCAATGCTTAAATTAGCGCTTTAAATACTGTATAAACAAACACTTAATAGCAGATTGGTGTAACTTAGCAAACACTTAGTCCCAGAGCTTTGTTTACATTAATCCTTTACTACTAAGCTAAGCATGTAAAGGCAACTTGAAATCATACTTTTTTTTGAATTTGTAGTAATTTTTAATGCTACTAAATAAACAGTATTGTTTGTGTTAAATACAGATTTGACTGGCCCCATAATCGTACGTTCATGTTATGTAAATTTTGAGATATTAATAGCAGATAGAGTAGAAAAGGCTGAACACATATAACGGGATGATTCTATCCTAGTACTGTAGACGATCCGAAAACTCTGGCAGCTGACAGCGAACAGCTGATTAATATGACAATTATTCCACTAAAAATTAGTGGCTAAAAAATTGTAGTTTCTAGAGATTAAGTAATGATTTCTAAATCTGTAGAAATTTTAAGGTTTGTATGAAATTGCTAAAAATACATTATAATATTAAAATCAAATAAGAAATTTTTAAATTAAAGAATTGTTAACTTTTTTTTAAATAAATTTAATAATAAATTAAATATCAGAAAACATAATGCAATTTTTCTTAATTTTAGCCCTGATATACTGCCATTCAGAAAGGTTTCCAGGCTTGCGCTTGTTTGGGTAAACTCTGAATTAAAGTGTAGAAAAGTAGCATTTTACTCTCTTGTCTAATAAAAAAACTTTTAATTGCTTAAACCTATATATAACGTTTTACAAATTTTCTTTAGTCCAAAAAAAAAATGTGGTGTGAAACACTCACACAACTTTCTCTTACTCCTGTTCTCAAAATTATGAATGACAAATTTTATAGTTTGTGTACCAAATTTAACGAAAATCGTCTGAATCGTTTGAAAAAACTGTTCAGTAAAAACGCACTTCCGGTTTACTAAAATTTCTTAAAACTCTGAATTTTGGCCATCTATTTATTTCTAATTAATTTTATTTGGATGATAGAATTGTATGAATCAACTGTGATAGCATTTTAGAGAAAAACATAACCCCAACACTCCCCTAAAAGTGCCCATAAATGAATTTTCCCCTGAGAAATGTTTTAAATAAAAGTTGTAGATCTTTGCATGTTTAGTTTATATATAAGTTTCAAGAAAATCGTCGGAGCATTTTTGAGAAAATTGCGAAAAAGTGAATAAATCATTTAGTAAAGTGGTAAAGTAAACGCATTCCGGTTATCCGATTTTTTTCAAACTCAGAATTTCAACAACATATTTAATTCTAATTAATATTATTTAGATGCCAGAATTGTCTAATAAACTGAAAATAGCACTTTAGATGGAAACCTAACCCCACCCCTCCCCCAAAAGTGCCCTTAAATGCATTTTCCCGGAGAAATGTTTCAAATAAAAAGTTGTAGTTCTTTGTATGTGTGTGGTGATGTTACATGTTTAAAGAAAATCGTCGAAGCTATTTTTGAGAAAATCGCAAAAAAGTAAAAAAGTCCAACTAGTAAATTGGTACTTCCGGTTTTGGAATTTTGACAGATAACGTACTGTCAGATCCTATGATGATAACTAAAGTTTCAACTTTCTACCGTTTTTCGTTTTTGAGCTATGCTGTTCACATACATACACATACACACACGCACACAGCTAAACCACTAAAACCACTTTTTTGGACTCAGGGGACCTCAAAACGGATATTTCCGGTGAAAACTCGATATCGAAAATTTGACACGATTACAATACTTCCTCTTCTTACTAGGAGTAAGAGAAAGTAAAAAAATCTGGTGTGAAACACTCACACGACTTTCTCTTACTGCGAAATGGCCAATTTTCTACAGACTTACAATTCTTATTAGAGTTTAAAAAATCGTCGGCATTTTTATGGAGAAAATCATTAAAAAAAACTGAAAATCCTATTTAGTAAAGTCGTACTTCCGGTCAACCGATTTCTTCAAAATGGGGAATTTTTGCAACTTATATAATTCTATAATTAATATTATTTAGTTGGCAGAATTGTATAGCATATTGTTGAATTTAATCCTCAAAACATAACCTCACCACTAACCCAGAAGTGCTCTTAAATGACTTTTCCCGGAGAAATGATTCAAAATAATAAACATTGTAGCTCTTTGTAAAGTGTAGTTGATAATAACAAATTTAAAGAAAATCCGTTGGAGCCGTTTTTGAGAAAATCACAAAAAAATAAATAAAATAAAAAAAAAAATCATAAAATGACACTTCCGGTTGATGAATTTTGCCCGAAATCTTCGTGTATCAAGTTTCAGGTTTCTGTAACTTTTCGTTTTTGAGATATCTTTTCACTCACACACAGACAATTTTCTAAAAACGCCTTTTTTTGGGGGACTCAGGAGATTTCAAAACGTGTATTTCCGATGAAAACTCAATTTCGAAGATCTGGCACGATCACAATACTTCCTCTTATTACTTATTAATTAGTAAGATAAAATAAAAAAAATTAGGCTAGCATTCAAAAACCGTATATATATATATATGTTATTTTATTAATTAAAATGTAATTTAATTTTATAAGAAAATTGATTAATAATTTGTTTCTAACAAAAACTTATGATTAAGAAAGACTCTTTCGATAGTCTAAAAAAACTTTTTTAATAAAAGTAGTTTTGTTCTAGTTTTTCAACATCATCACAAATCTGTTACCACGCCATTATCTGCGCATCATAGTCCAAAGTATTGCACTTGTAATTGCATCATATTATGACAATTTTACTCCTTAGATACAAATTATTAATACAATTAATTATTATCTGCTTCTTAGTTAATTTAATAGTGACTAGAAAATAGAGAAGGTTCATTAAAATAGAATTTTTAATTAGTGTAGGAGATACGTGTGTATATGTATAGTTGGCCTAATTACTGGACATTAATTAGAATAAAACCATTTTACAGATACAACTTTCCTGCACACCATAATTTGAGGTTGCTATAGGTTTATTTAAATCCCATATTGCATAGAATAGTTTAAATTTGTTGATCATATTTTATTTATTTATTTATTTTTTGGGGGATTCGAGAGTTATCCAGTAATCAATCTAGTACATATTATTATTATTCACAGAAGGGAAGGGTAAACCCTACGCTATCCAAAGCCTCCCAGGGCCCATATAGCTACCCCCTAAAGAATAACGACTAGAACGAAAATCCAGGCACAGGTTTTAACCATCTAAGTTTCACCAGAGATCGAACAAATCGGACCAAAACCTTAACAGGACATAGCTTAAGATCCTTACCGATATCCTATTCCGTCCGAAGGTCCTAAACCTAATCTTCTCACAGTCTAAGCAATCCGTCATCAGATGCATGGGTGTTTCCTCCTCCGTCTCACAAATTCTACAAAAGGGGTCGGGCATAGGTCCCATTGTATAGAGATGTCTCCTTAAACCAGAATGCCCAGTGAGGAATCCAACCAGATGCCTGAAAGAGGTCCTTGAAAGACATCGGACCCCGGTACCCAAAGCTCCGTCCGGACGACCCCAATGAGCATCTTAGACTGCCGACACCCCATAACACTCATCCATAAGGATGAGTGCTGTGAGGTCATCCACGTCTTAAAGCCTGCTAAACATGTACCAGAAGACACACCAACAGCAGGCTCTGGACCAATGAAAGGGAGAGAGGCACCTAATTTGGCAAACCTATCTATCTCCTCATTCCCAAAGATTCCCATATGAACTGGAACCCTGACCAGAAGCACATCCTTCAATGAAGAAAAATCTTCCTAGTACATATTAATATATGTACAATTATCCATCTGTGTTGAGAAGTAATGAATTGGTTCAAATGAAGATTAATTGACCTAATTGTGAATGAAAATGTTTTAAATGATGTTTACATATAGGTACAGATAAAGACAAATTTGACTAAAATCTGTTCGTCCAGCATTTTTTTTTTTTTTTTTAATTTAAGGCACGTCAACATCTACGGTCATTGACGCCCGGAGCCTTCTCAGTGGCCTCCGGACAGTGTTCTCTGGTTACAGACAACACTGTCCATCACCGGACAGTGAGCTGTAGAGGCTCCTAGGAAGAAAACAAAAATCTAACGGGAGAACAGCCGGACTCGAACCCGAGGAGTCCAAAACTCTTACCACTTAGCTATTTCCCTTCCCTTTTTTTGATCACAGACACGCGTAAAATAATAATAATGTCTTTATAATAATGTAATAGTAATAATGTAATCATGAACGTAAACAATATCTATATATATAAAAATGAATGTCCGTTGTACGTAATGACAAATATCGAGAATTAATCACTCAAATGTTGTCAAATTTATATATGTTGTTGAGGATGAGGTATAGATGGTTTTTTTGTACACAAAATTTTCGATAGGTGACGCTTTTCATAAGATACGAAAAATCGTTTTTTTTTTCGCATATCGGACAGTGCACGTCCGTCAATCAGTAAGACAGTCCGCTTCACACTTATTATTTTTCATTTCAATAAATATTTTCTAATAAAATAAATTAACGCTTTTTACTTTCAAATATATATTAGGAGCGAGCAAAGCGGACCGGGTATAGCTAATATTAAATAAAAATTTCAACTAGAAAATTTAAATAAATAAAAGTGAGAGACAGAATTATGTAGAGACAAATTTATTTTATAGTTAACAAACCCAACTTTAAGTATGTTAAGCGAAATTAATTTAAAATATGGCAAATAGCAATAAAATGATAAGACTTCTTCAATCTCACTTCTATTGTACGAGGTGTGTAAATTAAGTAATGAGACTGATTTTCTAGTGTTCGATCTGGCAACACTGGAGACGCGGCGCATGCGTGGTAGGGCAAGTAAACATCTGATACACGTCCAGTGCAAATTTGAAAATGCTAGAGTTGTTGCACTGTCCGTAGTGACTTTTTTGTGAGCAAGGTTTTTTTCAGTGCGTTTTAAAAATGAGTGACATCAATTACGAGCAACGTTGTGCTATCAGGTTTGCTTCAAACTTGGGCACAGTGCAACGGAAACGTTTGAAAAACTGTGCCAGGCCTATGGAGACAATGTTTTGTCGAGAGCACAGGTTTTTAGGTGGTTTAAGTCGTTTGCTGAAGGAAGGGAATCAACTGAAGACAAGCCTCGCAGCGGAAGGCCTTCATCTTCAAGAACCGACGAAAATGTTGGCAGAATCCGCGATCTTGTGCGTTCAGATCGTCGTTTGACATTTTTACCGAGAAGTTCTTGAGAGACTTCGAAAAAAAGTCATGCGTGTGAGACCAAACATCAAAAACAAGTGGGTGTTGCATCACGACAATGCTCCGTGTCACACCGCGATTTCTATTAATTGGCCAGTAATAACATTCCTGTGGCTCCTCAGCCTCCTTATTCACCCGACTTGAGTCCATGTGACTTTTTTTGTTCCCCAAATTGAAAAATCACCTCAAGGAACGTCATTTTGGAACATTGGAGAATATTCAAACAGCCGTAACCGACCAACTGAAGTCTATTCCAGTATCCGAGTTCTAGCACTGCTATGACGAATGGAAGAATCGTCTTCAGCGTTGTGTGGCTTCCCAAGGTAGTTACTTTGAAGGGGACAATGTTAAATTGTAATTTTATTTGAATACAAAAAAGATAAAAAATCAGTCTCATTACTTAATTCACACACCTCGTATATAATGAGCACAATTTAATTCGATCAGTGAAGGTATATTTTTATTTAAGTATAGTAGTTTGCCTCTTACTTTAATTAGCCAACTAATAGAATTCGCATCTAGCTTACTACTATGCACGAAGTAGTTACCTGGCTTTAATTTGTACAAAGTATTTATACAAATTATTACAATGCACCTGATAAATTTTCTTCAAAATTGCAACGCGATTAGAATGCTTAGTTTGACATAAAAATGGTGTTAGAGATTCTGTCAAAACGAAACCACGACAAAGCTTGTGCAGGGTTTAAAATTAAACCTCAGTGACTAGAGCAGCAAAATCTGTATAAAATAATTTTCTCCCCAAAATAATGTTTCAGATAAAAGTGATACGTTTCTATATCTATGCAGCAAGCATCATCCCCAAGTTTAAAGAAAATTGTTGCAGTCATTTTCGAGAAAATTTCAGACAAACAAAAAACTGAAAAATCTATTCTGTAAAGTAGTACTTTGAATTTCTTCAAATTTGAAATTCTATCAATGCTTCTAATGTATTTTGATTTTACGTAGTTTGTCAAACTATACCTTGTACTTATGTGGTATTTTAGAGGTGAGCATTCCCCAGAATCTCCCCACCCCCAAATAAGGTCTATGTTTACAACTGCTCCCCATTAAAAAAAAAATTTGGTGTGAAACACTCATACAACTTTCTCTTAATCCAGTTCTCAAAATTATAATTGACAAATTTTACAGTTAGTGTACCAAATTTATTGAAATTCGTCGAAAAATGAAAAAAAAAACTGTTCAGTAAAAACGCACTTCCGGTTTACTAATTTTCTTGAAACTCGAAATTTTGGCCATCTATTTATTTCTAATTAATTTTCTTTGGATGATAGAATTGGATAATCAACTATGATAGCACTTTAGTGAAATACATAACCACACTCCTCCCCTAAAAAGTGCCCTTAAATGAATTTTTTTGGAGAAATGTTTCAAATAAAGGTTGTAGCACTTTGTATGTATAGTTGATGTACCAAATTTCAAGAAATCGTTGGAGCCACTTTTGAGAAAATTGCAAAAAAGTGAATAAACCAACTAGTAAAGTGGTACTTCTGGTTGTGGAATTTTGACAGATAACGTCCTGTCAGATCCCTTGGTGACATACCTATACGACATGACATAATATCCAGTTTCAACTTTCTACAGTTTTTCGTTTTTGAGCTATGCTGTTCACATTCATACACCCACACATATATACATTATACACACTCACACACACAGAGATCATTTTCAAAAATCACTTTTTTGGACTCAGGAGACCTCAAAACGGATATTTCCGGTGAAAACTCGATATCGAAAATTGGCACGATTACAATACTAAGAGGAGTAAGAGAACGCAATAGACAATAGGCGTTCTAAATATATCAAGTGTTGCTATTAGTGATTACTTTTTTCATGTTATTTGAAGTTAGTTCACGAAAAATCGCGTCGGCTAGAGCCGTGAGTTTGAATCCCTGCATAAACAGATAATGCAGATTTCCACAATGATGGAAGATATCAGAGAATTTTTTCCTTGGTAGCCCCTGTACCATTTCCGGATCACAGATCCGTTTTGGGCTTTCGTTCCGTCATCATTGGGGAAATCGAAGATCTTACACAGTTTATCAAGAATAGAACTCGATCATGGAATGAAGCAGCGTAATTTGGGAAACATATCTGAGCCATATTATCTATTCTACCAAGATAAAAATCAATTGCAATAGGCAAACTAGACTGGCTGCGGTTAATTGGAAATCTAACACATCCTATCTAATTAGTAATCTACTAGGTGTTAATTACTGATCGATTTTGGATAGCTATAATAACATCCACTAATTGAAGGTTCATAACAATTGCATATAACTGACATTATATCATTTTACCTGTCCATCTTCACGTATACGTACTAGAATAGAATAGTGATCAAGTTACAGTAGCATTATCCCCAGAATATTTCATGAAATCATTGTTCATATTTCAAGAATTATACTTTTGTATAGAATTTTTTTTTTTTAGGATTATTAATTCCTTCTACTCCTGGTAAGAAGGAATTTACTAAATTGGAATTTCACCGATAATATATTATGTTTTGAGGTCCCCTGAATGTGAAAATAATGTTATTAGTGAATGGGCTATATGTGTATGTATGTGCGTATGTGTGTGAGTACTAAATATCTCAGAAACAAAAAATCTGGTTGTGAAACACTCACACAACTTTCTTAATTACTCCAGTTTTCAAAATTGTAATTGACAAATTTTATAGTTAGTGTACTCACCAAATTTAATGAAATTCGTCGGAGTTCGTCGAAAACTGAAAAAAAAAATTGTTCAGTAAAACCGCACTTCCGGTTTACTAATTGTCTTCAAACAAGGAATTTTGGCCATCTATTTATTTGTAATTAATTTTGTTTGGATGGTAGAATTGTATAACCTACTGTGATAGCTCTTTAGAGAAAAACATAACCCCACCCCACCACCAAAAGCCCCCTTAAATGACTTCAGTAGGAGAAATATTTCAAATAAAAGTTGTAGCTTATTATGTGTGTAGTTCACATTCTTAGTTTAAAGAAAATCGTTGGAGCCGTTTTCGAGAAAATATCAGAAAACTGAAAAACACATTTCAGTAAAAACGCACTTCCGATTATCCTATTTTTTCTTTACTCACTTTACATTGTCGTTTCCCTCTATTGGGTTGCCGTCAGGTCAATTCTCTCCACAAATCCTTGTCCGTCCAGTCTACTTGGCGCAATCCTCTGGCCGCCATTTCCTCCTCTATCTCCGCTTCCCATCGAGCGCTGGTCTTCCCCGCCTTCTTCTTTGGTGGAGGGGGGTCCCATTATCTGACTTTTTCCGGCCCTTTTTCAGGGTCCATCCGCTGAGATGCCCATACCATCTCAGCTTTTACCTCATAACTTTCTCTCCCATGGATTCCTTTATATTCATTTTCCGCCGTACATCTTCATTTCTCACACGATCTGCTCGGGTCTTCCTTAAACACCGCCGCCAAAAATCCATTTCAACTGCTGTTACCCTCGAAAACAGCCGTTGTAGTCCACGTCTTCCGATTTTTTCAAACTCGAAATTTCAACAACACATTTAATTCTAATTAATATTATTTAGATGACAGAATTGTTATAGTAAATTGAAATAGCACTTTAGAGGACAACCTAACCCCCATCTCTTCCCCAAAAGTGCCCTTAAATGAATTTCCCCAAAGAAATGTTTTAAATAAAAGTTGTAGATTTTTGTATTTGTGGTTGATATACTAAGTTTGAAGAAAATTGTTGGAGCAATTTTTGGGAAAATTCCAAAAAAAGTGAAGAAAAAACTACTCAGTAATGGTATTTCCGGTTGAGGAATTTTGACAGATGACGTACTGTCGGATCTCAAAGTGATACCTAAACGGAATATCAAGTTTGAACTCCATTTTCTAAAAACCAGTTTTTTCGACTCAGCGGGGACTTCAAAACGGATATTTCCGGTGAAAACTCAATATCGAAAATTTGGCACGATTACAATACTTCCTCTTACTAGGAGTAAGAGAAAGTAAAAAAAAATGCAGGAAGCTCAAGTTTGGTATTCGGTTTAGGTATTATTATCGCATCTGACACGAAAGTTTCCGGGCAAAATCCATCAATCAGAAATAAGACTTCACAGAATCGCCAATTTTTAGCGATTTTCTCAAAAATGGCTGCAATTGATTTGCTTCAAACTTAATATACTATCTATAGACATAATTACCTATCACTTTTATTTCGAACTTTTTCCCGGAAAAATTGATTTTGATGGGTTTTGGGAGCCCAGAATAGATTATGGAGTTTTGGTTAAATCTTCTCGAAAATGATTGTAAAGATTTACTTTAAACGTGGATTGCTAAATGAAAATATACAGACTTATCACTTTTAATTCGTACATTTTTCCAAAAAAACAATTGATTTTAAGACCGGCTAGTGGCGTTGAATAATGGCGGTGACATTCTAGTGATGGCTTTAAGGAGATATTTTGCAATACATCAGTGGCATACTAGTCCCAATGAGCTGATCATGAAATAGAATATGGTTGATATTTCAATGTCGGTTTTTTCCTCGACAGCTACATGGATCCGCTGGGACCTAAATAAGCGGTTTTCTCCATAGGAGAAGTAGATTCGCCATTTCCACAGAGATCTTAGCGTCCCTACAGTTATGCCAGCCTAATAACAAAAAGATTTCTGGTATTTTATCCGTCGTAGCATGCATATTGATTTTGTTCCTGACCGATTTCGGATTCTCATCCATTGTCAGAGCAAATTCACCTTGTTCGTGTAGAGAGTTCATTTCAACGCACTATTTTAGTTACACTCGGCACTTTGTGGTATGTTGATTGTATGCATGTGTGGGAGGTTATATACTGAAATGTTATTGATGTGATGTGTTGTAGTTTGGAGTGGCTTGAGCGGTTTTGCATATAGGCTTGTAAGAAATATATTTAATTTGAAAAAATCAAAATCATGAATATATGTGACATTCCCTTTGCAAAAGGACATTTCAGGTAGAAGACCTCTATTGCCTTTTAGAGTTCATGAATATGATAGCATTGTGTACCCCTTCTACTCACAGGGGAAGATTTGAAATAACAATTAGAAGACATTCC
>JAAEAF010000940.1:0-24815 GCA_011037195.1 Triatoma infestans
AAAACAAAAAAAAAACTTTAGATATAATGACGATAAAATCGTCAACATATTATTTTGCCATTCAATTAAATAATAAATGAAACTTTATTATTATTATAATTATTATTACAATAAATTATAAATATTTAATAGAATAATTGGTGAAGTAAAACATAGAAGAAGCAGTACAAGAGGATTAATGTTCAAACAGGTTTCACAAAAGTTTACTTTATTTTTAACCAAAAGAGAAGTTTGTACCAACATAGGTGGTTATATCCCTTTGATCATATAGTGTGTGTACATTGGTTGAGGTCGTGGTGTAGGTGCGTATGTATGTTACAAGTTTCCTGGTAAAATTATGGTTTACTACTTGAGTTTATGTTATTTTATTTACTTTTAAGTTTCTCTTACTACTGTAAGAGGAAATATCGCATTTATTTAAGATTTTCTAAATTCAGTTTTTTTCACCAAAATCTTGTTTTGATGAGTACTCTGATTTTGTAAACTTGTTGTCCTTTAATTGATGTGTGTGTGTGTGTGTGTGTGTGTGTGTGTGTATACGCATGCATAATTAGAAACAAAAAAGTGCAACAGCTTGATTTTCAATGTGATACGTCCTTTTAGCGGAGAAATAATACAATCGTGTCAAATTCTAAAAATTGTTATTTTACCGGAAATACTAGTTTTGTAAATTCCCTGAATACGAAAAAGTGTTTTAGCGAAAGTTTGTTTGTGCGTGAGTGTGTATGTTTTTTTTAACATATCTCTCATTAACCAAAAAAAAATTGCAGGAAGTTCAAACTTGGAATTCCATTTACTTTTTATTAACCATCTGATACGAAGGTTTCGGGAAAATCCATCGACCGGAAATGCCACTGAATTTGTTTTCTTTTTCTTCAGTTTTTCGTGATTTTCTCGAAAATGGCTCCAATGATTTTTTTTAAAATTACGTAGAAAACAAATGTTGCTTGAAACATTTTCACAGGAAAATGGATTTTTCTAGGTCTAAGGGAACAGTAACGTTATGCTTTCCTCTAAAGTCCCATTTCAGTACAATGTATGGTTGTACCACCTGTACACGCATAAGCGTGAACTCGTAAGCATAAGAGGGACTTAATGAAGCACGCGCAATTATGAAAATTCACAAAACAATAAATTTTTAATTCGCTTACTTTGAAGATAAGGTAGTTGATTGAGAAGCGTATGTTGAGCTGGAGAAGCTGTGAAGGACGTTAGGAAGCGTAAAAATGTATAAAGGAGGCTGTGTATATGTGTAAATATGTTCGTATATGGGTGTATATGAAGGGAAGTTGCGGGAAAGGTAATTGGTGAATGAAGCGGTACGGAAGCGTGCGTTTGTTGATGCCAATAAGACCTCTCGGAAACTGGTTGGAGGCAGAGATGAAAAGCGGGTTGTAAACGTAATACACCCGTGGAGGCGGTGAAAGTTAATGATGAGCAGTAAAGATGACGCAGAGAACAAATACACACATGTGCACGTGAAGCGAGCTAAATCACAAGTGAAGAAAAGGGATCATTAATCAGGAAAAAGGGGGTGGCTGTGGAGGGGAGACCAACGTCCGGGGACGCGAGAGAAGGCGCGAACGCGTCAGAGAATTGGCGGCAGAGAATTAAGAAGGGGAGAAAAACAGGATGTCTGGCCGGACGACGCGGGCGCACGCGGAAGTTTTACCCCTACAGGCGCCACCGGGGGCAAGGCGATGCAACACCACCTACATAATATAAATATGCATAGAAGTACTGATTTAATTCCAAATTTGTAACTTTTTCTTTTTTTTGAAGGGGATATGCACTGCGACCTGAAAGATCTATTGTGCCTCCTCGGAGCTTTTTCAGAGCAATGTTCTCTAGCTACTCGCAACCCATCACCCATCACCGGACAGTCAGCTATAGAGGCTCCTAGGAAGAGAAAATCTAATGGTAGCATGCTGGCTGAACCTGGCACCTCCGCATTGCTAGCCCAGCTGGCTAACACTGAGCTCATCCTTTCCCATGACTTTACACAATAGGTTTTTGAGTTTTTGAAATTTTTTCGAAAATGATTACAAAGATTTTTTACTTTTTCTTCTTACTTCTAGTAAGAGGAAGCATTGTATCATGCCAAATTTTCCGACATCGAGTTTTCACCGGAAAAATTCCGTTTTAAGGTCCCCTGGGTCCAAAAAAAAAGAGTTTTTGGTCTGTGCGTGTGAGTGTGTGAACAGCATAGCTCAAAAATAAAAATCGTAGAAAGTTCAAACTTAATATACAGTTTAAGTATCACTAGGGGAACCGACAGTAGGTTATCTGTCAAAATTCTTCAATCGGAAGTACCACTTTACTAGTTTTTTTTTTTTTTTTTTTTACTCTTTTTGCAATTTTCTCAAAAATGGGTCCGACGAATTTCTTCAAAATCGTTATATCAACTACTCTACAAAAATATACAACTCTTATTTGAAACATTTTCTCTGGGAAAATTATTTAAGCGACACTTTTGGGGGTTAGGGTTGGGGTAGCTGTAAAGTTCTATTATTTTATTACACATTCTCTCATCGAAAATAATATCAATAGATTCAATATGTTGTTGAAATTCGACTTTGATGAAAATCAAAGACCGGAAGTGCTTTACTGTAACAGTTTTTTTTTTTTCAGTTTTTGTGATTTTCTCCATAAAAACAACGACAAATTTCATTAAATTTGCTATACAAACTATAAAGTTTGTTGTTAATTACAATTTTGAAAACTGGAGTAAGAGAAAGTTGTGTGAGTGTTTCACACCAGATTTTTTTATTTTTTTTAACTTGGAATGGTGACTGCACAGATTAGAACTATCACTTTTATTTGAAAAATTTTCACTTTCTGGAAAAATTTGATTAGAAAGGGATATTAGGAGTTAGGTTTAAATTTAAAGTGCACTTGCTTTGTTGGTTTTTTTTTACAGAGGGCGCTCCACACAATTCCGCAAAGGTGTAATGGTCACCATCTTTTGTTATCATCAGTCCAACTTAACATTATAAATGTTGCAAATTTAAAAAAAAACTTTATTAATTAAATTAATTATTAATTAGTGTAAGAGAACGTCGTTTGATTATTTCATACCAGATTTTATTTTTTTAATTGTCTGGAAGATTGGCTCCAAAGGTGCTGTAGAACACCTGAAATTTTTTTTTCTTGATTGGCTGCTACAATGTTTTGTAGTCATCGCCTAGTTTTCTGATGTTGGCACTTATCCCAAGATAATTTGACATAAATAATTAATTTATTTTTGAATAGTTTTCCTGATTTTTCATGAAAACATTTTCAACGATTTTCTTTTGTTGTTGGGAAAGCTAACTATACAATATAAATATATCACATTTACATAAAACTTCTTTTTTTCCCAAATAAATTGATTTTAGGGAATTCTAAAAAATCTGAGAGTAATAAAAAATTTTAAACAATTTTGTTAGGGGTGACAGAATGGGCTGCTGTTAAATGTGGTTAAAGTTCAAATATAAACTTTGTGTCCCAAAAAAAATCACCCCCGTCTGTATTTGTAAGTAAAGTGAGGCCACTAAACGTTTAATCCAAAGCTGCCAAATTTACAGGGAATTTAGTCAACTAGTCAATTGTAATAATTGTTAAAATACTTTTAGTGTTTCGTTTGAAATAGTCAATGGATCAGCATTTTTTTTAAATCGTGACTGAAGTGTAAAAACTTTCACTTTTCTCTCTACAGTTTACATACGGCTGTAACATAACGCCCTACAAAATGTAATCACATATGAAGTGTCCTTAAATGTAATTGAGTTAAATTGGTGTTATATATTCATTCAATGGTGTTTCCTAATCTTTAAACTTGGAATGCTCATTGGACAGATAAAAACAGATCACCTCTAACTGATTCATCCTTTTTTTACCCCCCAAAAAACCTGATTTTAAAAGGAATTTTATCCTAATTAAATATATAATAGTAAATGTATTGATCAACAAATTACTTTTTTTCTGTTTTTTTTGAGGGTTCTGTACCGCGACCATTTTTTTGATCTATTGTACCCCCCCTCTGGTGCCTAAGATGAGCTAGCTCATCTACAGCACCCTCTCCAGGTTTAGCTCCCTGAGGAATCTCAGGATCCTGGAAGGTCCTAGGGTGGGTATTTCCTCCTCCCCTATCTGGTAACAACCCAGATTACTGAATCTTCTTTGAATGACGGCATCACAGTCCGTGAGGAGATGTATCGGAGTTTCCTCCATTTCTCCACAGAATCTGCATGTGCCATCATCTTCTAGGCCAAGCTTCCTCAGGTGCCCCCTGAGTCTGCAATGCCCCGTAAGGAATCCCGTAAGTATACGGATCCTATTCTTACTCAGACTGATGAAGGCTTTCGACCTTTCCTGGTTATAACCCAGACAGACCTTGGCCTGCCTCAGTCCCGGGATGGTGTTCCAGAGACGAGCTCTTTCAGCCACCTCCTCCTTCTTAATTTCTTCTAGAAATACTTGGTCACTGACTCCACAAAAGGGCTCTGGCCCAATAAGAGGAGATACAGCGCCTTCTTTTGCCAGGGCGTCGGCTGCCTCATTACCTTCCACGCCGACATGTCCCGGCACCCAATGTAGGGTAACCTTATTACTCCTGCCTAGGTCATTAAGCTTGCCTAGGCATTCCCATACCATTTTAGAACTGATTACATAAGAGCTCAGTGCTTTAATGGCCGCCTGGCTGTCGGATAGGATAACTATCTCCTGATTCCGATATCCTCGATCAAGGTTCAACTGAACGCACCTTCCAATAGCGTAAATTTCCGCCTGGAAGATGCTAGGAAACCTACCCATGGGTTCTGAGTGTTTGGTTCTAGGCCCAAACACTCCTGCCCCGGTTCCTTCGAGGGTCTTAGACCCATCTGTATACTACTTGGTGGCATGCTTGCTAATACTATCCAGGGCGGATCCTTCACTCCACTCCCTTTTCGTACTTAGCTTCGTAGAAAAATTCCTAACGAAGCTATATTTCTTGATCATACTATCTCTAGGAAAGTCCCAGGCAGTCCCTGCAGAAGGAGGTATTCGCCTCCCAGCCCACATCCCTAGAGATTCTGAGGAGGGCTCCCTTCGCCACTCGCTCCACCACTAGGTGGAGCGGTGTGAGATTGAGAATAACCTCAATCCCGGCTGTAGGGCACGTCCTCATAGCTCCCGTCGTGCATAGGCACGCAAGGCGCTGTACTTTGTCAAGAGTCTTCTTGAGCTTCTCAAGCTTTGTTCTGCTGTACCACGCTACTGCGCCATAGGTGATAATGGGTCTCACCATCATGGTGTACATCCAAATAAGAATTCGAGGAGGGCATCCCCAGGACTTGCCCGCCACCCTCCTGCACACCATGAGAGCGCGAGTAGCTTTGCTGGCAGTTAATTCAACATGCCTATTCCATTGGAGCTTACTATCCAGAGTTACCCCAAGATATTTAACTTCCTTCTTCCACTCTAGATCAAATCCAGCTAACTGGAAGCTTTTCAGATGTGGAAGAGTCCTGCGCCTTGTAAAAGGAACTACCGTGGTTTTCGTTGGGTTGATACCCAACCCCACAGAAAGGCACCATCTGTCTAGACCCCTTTGTAATATTTCACAAAGGGTTTCTTCGAACTTACCTCTAGCAATTATGACAATATCGTCGGCATACCCCTGACAGGAGATGTCGAGATCCGCCAATTTGCAGAGGAGTTCGTCTACTACTAGACTTCATATTAGGCGTGACAGAACCCCCTTTGGGGACACCTCTAGTCGTGCTGACTCTAATGGTTTGTTGTCCCACCATCGTCTCCACTGTTCATGTGGACAACATCTCATTCTCCCACCTCGCCATGCTGCCGTCTGCCCCCCTTTTAATTAGGGCCCTACTGACGGCCTCATGGGAAGTTTTGTCAAAAGCGCCCTCTATGTCCAGAAAGACGCAAATGGCCGTTTCCTTGACATCTAGAGATTCCTGGATGGTACTCGTCAGCTCATACAGAGCGGTGTCCGTTGATCTTCCCGCTCGGTATACATGCTGTAGCGGGTGCAAAGGCACCCTCTCCAGAATCTCTGTTCTTATAAATTATCCAAAGCCTTTTCCATTGCCTTAAGAAGAAAAGACGAAAAGTAGATAGGCCTGAAGGATTTAGGCAGGGTGGAGTCCCTATTGCCGGTTTTCGGGATGAACACCACCCTTGCCCTCCTCCATGGCCTCGGTATATACCCGAGTAGCAGACTACTTCTAGTTACCCGAACCAAGTGTGGGAGGATCTCCGCCATGCCCGGCAGGAAAGACCCCATCCACCCCCGGTGACTTATAGGGCAGAAACGAGCTGATTGCCCATTCCAGCCTCGAAGGCGTGCAAATGGTTTTGGCCATTTCCCAATCCGCTCTGCCGGACCTGCCCGGTAATTATATAGAATTCGAAATTTGAAAAAAAATTGTAAAGTGCGACTTTACAGAATAGTTTTTTGAATTTTCTCGAAATGGTTTTCTTTAAACTTGGAGTGCTTGCTGTCTAGACAAAAACATATCACGTTTATTTGAAACATTGAAATAATTGATTTTAGAGGGGAGTCTGTCAGGCAGTTCAGATATACAAGTAAAATTCCCATCACCTTATCTATGCCCAGCACAACTAAACATTGTAATTGCAAGAGAAAATTTCTTGGATTAAATTGTATTTAAGAGAATTAATGTAGTGTGTAAGAGAAATTCGTGTGACTGTTTCACACCAGATTTGTTTAAAACGTGGAAACATTCATGAATATTATAGAACTGTTCAAAAAAAAAATAGAAATCTTTCAGTACTGGGTGAAGAAAATATAAACTTATTTAAAAATAAGGAAGGCTATTATCTATAAATAAATCTAATATGTTACGCAGTTTCTTGAATTTAAAAGATTTATTGAATTACAGTTACTGTTTCAGGTATACACCGATTAGATATTTAATCAAAATTACTATGAGAAATATTGGCAATTTATAGCTAACAATATAGCCTAGAAAAGTGCAACAATAATAAACTAACTAAAAGAGCGATATATAGTTAATAAAAATAGTAATATATAGCAGAGCTATGTTATACAACAAATAATAACGATAGTAAAACTGAGTCAGACAAGTAACTATCCCCCCGCCATATTATAAAACATCAGTCTGTTTCACTGAGTACCGCACCATTAAACTGCGCCCCCCCTCCGCCAAACCACCTCTTCTTTTACTCTATGCATTCATATTGTAAGATAAATATTAATGTATGTATAAGATACTGTTTTCATTACAAATACACATCATATAGTTTCCCAACAAACTGTTAAATCTAAAAATAAAGAAAAACAACTTCCTTCAACAGATCAAACATTTGCATGTTTAAAATACTGAAGGCTACAAATTCTACTCTTAGTTTATTACTATACGAAATATAATATTCTTTTTAATAAAGTAAATTTATTACTTAAATTATTACATTTCGCCGAAACATGTATGTATATATTTTTTTTTAATTTATTTATTTATTTATTTAAAATTTACAACTAATAATACTCTTTATACAGGGTGTTTCAGGGTTAAGTAGCCAAACTGAAAATTTGAACTTAGGACCTCAAAACAAGAAAAAAATTTCCTATGGTGCTATGTCCGCAAACGCTTTGTTTAGGAGATATTCACACCTAAAGATTTTCATTGTTATGAATTATTTAGGCATAGTAAATAAATAAAACTTATTTTATTTGTTCCAACTACTTTATTTATTAAATGTAAACATTAACATTCATATTAAATGTTGTTCAAAGTGATTTCCTTGAGCATTAAGACAGGCTCGGCATCTTTCTTCAACAGCAGCAGTGACCAAACTGAAAATATGAACTAAGGACCTCAAAACAAGAAACAAATATTTCCTATGAAGGTCTGTCTGTGCAAACGATTTGTTTAGGATTTTTCAATCAGAACAATAATCATCTCTGGTTGCATGAAAATCCCCATGCAATTCGTCAGCATCATTTTCAGCACTAGTTTCAGTGGAATGTGTGGTTGGGGATAATAGACAGTATTTTAATAGGTCCGCATTTCTTACCACCTCGACTCAATGCGGACACATTTTTGGAATTTCTTAATAATGATTACTATGATTTAGTTGAAGATATTCCACTACAACTGAGAAGGAACATGTGGTTTCAATTAGATGGTTGTCCTGCACATTACGGAAGAGGTCCACGACAATGGCTAAATGTTAATTATCCCAATCAATGGACTGGCCGTGCAGGACCCACTGGTTCAAAGTGGCCAACCACTGCTTGGCCTGCTCGCTCTCCAGACCTGACACCACTGGATTTTTTTGTTTGGGGTGACATTAAACAAAAAGTCTATGCAAGGCCGGTCAATGACCTTAATTCTTTACGAAGAAGGATAATTGAATCTTGTGAAACAATAACACATATCCAGTGCCGTTCTGCCACTGCTGCTGTTGAAGAAAGATGCCGAGCTTGTCTTAATGCTCAAGGAAATCACTTAGACAACATTTAATATGAATGTTAATGTTTACATTTAATAAGTAAAGTAGTTGGAACAAATAAAATCAGTTTTATTTATTTACTATGCCTAAATAATTCGTAACAATGAAAATCTTTAGGTGTGAATATCTCCTAAACAAAGCGTTTGCGGACATAGCACCATAGGAAATTTTTTTCTTGTTTCGAGGTCCTTAGTTCAAATTTTCAGTTTGGCTACTTAACCCTGATAACAAGTAAACAAGCTGACCCTTATATAGCCGTATCACTAATTGGTGACTCTCTTAATTTACATATGGAAATGGTCATGCCGTTTCTTATTTCCAGTAAAATGTATAAATTATGGGAAAATTACAACAAGATTGTTCACAGACAGAGAAATTTTTTTAAATAAATGAAGTTAAAAAAAAAAAATAAAAAAAATAAAAACAAGAACCACTGTTGGCCCATTATGCTAGTCGACAATCTTTACATTGTTTACCAAAATATCCTGATAATAATAGGCGAATGATTATAAAATAAAGCAGCTACCTAAAATTAATTTTCAAAATTTTATCTATCCTTCAGTTTTTTGTTTTCGTATTAAATTTATTACTATACGCAAACATATTTTTTTTTTTAAATTATTTTTAACTTTGAACTTAACTAAGTCCAAGATTTAATATTTGAAACATATATTACTATAAATTTGAAATCTTTAAAAGCAATTTATCAAGCAGCTAACGATATATATATATTGATGATGTCCTCACCCTCTTCATCCATTTTAAAGAAAAACTTTTAATTAGACTATTTTTCCATGAATAAATAATAATCATAATAATAATAATAATAATATTAATAATAATAATAATAATAATAAAAAGAAAAAAATCTTCTAAAAACCAGGGATTTTCCCTCTTGAACTTTTTCTTTTAAAAGTTAATTTATTTTTTAATTAGCTAGGGCAGTTCAACAACAAATTTTTTTGGCCTTCAGAAATTTTATCATTTCTCACAATGTACTCAACGGTTCGGCGTTTTTTTTTTATGGCATTCTCAAGAGTAATATTACATAATGAAGTACGAGTATAAGTACTGATGATATAAGCCAGTATTAATCTTAATTAACAGTTTATTGTTGAAATTATTTTCATTATTAATATATTGTCATTATTATTAAGTACATTTGCTCAAACGTCACGTTTCTTCCATTGATGAGGAGAGTAGTAACTTTAATTAAGATTTCTTTCATGCTGTTGGCAGTTGAATGGCAAATTCAGTCATGTTAATACATAGTGTAGGACTCCTTTTTGGTTTTCATTTATATAAAGAAATTCTGCTCATTAACATCTAAAGCATAATAAATCAAAATATTTAAGCAAACTCTCAAATACACAAAGCACAGTATAATGGATGTGTTCCGTGGAGAGAATTTGGGTCTGGTTAATGAAATGAGATTGACTTTATTAACACTGGTTAACTACTATATTAATAATGAGACACAGTCTACCTGGACTTTAAAATAGAGAATGGTTAAGGTAGAGTGATATGAGAATGACATGTAGTGACCGGCCGGATGATGAACTACAGTGAACTATATCTCTGAACTGTCTGTTGCTGTATTTATATGGTTTCTCCCACTCCAGTCCGAGAGAGAGTGGTTGAATTCGTTTCTCTCCTCTCTACTCACATTGGTTGCTGTTAACATCATGGATGAATTGGTTGGAGAGAATTGGTTTAGTTTGATGAATTTAAAAAGACTTGGTTATTAACACCGTAATATAATGATGAGTTACACTGACTGCCTGGACTTTACAGTAAAGATGATAGATTAAGGTAGAGTGGAAGGGGTGACTGGTAAACTATCTTCTGAACTAATTTGAACTATATTTTCTTTGTGTCCCGTCGCTGTATTTATATGGTTTCTCCCACTCCAGTCCGAGAGAGAGTGGTTGAATTCGTTTCTCTCCTCTCTACTCTCTTTGGCTGCTGTTACACATACAGGGTCACCTAACCTTTTGAAAAAATTACATATCTAAACAAAAAGAAACGAAATCTTAATTACAACAATGATGTGATTTATAACTAATAAAAATAATTAAAATTAATACTGGCTTATATATCATTTGTATTTACTTCACTATATTATAATATTACTCTTGAGAATAGCGAAAAAAAAAGAAGAAAAAAAAAAAAAAGGAAAGTTGAGTGCATTGTAAGAAATAATAAAATTTGTGAAGGCCAAAAAAAAGTGGTTTTTGAACTACCTAGTTATAAAAAAAAATTAATCCCAAATTTAATTAGCCCATAATCTATAAATAATAATAATTTTCAACTTATAAAAGTTATGACATGGACAAGTGTAATTTATACTCAATTGTTTAACTATAAATATAGAGAGATGGTGTGGGTACAGTTTGATTACAGTGAGTGTCCTTTGCAGATAGAAACAGAATGGTCACTATAATCCAAAAAAGAATGCCAAAAAAAAATTACACAAACTTAAATAACATTTAAAATGTAATGATAAAGATGCCATAAAACACCCTAAAGTGAAATTTAAAAGAAGATGACTGCAGCCTACAACACACGGCCACCTTGCAGACGTTACACACACACGCCTCTCGATAACTTCCAAGCCTCTACAACTCCAGATTATCTCCCAAATTTTTCGTGCCGAAAAATTTCTCCAGGAGGGGGGATAATGTAGTGGAAGAACAAAATCGAAAAATAATAGTTTAAAGTTTCTGAATATTTTATAGTATCCAAAATTGTGTTTTTGTTAATATTTTATAATTATTTTAGTGCTGTGAATTTACCTTCAGAAAGTGTGTATTTTAGAACCAGGTATATTAAATCTGTCATTGCTATTGAGAAAACAAAGACACTAAATTCCGTTAGGCCAAACCTTTGTAAGAAAATTCCCCCGCGAGAGAGAGAGCAATTCCAAAGAAGAGAGCCATCAGCTTTAAAAGAGTAAAGAGTAGAGAGTCTCACATCAACCTTCAAACAGGACACTTCAGGAATCGCTCTCTTAGTATCAGTGCCAGTTATAACTTAAAACATAAGAGCTTTGCATTAATCTTGATCTTAATTTCTTAAACATAATAGTGTGAAATTGTAAAATACTTAAATTTACTAGAGACTCGTTCTAGCTATCAAAGTGAAAACATCAGAGCCAGTATCAAGTTTTAAGAATTATTCCAATTAATTTATAAGCATATTGTTGTTAACTTAATTTCTCTTAGAGAATATATCTTTTGAAAAACAGTGCGACTTCCTTATTATTGCTAACACTTCATTCTCTTTTAAAATTACAAACTTATAAGCCCTTTTCACTAAAACGCTCGTGCTACACACTACCACTTACTACAAACTACACATCCACACCAATACATTACAGCGTTATAATGTTATTTGATTTTATTGCCGCCTTACACATGAAATCGGTGGTTAAAAGTGGCGATTTTCTTTTGACCCCTACTTTTTACTACTATATTGAAAACTACTAAAAAAAAAAAAATGCAGAAAAATGCCGTCAATATTTCAAACAGTTGCCGTTAATATTCAACCATAAAAATTTAATTTTTATCTTTTTTCTTCCAATTTCTTTGTAAAGTAAAGTAAAGTAATGCCTATTTTTTCAGGCGGGCTTAACGTCCAACTACCAAATTAGGTGTCGTGGACGGGGGCGGAAGCACCTACTTTACTATTCCATTTCTTTGTTTCATAAACTAAAATTAAAAGCGGATTTTCTTATTAATTTCTAATAAATAAGACAGTTCAATCCTGACAATACTTCAAACCTATTTTAGAACCATAAGGGACTTAAAAATTAGATAAAACATCATTAAAACAAAACAATATTCCAGTTTAGAATAACCGCAAAGAAAAAATTCAAGAGGGGTTAAATAGGCGATCTGGCGAGGAGAAAAGTGAATGTGATGACCAGTAGCCAGCCGCTGAATCGGGAGATAGGGACCGGTAAGCTGGCCTCTCAGTTCGCCAGAGTTAACCCCTCTTGAATTGTTTCTTTGGAGATATCTCAAAGAAAAAAATTTATGTCAGGGAATCATCAATTCCAGAAGCACTTAAGAGAAGACTTATTCCAAACCTGCTTAGCAATTCCGGCAGTCATGATACGCAACTTCATCTGTTGGGCAGCGGCTGCGCTTGTGCCGGTTAAGCCGAGAGGAGGTCATTTTGAATAAATAGGAAACCTATTATTTTTTTTTTATGGATTTTTGTAAATAAACTGGAATATTGTTTTGTTTTAATGATGTTTTACCTGATTTTTAAGTCCCTTATGGATCTAAAATAGGTTTTAAGTGTTGTCAGGATTTGAACTCTTTTATTTATTAGAAATTAATAAGAAAATCCGCTTTTAATTTTAGTTTATGAAACAAAGAAATAGGAAAAAACGACGCAAGTTTAATCTTTATGATTGAATATCTCGGCAACGGTTTGAAATATTGAAGTGAAATTAACGGCAGTTTTCTTCATTTTTTTTTTTAAATTCCCCGTTTAAATGGGACACTTTGTATATTAATATTTACAAAATTTATCAGACAGTAAGAGTGTATTGAATAATCTCAAAGATCCCGAGATCAGCGCTCCTACTACAGTTTTTAACACTATTGGTTTAATGAATAACATTCTAAACTCGGGTAAACTTATATATCTAATCTGGGTTAAGGGGCATACCGGAATGCCGGGTAATGAAATGGCGACTCACTGGCTAAAGAGTCAAATTTACTCAGCCTAACAGCCCCTTATTACTTCCTTCCGATATAAAAAATCACATTAGAAAATCCCTCTATGCAGAATGGGAAAAAATATACTTAACAACAAACAACAATAAAGGCACATTTTACACATCCGTCCAACCATTCATACCCAAAAAGCCCTGGTTCCATAGTTATAGTGAAAATAGAAATTTTTATAATACCATAAGCAGGTTAAGATTTAACCATAAATCACATCAATGGCCATGCTCATGTGTTTTGGATCGTCTCCCCGATGCAAATCACATAATTCTAGACTGCGATAAATCTAGGAAAGGCAGAGAACAGCTTTGGAACGCTATTACTGCCTCAAAATGCCCACTACCTGCCAACTTATTGACGATACTAGCTCATCAAACCGACCAAATACACTTAGACATATACAATCTCATAAAATCCAATAATATTAAACTATTGTAATGTGTTGGTGAGATGATGTGTTGGTAGCTTGTGGCGTGAGCGTTTTAGCGAAAAGGGCTTCGGTTACCATAAACCCGATACAATAATGTACAACACCAAGAATGAAACAAATTAAGAATAACAATAAAACAAAAATAACAACAGTAACACAACAAATAGTACATGACACATTACACATTGTCCACAACCTAAATAATTAATCCTTTAAAGCAACATAATCTTTGGCTGTTTGCTGAGTACATAAGGCCAAAAAAAAAAAAATTACAGAAGTGGCAGAACCATACGTTGTACTTAAGTGGTACTTTAAAGGAAAGCTTAACGCTACTGTTCCCCCCAGAACCCCCAAAGAAATCTATGGTATTTAAGTGTGCAGATAGTATAGAAGTTAAAAGATATTCGTTGGAGCCGATGTCGAGAAAATCGCTAAACAAATCAGTAAAAATTTCCGGCTTGTGAATTTAGCCGAAACCTTTGTGCCTGATGCAGTGGTAGTATCTAAACGAAATATCAAGTTTAAGCTTTCTGCAATTTTTCGTTTTTTGAGATATAGTAAAAAAAGTTTAACACGAAAACGCTTAACATAAAAAAAAATCAGTTAACACAAAATCATACTGTGATCCCGCAAAATACTAATGCGATTTCATACATTTTTTTTTTCTCTTTTAACACGAAACAAATATCGCTTAACAAGAAAAGATTTCACTTCCGGACGAACAAAATATACTTGTTTTCTCTGCAGTCACATCGTAACGCAGATTTTTTGGCAATTTATTTCGTTAGATTGGAACAAAATACGTATATAATGGCTGCTAATGTTGCTAGGTTTCCGCTTGTCTTTGAGTAGGTAAAGGCACACCGCCATTGTCAAAACATTTCACTTAGTTTCGAATTCGGTGAATTTTGTTTGTGTTTTTTATTTTTGTAATTTTAATACATAAACTTATTATTTTACATGTACAATGACAAAGAAATCGTGACAAAAACAAACCGCTATTTTATCGTTTAACACGAAAAAATATTTGGGTCCCCTTAGTTTCGTGTTAAAACATTTTTCACTGTATATTGTTCACACAGCACACACACACACACACACACACACACACACACAAAATACGTATATAATAAATCGTTCTCTAAAAACTATTCCACTATGAAACATGTATTTCCGATTAAAACTCAGTCTGGAAAATTTGACGAATGCAATAATTTTTCTTACTAAGAGAAAGTAAGAGAACAAAAAAAATAATTTCATTTAACTGTAAAAGTGCAATCTTTAGAAGTCGTGTGTGTGTTTCACTTGTGAGACTTTGTAATGTGTGGTTGGGGCAGGATGATGTTCGCAATGTCGAAATGAAGAACACAACTCACACAACAAGCACTTTTTTATTAACTATTTGGGTTATAGCGAAGTAGATGCTGTTGGGGCTAACCCCTCTTCAGTACGTGGTAACGGGGGAAGCAATGAAAGGGTACCTCAGAAAATGAGGTGCAAAGGAGAATGGGTGAGAACCTTTCGGGGGGATCACACTAGGATCGAGGACGAAATTTGGCGAGTGAACCGATTTCTGCTATCCAAACTTGATGAGACGAGCAAGAAATGGGGATTTGAGAGAGATTATGAGATTACCATTAGTAGTATAGGGGATGATAACCTCACGAGGCCAACGGAGTCGGGCAGCGGTATTATTCGCTGCTATTCAGATGGCTCTAGGCAGGAGGGCACTGGCCTGTCGGGGGCGGGAGCATGGTTTCAGGAGTTGGACAGAGGGAGTTCGGTGGCCTTGGGTGGGTTGGCCACGGTCTTTCAGGCAGAGGTGGTGGGCATTATTGAATGCTGCCACCTGGTGGGGGAGTGGCAGGGAGAGTTCAAGGAAGTGCGGATTTTCTCGGATAGCCAGGCCGCACTAAGGGCTTTGAGTAAGCCTTGGTGGAGTTCGAAATTAGTGGGAGAATGTCGGAGGAAGCTCAATGCTTTAGCTCGGAGGGGTACGGTGCGCCTCTATTGGATACCCGGACACGCGGGAATAGAGGGGAATGAGAGGGCAGACCAGTTGGCTAGGGAGGGATCATCTCAACCATTTTGCGGTCCTGAACCAGCCCTGGCTGTCACAAAGACGTTTCGTGACAAACAGATTAGACTTTGGGAGACGAAAGTTTTGGAGAAACGCTGGGGGGACACGCAGGGGTGCCTCCAAGCCAAAAGATTTATAAAGACAAGTAGGCAGGGAACTTCGGAGTATCTCCTGTCCCTTAGTAGGACGGGTCTGAGGACCCTGATAGGGATAGTGACTGGACACACTTGGGTGTCCAGCCACTTGTTTAATATAGGGAGGACGTCTAGTCCCATTTGTCAGAACTGTGACGACGGAGTCAGGGAAACGGTGTACCACTACCTTTGTCAGTGTCCCCGTTTCGCTGGAACTAGGTTTCGTGTTTTTGGGAGGGCATCACTCTCGCAGGATTGTCTGCGCGAGCTGGAGTTTCGCGATATCTTGGGATACTGTAGATTAACCGGTAAGCTACCGGGGGAGATTTATTAAGGGGATAGGGGGGTATCGGAGGGATAAAGGCCACATAGGCTTAGATCCTGCGCCATTAGGCACCCGAACTATAATAATAATAATATAGCGAAGTAGAGAGAAGATAGTGAATGGCCGGTGGTAAAAACGGTGTTGGTTAGACTTCTTCGAATAGTGATTTCTAACTATTGACGATTGATTTGTAAGCGATCTGAAATGCTTCCCAACAGCCTTCTCACATTATATAATTTCGAAAATTTGACAAAATTACAGTATACTTCCTCTTCCTGTAGTTATGGGAAAAAGTGGTTTGAATTCAAATTCAATATACTATTCTATAAAAACACTCCTTACTATAATCTTGCAACAAATTTATGTAAATTACATTAAACAAAGCAGAACATAATTTAAATGAAAGAATTTTTAAAAAAGCATTTCTAATTGTAAACAACCGCAGTTCCTGTTCTGGAAGATTTTGTGCACATTTTTTGCATAGTTGTCCGCATGAATGCGTAAAGAAGATACACCTAGGAGCGGGACAGAGTAACAGTTTGCTGTGTTCCAAGCTATTTCTCTTTGTTTTCTTAACAACTAATCCGCCTTTTGATTTGCGTCATTTGTTGAAAGTTATCAAATCTTTACATAGTGACATGACGTCAGACATGAACACGTCATAAAACAACCCTAGCCTTGAAAAAAGAGAAACCTTAATATAGCTAAAGAAATAATCAATTTTTGCATAAAAAAATCTATCTTATCCGACTAAAATTATTTCTATTATGTTAAAATATAAAACATAAAATAATATAGTAATAATTAGATATCTTCTAAGTAATATTCTCAGAAAAGTGTTTGACAATGCTGATGTCAAGAAAGAGGCTAAGGATATATATATATATATATGGAAAGGAAGCCAGCAATGTAGAAGCCATGTGAACACCACTCAAACACGCGACGACTTAACCTAACACAATCTATATTTAAAATTCGCAACCAACTAACAGACAACAATTATATAAGAAAATGTAGACTACCCTGTTTATTGATTTCTAATTTCTTTTACTGCTTTAAGAGGAAATATTGCATTAGTGACTGATTTAAAAACTGGTGTGTGTGTGTGTGTGTGTGTGGTGTGATTTGCTAGCAAAACTCCAATAGGGAAAATCCCAGAAGCTCAAACTGAGTCTTTCGTCTAGATTTTGCTCAAAATCTTTCAACTAGACGTAGCATTTTACTTTAAATAGAGATTGTTAACAGGTTTTGTGAATTTCACTTAAAATAGTTTTGTGGAGGGGGAAAAAAGCCTTTGGCACAACATCCCACGTAAATTCTGTCAAGACTTGCCCAGATGGCGATTTTTTATTGCGAGGAGTGTGTGATAAGAATGCGGCATTTCCCACCAAAGTTTAGTTCTAGCCTTCGCTACCAAGTTTCGATAATGACTGTAGTAGCTGCGCAATTTTTCTCAGGATACTGACTAAACATGGCTTTCGAATCCTTCACAGGAATCGAATCCTGAATCCTAGCACCAAAGACGACTGGTTAGCCACTAGACCAAATCTTGAGATTATTCACTTTGTATAATACTTTTTTCCTTTAAATTATTATTTCAGTATTTATATTAGTAAAAAATCTGGTGTGAAACAATCACACAACTTTCTCTTACTCCTGTTCTCAAAATTATAATTGACAAATGTTATAGTTTGTGTACCAAATATAACGAAATTCGTCGAAAACTGAAAAAGCTGTTCAGTATAAGCGCACTTCCGGCTTACAATTTTCTTAAAACTTGGAATTTTGGCCATCTGTTTATTTCTAATTAATTTTGTTTGGATGATAGAATTGTATAATCAACTATGATACCACTTTAGGGGAAGCTGCAACCCCACCCTCCCCTAAAACTGCCTTACATGAATTTTTCCAGAGAAATGTGTTAAATAAAAGATGTAGATCTTTGCATTTTTATTTTGTATACGAAGTTTCAAGAAAATCGTCGGAGCCATTTTTGAGAAAATCGCGAAAAAATGAAAGAATCATTTAGTAAAGTGTCAAAACAAACGCACTTCCGGTTATCTGATTTTTTTCAAACTCGGAATTTCAACAACATATTTAATTCTAATTAACATTATTTAGATGACAGAATTGTCTAATAAACTGAAATAGCACTTTAGATGGAAACCCAACCCCACCCCTCCCCAAAGTGCCCTTAATGAATTTTCCTGGAGAAAATGTTCAAATAAAAGTGTAGCTCTTTGTATGTGTAGTGATACTCAAAGTTTGAAGAAAATCATCGGAGCCATTTTTGAGGAAAACGTAAAAAAACACTGTAAAGTGGACTTCCGGTTGAGGAATTGACAGATAACGCACCGTCAGATCCATGGTGATACCTAAACGTAATATCAAGTTTCAACTTTCTACGATTTTTCGTTTTTGAGCTATGCTGTTCACATACATCCACACAGGACCATTTGCTAAAACCACTTTTTTGGACTCAGGGGACCTCAAAACGGATATTTCCGGTGAAACTCATATCAAAAAATTTGACACGATTACAATACTTCCTCTTACTAGGAGTAAGAGAAAGTAAAAATTAAATGTGTTAAGAATAAAAATTAAGCCGTGTGAGTGTTTCACATCAATTTTTTTTTTTATATATCGATTTTTGGCATTAATAAATATTAACTTTTACAAAAAGTTTTAATTCTAAGCAAGTAATAAAGGAATCTCTAAAAATTAACAAGTTTAAAGTTGGGTGAGGCCAACTTTATGATACGAAAAAGGTAAAATATAGGGTTTTTTAAAAGTAGATAGATAACTGTGAACCATTTACAGATAGAATACTACAAACTTCTTTACAAGTTCAACTGTAATTGTATTGTAAATAAATGAGAGCAATAGTGACGTGAAGACAATAAATAACGTAAATTGTACACCCGGTTAGAAAGATAAAAGAGATCAGTGTCACGAACAATTTAGCGACATAAGATATATTGGATCTGCTGACGCATCCCCTCTTCTTTTATATATAACAATTTTTAGTATTTTATTAATTGTTTTTTTAAAAAAGTACAGTACTCGGTAATAGATTACGACACAATAAACATTGATATAAATAATCATCAATAAATATTGATGATTTTGTCTGTCTCTTGCTGATGATGATAGAAATATCTGATATGAAAAAAAACTGCCACGACTAAAAGAGGCTAAGGCTGCCACGACTAAAAAAGGCTCTTATTGATTGTCATAAGGTTTAACGGAAAACTAATGTTTAAAGTTGCAAATTTTATTAAATATCGAGTTAAGTGAAATCGTAGCTCACACCAAACTCTCATTAAAAACAATTTTCATTGAAATATGTTTCAAATGAAAGTGATAGGTTTTATATAATATGGGCAAAAAATGGTTGAAGTTCTTTTTTAGAAGATTCCGAAGAATTCAGAAACTTGTTCTATCTATATATAGATATACTTCCGATTATCGTATATGTTAAAAAATTCAAATCATATAGAAATATTTTTATTGCACCTTTTTATAGGCACTTGTGTAGCAGCTCAGCAACTTCATTGTGAACACTAAAATGGCTGTTAAGCTCCGCCCATTGCCAAAGCTTTCTAGGAGCTATGACGTCATTTAATTCTGCCCACAGGTTTCACAAATAAGTTGCCGAGCTATAGAACCAAACGTTGTATTGAACAACATTGTGGCACTTTAGAGGAGAGCTAAACGCTGCCGATCCCCCAGAAACGTCCAAAATCAATTCTCCTGGAATATATATGTCTATACCAGTATGCGACTTTAAAAAGTTCAGGTTGGAAAGTAAATACAAAAAAACATAAAACACAAACGGTTGTTTAAAGAAATGGTTGTTATTATGAAAAACACGACAACGTCTGCAATATACAAAAGAACACAGAAAGACTTGATGTAATTTATTGTAATTTAATACAAAAGTAGTTTTTTATTAATTAATTTATCTTTTACACACAATAAATATATATATATAATTTCATTGGGGCGGTGTTGGTGTATTGGTTATGAACATGGACTTGTAAGTGGGAGGACCCCAGTTCGAGTCCAGCGTATAACTAAATTTTATATTTGTTTAAAAAATGTTAATAGTAAAGTAGGTGCTTCCGCCCCCGTCCACGACACCTAATTTGGCAGTTGGACGTTAAGCCCGCCTGAAAAAATAGGCATTACTTTACTTTTTTTTACTTAAATATATATATATATAATTTTATATTTTAATAAATAAATATTGATGATCGCCAGGAGAGGAGAAATGGGCGAGCTGGCGCACTTTTTTGCTGGACAATTTTCCCCTCACCCCCGGCTCCCTTTGGTTATGGCACTGCTCCCACACTCCTCGCCACCCCACTTCTCCCCAATCAACATCAGAGTGAAGTCCATCACCTTAACCAGTGGCCATAGTAGTCCTCTCGCTAGCTGTAATTTTCAACGTACACTTCTACTCTCAACTTCCCTCGCCATCATCACCTACCTCTTACTCTGGGGTGAGAGGGGAATTATTTTTTATTTTATATGAAAAAACTTGTCTTAACTGCAATTCAATCCTTCAATCTTTAGGTTAGAAGTCGGTCACAATAGTCCTCTCGCTGCCTTTAGTTTTCAACGTACACTCTATTCCTAACTCCCTCCCTCCGAACTATCATAATTTATTCCCCTCAACCCACTCACAAAAAATTCAATTGAAATTACAAAATAATACGGCGGAGTGCCATCTAACTTTCAACACACACACACAAAGTAACAATAAAAAAAAATTTTACTTACCCCCTCCCCAACGCTCCTTTTGCTGCTGCGACCTGCATATACCGACCTCGCACTGAGAACTGAATTTCAGACAGTACAACTTACTACTAATAACATTATCCCCACTCCTATGACATCACATCCAATAGCACTGTCACTGCCTTATTGATTAAAAATATATCGAATAAGCATATCGACTTATTTTCATGTATAACAAAACCACTATCCCTCCTTTCCTATGGCATCAGACTGCCAATTGTGTTTCAATTTGCCACTGCCTTATTGATTAATATCATCGCAATATATCGATTACAAATATCGATTTTAAGAATCTATTTTATTAATTAAAAAAAACTATCTGTTTCTGGTGTGCTGGTGCTTCTGTCTATCTGGTGGGGGTAAGTGGGCATAGCCTAAGTGCTCGTCCTGTTAGATGATTGGCCGGCGGGGAAGTGATGGGAGTAAGTGGGCGTGGCTTAAGTGCTCGTCGAGTTCTATGATTGATGGGTGTGTGGCCTTGGGAGGGGTGGGTCAGTGTCGTAACCAAAGGGGGCCGGAGATGAGGGGAAAGTTGCCCCGCAATAAAGTGCGCAGCTCACCCATTTCTCCTCTACTATCGCCATATTCGGCTTATATTTTTATATAATAATCACAATGTAACCTTCCAAAAAAAAATTCACTTAGTTGTTTACCATTAGAAGATAAGTCAACGTGTGTGAGTTCAGAACATTTTTTGCTCACTTTAATCTGTGGTTATTTCAAATTTAATTTTATTTTCACTATTTTGTTAGTGTATTCATTTTCTTGTAGGCTGAAGATATAAAATATAATTGATAATATATTTTTCCAAAACGTCGAAGTAAGAGCTGTTATATTTTTGGACCAGCTAACCCACAACACGTTTCTTTTCCCTTTTTTTGTTTTGTAAAATTTTCGTTTAAAGAAAAATTTGGAACTTTATATAATTATATTAACTTCCGGTAAAGAAAATCGTGTGAGTGTTTTTTAATTGATTATTTCAAATAGCTAATATAATATAAATTATTAACTACTACAAATTTAAAATTAAAAAAAGAAAAGTGGGGCGGGGAAATATGGGAAGACTAAACTGAGCCCCGCCAGTGTGTATTGAAAGTAAGAGCACTAGGGTTGGTGAAAATGTTGGAATGTGTTATATCACGAATATTACTCACGCAACTGTCAACATCTTTAATAAACCATCACTGTTCAGCCTTATCAAACTATCGCACAAACTGTTCTGAAACATGCTAACTTAATGTAGAACCACTTTAAAAATATCTAGAGTCTTACCCTACAAAATATATTTACAGGTATAACATTAAATGAATGTGACTGACTGCTGTTAATAGAATATAAGGAGGTGACAACTGACCGCTTATATCTCCTTATATAGATATATAAATTATACAAAGTTTTAAGAAAATCATTGGAGCCGTTTACGAGAAAATTGCGAAAAACTGAAACTGAAAAAAGCATAACATAAAGCATCAGTTCCAACTAGTGACGAATTCAGTGCTTCACAGCCGAGTTATTTGCTATCCAAAAGCATTACAGTATGTAGTTCGTAGTGATGCAATGAAGTACATAATATGCACAGATTCAAGAAGTGTTCTAGAATCTATAAATTCAGCCGGACAGCAACAACGCTTTAGTACAGATTGTACATACTCTTTTCCATACCTGCAGCTTGAGAAATAAACTACTAAGATTCCTATGGATCCCAGGGCATGTAGGAATAAATTATAACGAAGTCGCGAAGAAAGCAGCACTATTGCTAAATATACAAGCACTCATTCTGCCTGATTGGGGAAATTATCTGAAGTAAGAGCTAGTTGCTCTATGGAAGAGAGAATGGGAATTCATACCAATTACAAACAAGCTGAGAAATATTGGGAATTCCCCAAGGAAATGGATGACGTCATATCGAGCTGTTTGACGAGATGTTGTATTAGCGCGTTTAGGCCATATGTGACGTTTGCGTGGTACCACTGACTATCCGCCACATTGTAATTGAATGTCCAAAATATGCCATTGCTAGAAAAAAAATTGAATACACCAAACAATCTGAAAAAAGTACTAGACGATGATGAATGTAGCGTGAGCAAAACACTGAAATTCCTTAAAGATATTCACTTATTTAATTTGATATAACTGATTCTATGATAATCTGAACAAGCGATAGAAATTGCACGTGGAAAGGTTAGGTTGGATTTAGTGCATACTTTCACATTGAACGTCAGAAGCAAAGAACCTTAGTTGTTTGTTGAGCCCCATCAAAAAACACATAATAAAAATAAAATATCGTTACAACTTCCGGTTGATAAATTTTGCTTAAAACCTTCGTGTCGGATGCATGCATAAGTAATACCAAAACGTAATATCAAGTTTCTTGCGATTTTTTTTTCTTTTTGAGATATTTTGTCAAAAACACTTTTTTATTACTCAGAGAAACTCAGAACATGTATTTCCGGTGAAAAGTGAATTTCAAAAAAATTTGACACGATCATAATTCTTAAGTAAAAGGAAGTAAAAAAAAAAAAACTTAAAATATAAACGGTTACAGAAATGAATGGGAGGAAAGCGGAGGCGAACGGGAGGTTTGTTTTATCGATTCGCTCCAGTAAACTACAATTGCAGGTGGGCCGCCCCATTCTGTATTTGCTGCTCTCGGCCAGGGTACTAGAAATTATTTGAAATTCAAATCAGGTCATCAGAACATTACTAAACAATAATTGTTATTTATTTACATTAAAATATCTGTTATGAAACATACATACAATTTTCTCTTATCCAAATTATTCAAATTTTAAATTTTCTTTAAACATGGATTATTGACTGAATACAATTTATGCATTACAAATAAATAAAGGGGGATAGTTGGTAGATTTTAAAACATAAGTTTTTACCTGAAATTGTTTAGTGTGAAAGCGTTTAACTCACAAATTCCCAGAACACTCCTAAAAACTTATCTTTCCGCAAAACTTCAGGTTGATGATCTTGATAAAAAAAAAGTGTCTGAATTCTGAATATCAAGTTGGAGTTTCCTTGTGTTATCTTTTTAGGAGATTTTTGTCCATTAACACACGCGCTACATACAGATCATACAAAAAGACCAAAATCTTTAAAAAACATCTTCTTTTCTTACTCAATGAACATCAGAACACATTATATTTTCAAGCAAATTCAATTTCGAGAATTTAGCACATAATATAATGACAACCTCTCATATTATAAAGAAAGAAAAGAAAAATAAAAATGTTATATTGTATAGAAAGCAACTTTACATGATTCTCGAGTAATGGAAATTAAGCAGATTTTGTTTAGCAAGTAAAACTGGTTGTACCCCCGCTAGAAATTGATTCGTATTTGAAGGCAAAATAGAATGAAAGAATCACATCCATTCAATAGATGTTTAAAAAAGTCATAAGATATATAGGAAAGATAAATTAAATTTTTGCAAAAATTGTAAAAAAAAAAATATTACGGTTGGAAGCATTGCTGGAATTCCAAAAATTTGAAAAACAATTGGTTAACCAGAATTGCGACTTTATAGAATTTCTTTTTGGAGTTTATTTTGGAATTTTATCGAATACAGTTACAACGATTTTCTTTGCAAATTTGGTGTAATAGCAAGAGAGAGTAGACAGACGAGAGAATTAAGAGAGAGAAGAACCCTCTCTGGTACTCTCTGACTTAAGCAGGCTAGAGTGAGAAACCTTATATAAGCCAGTGAGATCTATCTTAGCCTAACATCACTATCTAGATTATTTTCTATAGAGTCAACCATACATGCATTCGTGTCATATCGGTCTACTCCACCTTGTATTCTATAAAA
>JAAEAF010000941.1:0-21911 GCA_011037195.1 Triatoma infestans
GTTATTAGCGTCTATTAATGAATTATTAATTATATCTTTTAATGAAGTTTATTTTTATTAATTTAATTAAACGTTAGTTAGCCAACTACTAGAACTAAGAGAGAGATAATGAAATATAGTTTTAAATAGGAGAGTTTTATTGTGGAAACTCACGGAATCTTAAAGTCAATGAAGGTCTGCTAATTGAGTGGAAGATATGCCATGGCAGTAATAAGTGAATTCTGTGATATTATTACCTGGTGCGAGCGAGCAACAGTAATTAACCAATTAGAGCTAGGCTAAATCAACAAACAGAGACAATACTGACACTAAACACGCAACACAAACCCCCCCCCCGCCAGCCAATCGCTATCTCTATCACACCCTCTCACACATTGGACGATTGTCTCTGTTTTCAATATTTCTCATATGATTGTCCTGGTCATTGTATTTTGTTAATAACTCTCTTACACTTTACATTTATTTACTTTATGTTGGTGACGTAATTTTGGAAGTAATTGTCTTTATGAATGAACTCCACACTACTTACTCTTAAAATTCTATTTAATACAATTATAAATTTGCTTTAAACTTCAAAATCTTCCTCATCTGCCCTAACATAATATACAGGTAGTTATGGGGGGGGGGGGAGTACCATCGTATTAATCCAAGCACGTAGAGAAGTAAAGAGCGCGCCAAATACATACAATCGATATATTCAACGTCACAAATTCCATACAATTAACTAAAATAATTTTCTTCTGAAAAAGTATGTTTCAAATAAAAGTGATAATTTATATTGTACAGTTAGGATTCGCCATGTTTAATGGAAACCGTTGTTTTCTGGTTTCCAGTTCTGCGGAACCAACCACCACTAGCCAACAACTTCTCGGGGAAAATATTTCAAATAAATGTGTTTGATTTAAAGAAAATCAATTTTGGAGCCGATTCGAAAAAAAAAACCGCTAAAAACTCGAGAACAAAACTATCAGTAAAGTCACACTTGCTCTGGTTGATTTTTTTTTTTTTGACAGAAACTTTTTTTTTCATGCACTTACCAAAAATTCAAAATATTATCAATTTGCTGACATGCCAGACAGTTTGGAAATATGAAAAAGAAAAGATAATAGAAAATCGCAAATCCGTCTTTAAAAATATTCAAGTTTTTACCAATTTTTATAGAAATAAGTCTAAAAATTAACATGAAATTTCATTACATAAATGAAGTAACAAATAAAATTGAAAATTCAATCACTAATATTTACCATATAATATTAATTATACCTTAATATAGGCGCGGGTGTTAGTGTAGTGGTTATGAGCATGGACTTGTAACTGAGAGGACCCCAGTTCGAGTCCCGCGTATAACTGCTAAATTTTTATATTGGTATGAAAAATGTTAACAGTAAAGTAGGTGCTTCCGTTCCCGTCCACGACACCTAATAGTTGGAAGTTAAGCCCGCTTGAAAAAATAGACATTACTTTACTTTACTTTATACCTTAATATATAAATAATATATCATATATTAATCAAAACATTTATTAATGAAATTTTTGCTACTTGGATATTTCGTCACATTTAATGTGATTTTCACGTCGAGCAAGATTCATCTTTCGTTCCATTTCTCGATTTATCTTCTTCTTATTTTTAAGGCACTTACCTGCTACAGGTCATTATGCCTTAAGCGTTATGATAACTATTTCACACCAATTATAATAAAATAATACAGACACACAAGACAATAAGAATAACTAAACAATATAAAAAATGTAATATGAACAATATAAATCCAAAAAATAAACAATTAACAAACAATATACAAAACAAGTCAACAACTATAAACAACAAAACAGACAAAATAACAGGAGAATACATAAAACATCAAGCAACAAGAACCAACAAATCTCAATCTTGGAGTCAAATGCTTTTAAATAAAGAGATCGCCTTTAGATATCTTAGGACACTGGTCACTACTAGGGTGATTGTCGGCTAGTGCTTCTTTTACCGTTGATGGTATATTGTATAATTCTCTAAGATGCCTATATTTTGTACATGAAATAAGAATATGCTGAATCGTGAGCAGGACATTACAGGAATCATAGAGAGGCGGTTGTTGGCGAGACATCAGATAGCCATGAGTAAGACGGCTATGGCCAATACTAAGGCGAGTCACAACTACCTCTTCCTGTCTGATCCTTCTTATTGAAGTATCCCATTCGATTTATCTTTGATAAAAATTCATTTCAAGAAATAATGGCACGCAAATATATGTAGAAGAAAAAGGAAATAGTCCGAGAAACTTCGTAATAGAGCGGGGAATTTTGAATTTACACATTGCAAAAAATTGTAGTTAAATTATCACAAACTAACAATGTAGTGTAATTATTATTTATTTATTATTATTTTATTATTATTATTATTGTCTCTTATATACACGTATGTGAATGTCTTAAATGTGATTAGTTTAAGACTACAAGGGAGTCAGTTTAAGTGTGGCTGGCTGTGTTGAAATCATGATCGGACCAGTGTAAACACGGTAAGGCTGAACAAGTTCACGCAAAAACAATGCGGAAATATGAAAAATAGCAAACAAGAAAGTCTATTTGAAAGACACTTAAGTATTTCGAGAGAAAATTATTTATTGAACAAAAATTTTCAAAATCATTTAGCGTAATGGAAAATCTTGAAATTATTTTCAGAATCATTCAAACAATCAGAGTGTGTGAAAACAATCATTTGTTGATCAATGTACTTAACAAGCTCACACTGCTGTCCGTGGTGGGGTTAGGACTTAGACGTAGAACTTGGTGAACAGGAAGATGAGTCACGAGAGTGGTGGCTCCAATAGAATCAATGTGGGAGTAAATAGACGTAGAAATTACCTAGATGTTCCGTAGGTTGTGTGAGTATTATTACCATCTGTTCCTTACTGGGTACCAACATCTCTACGGAATATTATATAATTATCATTAATTTATATACATTGTTTTTTTTTGTTTTTGTTTATTAATTTAATTAGCCAATATGTATAATTCATGGCTTGGTCAGTGGTCAGTAGCTGCCAGTGAAGGAGAACGGAACTACTGTTAGTTATGTTCTAACAAATAATACAGTATTCGGTAATACTATACGATGAGTCGGTTCCTATGTTATAATTTCTACTTTCTCTTAAGAGCCAGTTCTGCGATTGTATGTAAAACAGGTTTATAGGTCCTCTGAGAAAGAAACCATAGGAAGCTCTAGCTTGATATTCTAATTAGTTACCATTATTGCTCGTTACAGGAAGGTTTCCATCAAACGGAAGTTTGAATTAACTGATTTTTTTTTTTTTTTAAGTTTCTGGCGATTTCTCTTAAGAACGGCTCCCAAGGATTAATGCCTAAATACTTATTTGAAACATCTTTCCAAGGAAGGACTTTTTTCAGTTGTTCATGGAAGTTAGTTCCAAACACTCATACAACTTTCTCTTACTCCAGTTCTCAAAATTATAATTGACAAATGTTATAGTTAGTGTATGAAATTTAATGAAATTCGTCGAAAACTGAAAAATCTGTTTAGTAAAAGCGCACTTCCGGTTTACTAATTTTCTTGAAACTTGGAATTTGGGCCATCTATTTATTTCTAATTAATTTTGTTTGGATGATAGAATTGTATAATCAAATATGATAGCCTTTAGGGGAAGCTGTAACCCCACCCCTCTCCAATAAGTGCCCTTAAATGAATTTTCCCGGAGAAATGTTTCAAATAAAAGTTGTAGCTGTTAGTATATGTAGTTGATACATCAAGTTTGAAGAAAATCGTCGAAGCCACTTTTGAAAAAATCGCAAAAAAGTAAAAAAAACCAACTACGTAGTAAAGTGGTACTTCCATCTATCTATCTATCTATCTCCATGGCGCTACTACCTTTGGTGGTCCTGGCCTCCTCTAGGAGTCTATTCCAGCTGTCTCTGTTGGTTGCAGCTGCTTTCCAGTTGCGAGTACCCAGGAGATTTCTCGCATCGTTGGCAACACCATTCAGCCATCTGAGCTTCGGTCGGCCGACCTTTCTTGTTGTGCCCACTTCTCCTTCCAGAATTTTCCTTGACACTTCATCTTGTTCCATTCTAATTACGTGGCCCGCCCAGCTCAATCTGTTTAACCTAATCTTCTTCACTATATCTGCTTCTCCATATAATTCATACAACTCCCTATTCTATCTTCTTCTCCATAAATTACCTTCTTTAATTGGGCCAAAGATTTTTCGGAAAATTTTCCTTTCGAAAATAAGGAGGTTTTTTTTCATCTGTCTTAAGAATGGTCCAGGTTTGAGAAGCATACGTTAGGACTGTAAGAATGAGCGTTTTGTAGAGCCTAATTTTGGTTTGCCTGGATATCAGATTGCTCTTCATATATTTCATTAGGCCAAAGTAGCATCTATTTGCGGTTGTAATTCTTTTATTGATCTCCTGCGAGATGCTATTAATGGAGTTAACTTGGGAGCCAAGGTAGTTAAATTCGTTAACTCTCTGGAAGACATAGGAACCGATTTGCAAATTCTCTCCCGGAGGGTCGGTGTCTCACCCAACGTACATATACTTCGTTTTTTCCTCGTACAGCAGTGGTACTTCCGGTTGAGGAATTTTGACAGATGACCCACTGTCGGATCCCAGGGTGATAACTAAACGGAATATTAAGTTTCAGTTTTCTACGGTTTTTCGTTTTTGAGCTATGCTGTTCACATACATACATACATACACACACACACACACACACACACACACACAGACTATTTGCTGAAAATTACTTTTTTGGACTCAGGGGACCTCAAAACGGATATTTCCGGTGAAACTCAATATCGAAAATTTGACACGCTTACAATACATCCTCTTACTAGGATGTAAGAGAAAGTAAAAAAGGCTTCAAATAAAAAAATTGAGGTCTTCATAATATATGGGTGGGTGGTGTAACAAAAAATGTTTAAAGAAAATTGCTAAAAAAACGACCGACCACTCACTTAAATAGTACTTCCGGTTGAACGATATTTGTTTCAAAACCTTATTGACAAGACCCTTGACACTACTATACCTTGATGAAACTTCAGTTTCTGCGACTTTTTCCTTTATTTGAATTATGCTGACAACACACTGTCAGACAGATAGATTCTACAAACCACTTGTACGTGTGTTCACGTGATCTCAAAACGTGTATTTCCGATGAAATGTGAATGTCATAAAATTTGTCCCCTTATCTCCTCACAATCCAATTCTGTTTTACTACAGTAAGTGAAAGTAAACAAACTTTTCCAAAACAAATCATTTCCAAGGAAATCAATGTGTATATATATATATATTTTTGTTGTGTTTAATAAACTTAAATCTTTGGTAATGATGACAATAATAATATGTTCGTGTGTTTTGTATGTTAATTGTTTATGGTAATTATAGTGCTAATAGTTTGGTAATTGTATATAGTTTGTCCACAAGGCTGATATCAAACAATAGTTGATTCCATTTGTAAAACTAATTTTAGCAACACCCAACTTACAACTTTATATTTCTCTAGTTTATTACTTTATTTTGATAGAACTTTATTGGAATCAAAAACTTTCCAACATTCTCTCCGTCAGATTTTTACTTTCTCTTATTACTTTCTCTCTTACTCTCCTAGTAAGAGGAAGTATTGTAATCGTGTCAAATTTTCGGCCTTAAGTTTTCACCGGAAATATCCGTTTGAAGGTCCCCTGAGTCCAAAAAAATGGTCCATGTGTGTGTGTGTGTGTATGTATGTGTGTGTATGTGAACAGCATAGCTCAAAAGCGAAAAATCGTAGAAAGTTGAAACTTGATATTCCGTTTAGATATCACCATGGGATCTGACGGTGCGTTATCTGTCAAAATTCCTCAACCGGAAGTACCACTTTACTTTTTTTTTTTTACTTTTTTGCATTTTTCTCAAAAATGGCTCCCACAATTTCATTCAAACTTGATATATAAACTGCACATACAAAGACCTACAACTTTTATTTGAAATGTTTCTCTAGAAAAATTAATTTAAGGTCAGTTATCGGGGAGGGTTGAGGTTAGGTTTTCATCTAAAGTGCTATTTCAGTTTATTAAAGAAATCTATCATCTAAATAATGTTAATTAGAATTAAATATTTTGCTGAAATTCCGAGTTTGAAAAAAATCGGATAACCGGAAGTGCGTTTACTTTAGCACTTTTACTAAATGATTTTTTTTTCACTTTTTCGCAATTTTCTCAAAAATGGCTCCGACGATTTTTCTTGAAACTTCCTATATAAACTAAACATACAAAGATCTACAACTTTTATTTAAAACATTTCTCTGGAAAAATTCATTTAAGGGAACTTTTCGAGGAGGGATGGGAGTATGTTTTTCTCTAAAGTGCTATCATAGTTGATTATACAATTCTATCATCCAAACAAAATTAATTAGAAATAAATACATGGTCAAAATTCCGAGTTTCAAGAAAATTAGTAAACCGGAAGTGCGCTTTTACTGCACATTTTTTTTTTTTCAGTTTTCGACGAATTTCATTAAATTAGGTCCGAACACAAACTATAAAATTTGTCAATTATAATTTTGAGTACTGGAGTAAGAGAAAGTTGTGTGAGTGTTTCACACCAGATTTTTTTTTTACTAAATGTAAAAGTATTATTATAACCTTCTTATGGAAGGTTATATAGCTGTAGACTTCATACGATTAGTTCTGCGCACTACAGTATCCTGTATTTAAATAGAAATGCTCCTAATTTTAATTCCAAGTTTACTTTATAACAAAGAAAACAAGCTAACAATAGAGACAATGTACTTTTTCTTCTTATAACATATTTAATGACTTGTTTTTTAATTAAATTTACGCCCAATAATAAAACATAATAAAAAAAGGTAGCAGTATTAGTTTGACTGTTTGACTGTGTAGTATGTTCATAAAGAGGGACGATGTAATGGAGCCACTGTAATAACCTACTAACTACTACTACTACTACTGTAATAACTGTAATAAAAAGCTGTAAAATTGTTGAAACAACTGAACAGCTATCTATTATTACAGATGTTTTTATTATTTAACATAAAAAAAAGTAAAAAAGAATAAAAAAAAATGTAAACCATTTCTTGTTGTAATTTAAGAATGTCTTTTTTTTTTGTTACCAAATTAACAGATATTTGTTTCCATTTATTCATGCGAAATTACCAACAAACAAAAAAAATCTGGTGTGAAACACTCACACAACTTTCTCTTACTCCACTTCTCCAAATTATAATTGACAAATTTTATAGTTTCTGTACAAAATTTAAGGAAATTCGTCGAAAACTGAAAAAAAAACTGTTCCAGTAAAAGCGCACTTCCGTTTTTCTAATTATCTTGAAACTTGGAATTTTGGCCATCTATTTATTTCTAATTAATTTTCTTTGGATAATAGAATTGTATAAACAACTATGATAGCACTTTAGAGGAAAAACAGGAAAAACATAACACACACCCTCACCTATAAAAGTGCTATTAAGCTGCAATTATTTTCTAGGAAGAATGTCATATAAACTAATTTTTATAAAAAAAATAAACGTTGTAGTAGTGGATGTTTACTTATATTAATAACGTGTCAAGAACAACATCGTTCGGAGCCATTTTTGGAGAAAATTGCAGTAACAACGTAAAAACTCATTTATAAAGTGGTAATTGTAAAAACACCCTTCCGGTTATCGATTTTTTTTCATAACTCGGCATTTCTACAACATATTCAATTCTAATTAACATTATTAGATTTATTTAGAATTGTTTAATAAAATTGAAGAAATAGCACATTAGATGAAAACCTAATCCCACCCCTCCCCCATAACGGCCCTTAAATGAATTTTTCCAGAGAAATGTTTCAAATAAATGTAGCTCTTTGTATGTATAGTTTATATACCAAGTTTAAAGAATATCGTTGGAGCCATTTTTGAGAAAATTGCAAAAAAGTAAAAAATCTAACTAGTAAAGTGATACTTCCGGTTGAGGAGTTTTAACAGTCGTGCACGCGCATACACAGACCATTTGCTAAAAACCACATTTTTGGACTCAGGGGACCTTAAAAATGGATATTTCCGGTGAAAACTCGATATCGAAAATTTTGGCACGAATACAATACTTCCTCTTACTAGGAGTAACAGAAAGTAACGCGAAATTACAAACAAACAAATTCTGTGGTGAAACACTCATATGACTTTCTCATACTGCTGTGAATACAAATTATGTACGTAATGATCATTTCTCATTTCTGTTTTTCTTTTTTTTTATACTTCAAATTTCTCTGATTTGTACTAACATAAATATAGAGGTGATAGTGGTGGGGGGAACAGGTACCTACCCAGGCAGGGTCGTAGAAGTGATTACATTGTAATACAAAAGAGAGCGCCAATAACATTGACCCAATATGCGATTTATCGCCATAAAATTCGGCAACACTAATGAATATTAAGTTTAATATATTTCTTTGGAAAAATATTGCATTATAAAAGACAAGTTTGTATTTGTGCTGTCATAGCATAATCCAAGTCGCTAATATTCGTTTTCCAAAAAAAAAAAAATGAAAAAGAATACCTCAAAACCCATTCTGTAAAGTGGCACTTCCGATTAACCGATTTTCTTCAAAATATTTGAAATTCTAGTGATGCTTCTAAATTTTATTACTTTCTCTTACTCCTACTAGTAAGAGGAAGTATTGTAATCGTGTCAAATTTGCGATATCGAGTTTTCACCGGAAATATCCGTTTTTTTTAGCAAATGGTCTGTGTGTATGTCTTATGTGAACAGCATAGCTCAAAAATCGAAAAACCGTAGAAAGTTCAAACTTGATATTCCTTTTAGGGTCCATCCAATGGAAATATGACAGTACGGTTTATCTCCGTCACAATTTTCACCGGAAGTACACTTACTAGTTTTTTTTTATTATTTTGCTATTTCTCAAAATGGCTCCAAGATTTCTTTGAAACTTCTTATATATACTAAACATGCAAAGATCTACATCTTTTATTTAAAAACATTTCTCTGGAAAAATTCATTTAAGGGCACTTTTAGGGGAGGGTTGGGGTTACAGCTTCCTCTAAAGTGCTACCATAGTTGATTATACAATTCTATCATCAAAAGAAAATTAATTAGAAAAAAATAGATGGCCAAAATTCCAAGTTTCAAGGAAATTAATAAACCGGATGTGCGCTTTTACTGAACAGTTTTTTTTCTCAGTTTTCCACGAATTTCATTAAATTTGGTACATAAAACTATATAAAATTTGTCAATTATAATTTTGAGAACTAGAGAGTAAGAGAAAGTTGTGTGAATGTTTCACATCAGATTTTTATTAATATTATTTAGATGGCAAGAACGTTCATGGATTTTGTTCGAAACCTTCCTGTCAAATTTTTCTAGGAAGATTAGCGGTTTCTGCGTGGGGGAGGAGACCTGGCTACCCTTTCCTGAGAGATTATGCAGTCTTAGCATATTCATTGTAGGGTAGGATTTCCCAAAAGTTTGAAAAATAATCCATCATTTTGAAGCAATATGAAAATACGGTAAAGAAAAGTTATGTGAGTGTTTCACAGCAGATTTTCATGATATCTAATTAAGCTAAAGCTAGACATGAAATTAATTACATAAAAAAAAATAAGCATAAATACATGAATGACAAATTATCGGGCGAGATAATTTAAATTGTAAATGATTTATTAGAAGTAGGTACATTTGAAAATAATGAAGTGTAATAAAGAAATAGTCTCGTGATGGTCACTTAATTACAAGTGTCAGTTCTTACTACACTCGCACACACTATAATTACCCTTGTCAAGAAATATTTTACTTCCTTCACTTTCTTTATAGTAACACTTACTTTATTTTACTCACTTCTTTTTACTTAGTTCTTACTGGTGTCAAAGATGAACAAATTTATTAGAGAATAATGAATGTGTGAATGAATAATTTCAAAACTGAGAGATCGCAGGACGCTCAAAAATAAGGTTCAATCAAAATTGAAGCTTTTTAGAGTTTAAACAAATTTTGTCAATTAGAATTGCGTAATAAGTGAAATAAGAGTCGTGTGTGAGTGTTTCAAGAAAATGGGAAAGGTGGTCAGCATAACATAAAAAACGAAAATTCGCAGGAAGTTCAAACTGGACATACCGTTTGGGGTATCACAATGCGATCTGACAGGAAATTATTTTGTCAAAATTACTTAACCCGGATGTACCCACTTTACTCAGCGGGTTTTTTTTTTCGGTTTTTGAGATTTACTCGAAAACGGGTCCAACGATTTTCTATTGGACTTGAAATATCGACTGCACATACAAAGAGCAACAAGTTTTATTTCAAAAATTCCTCCGGGAAAACGTACTCTTAAGGGTGGAAATGGGTGGGAGTTATGCTTCCTTCTAAGTACTGTTTTAATGTATTATACGATTCTGTCAGCTATATAATATAAGAATTAAATATGTTGCCAAAATTCTGAGTTTGAAGAAAATAGATTGACCGGAAGTGTAACTTCGTATTTTGTTTAATACGATTTTATCTATAAAAACACGACGAGGCTTCATTAATTGCTTTACAAACTACGTCTACAAAGATCTATCTCTCAAAAAAAGTCAGGCTTTCATCAAAAAAGTCGTTTTAATAAGATTAAATACTGCCATTATTGTAAAATTGAAGGCAATCAATTATAATTGTAAAAGTATTGTAAGTAAAAGTCGTGTGAATATTTTACACAGATTGTTTATAAAAGTGTACAGTATCAATAGAATAAAAAGGGAAATTAAAAATACAATTTTTTTTAAGTTGGCATCACTGACTATCAATGTTGCAATAATGGTTGCCCACTTTTTTAAATAAACTAAATTTCTATTATTTATTTATTTATTTATTTATTTTTCACACATTTGAATAAAATTTGAATTCATTATACAAAATTTGTGCTAAATTTTTCCACACTTCGTTATTTTTTATTTTTTTTTTTACATTATCGATTGTTTTTGTAATTTTTTTGGGGGGGGGGCTTCCTTTAAAACAAAAATGTGAAAAATAAAAAATTGTGTACACAAGATTTGACATAGATCTTGTTTTAATTGGCCATGTTATAATATCAACTAGTTTTATACAAATAAATTAGATCAAATGTTTGAATTTCATATAACCTTGAGATTATTTGCGAAATAATATTAAAAGATATAAAACAAGTTTATCTACACACAGACAGACACACACACATACACACATATATATTATATATACACAAACACAAAGCTGGTTATAGTTTACATAGCAGAATATTTTAGTATTAAAAGAAGGTTTGGTTGTGTTTTTTTTTTTTTGTTTTTTTAGCAAACTGTAACCTTTAAAATAAAATAAAAAAAAAAAAACTTGCGGATCGTTTTGATATTTGGTAAGTAGAGGACATGTCCTAGTTTAGTGTAGATCCGCCGGGCGCGCTACACACACACACACACACACACACACACACACACACAAAAATGGTGCTAATTTTCTATACTAACTAATTTATCTGAAATATTTATTGGACTTCTTTTAAATAACGGCAACTTTATCGCTTTGTATTTCATAAATAAAACCTTCTTTATTTTTTTTTTAAGGAAATTTTTCTCAAAAAATCTTACTTCATCCTATTTTTAAAAAAAAGAAAAATTATATTAATTAATTTTAGGCATATTTTAAATTTACCTTCTTAATCATTAAGCAAACATTAAGTTTGAGTGGCGGGTGTTGGTGTAGTGGTTATGAGTATGGACTTGTATGTGGGAGGTTCCCAGTTCGAGTCCAGCGTATAACTAAATTTTATATTTGTTTAAAAAATGTTAATAGTAAAGTAGTGCTTCCGCCCCCGTCCACGACACCTAATTTTGTAGTTGGGACGTTAAGCCCGCTTGAAAAAATAGGCATTACTATACTTTACTTTACATTAAGTTTGGGAGAAAGTTAAAGTAGAATTTTCTTCAAAGTATGTATTTAAAAAAAAAATTTAGTTTATTCTTAATGATATATATAGGACAAAAGAACCGTACAAATTAACGAAATAGCACTTTATACGAAAGCTCCTATATTCACATTCCCCCTCCCAAGATCTACCTGGAGTTGTATGGAGAAGTTTGTATTTCCGGTTGAATCCCAGCCAATAACTAAATGATTTCAAGTTTAAACTATCTGCAAGGTTTACAAAATATAATGGTTAAACTTAAACCACAAAAAATCCTTAATTGATATACTAAAGTTTTTCTCAAGTTTTATACAGACTTTTTTTCTCATTTAATTTTAACTATCATATTTTTTTTTTGGAAATATTTTTAAGTCCAATAAACAAATCAAACATATAGTGTAATTTTTCTGTTTATGAATTATGCTAAAACGCACACACCAAATCATAAAATGTCAACAAAAAAAATCACTTTTTTTCATACATAGAGGATAGTGAAATACGTATTTATTGATTATACATTGCACTGAGATGGCACTACAGTGTGGGGGGGGCGGGGAACGCGAAAAAATGATTAAAAAGAAGCATTCAGTAAAAGTTGCATTTCCGGTTGACATATTTTGACTGGAAATCTTGTTGGTCAAGTGTTACGATGTTATTCTAAACGGAATATCAAAAATTTGAACTTCTTCATCATCATCAATGGCGCTACAGCCCACTAATGGGCCATAGCCTCCTCATGCAGAAGTTTCCGCCAGTTTTCCCTGCTCTGTGCAGCTGCCTTCCAGTTGTTCATGCCAAAGATTACTGCGGCATCCTTTCTTACTCCCTCTGACCATCTCAGCTTAGGTCGTCGTCCTATACGCCTCTTGCCTTCCAGCTTCTCCTCTTCAATCTTTTTTTTGCTCAATTATATTACATTGGAGCTCAATCGTAATATATAAAATTAAGAACTGAGAATTAAATTATTAAACCCATTTAGAAAAATTTAACCCACAAAAATATACAAGTACAAGTATTAAAAAGCGAATTTAATAAGCCAGAATCAAACTTTCATAAAAAGAAACCAAGCCCTGGTAAATTATAAATGTATTCCCCCCCCCTCCTTCTGCTATCTTCCATCCTCGAAAGATGTCCAGCCCAGCGCAACCTTCCTAGCTTTACAAATTTTACCAAATCTGGTTCCTTGTACAGACTTTTTATTTCCTGGTTCGTCCTTCTTCTCCAGACATTACCCTCTCTGACCGCCTCGTAGATCTTACCTGAAGGACCTTCCGCTCGAAGACCATTAAGTCTTCTTCATCTTTTTTTTGAGAGGGTCCAGGTTTCCGATTCGTAAGTTACGACCCGTCGGATTAGTGTCTTGGAACTTCTTAAGATTTGAAATAATTTCATCATATACATACACAGCATGTAGATTATTCGCTAAAAACATTGTTTGTTTTCGAATTTCTGTGGGGCCGGGGCTCCAAAATTTATATTTACATGAAATATTATATTTCAAAAACCCGGCATGAATGCAATACTTCTTTTTTATGGGTATCTAGTGTGGGACACATTCACATAACTCATTGTTACTGCAACTTACATAGTTAATCATGCAATTGACTAAAACTCTTCAAACATATTATTATAATACTTGGTATAGGGGTGCGAGGTATATCGAGTACTCCACTCCACCGTGTATGAATGTTGGTCTGGTTGTTAGTATGAATGAGTCCGCCGTTAGGTTTTTAGAGCTAATTGTGCGAATGTATTTATTGGCGTGAATGTATTTATTGGCGTGTTTGTATTTATTTGCGTGAATGGAATAGGTTAGATCCGTGAATAAATGTTTGAGTCCGTCAATAAGTATGTAGTCAGTTCTATAACGCATAAGCATATATGGTTGAATGATAATATGTCAATGCCAGAGAGAAAAAAAAAAAATACTTGGTACATATTCAGTTGTCTTCAATTTACATGAATCAGAGAATCCTATGCATTTTATAAAACGACTTTTTTTTCGGTGGGGGGGGCATAACCTCCTTCCCCTCCTGGAGAAATGAATTTTCTTGGGAAAAAGTTTCAATCACAAGTGATTGGTGGTTTTATGGAGAAAATCGTAGAAAACTGAAGGGAAAAACTGTTTAGTAAAAGCGCATTTCCGGTCAACCAATTTTCTTAAAAAACTCGAAACTTTAGCAATATGTACGTTTTGTTCTAATTAACTATATAAATTTAGACGATAGTATCTCGTATAATAAATTAAAATAACACTTTAAAGGAAAGCATAAATGCTTTTTTCCCCCTGAGAAGTTTCAAATAAAAGTTGTAGTTCTTTATTTATGTAGTACATGAGAAAAAACGTTTTCGAGCTGTTTTCGAAAAAAATTGCCAAAATAATTGAAAAAACATAAAATCTATTAAGTAAAATGGTACTTCCGGGGGAAGGCGGATTTTGACTAAATAACCTTACTGTCAGGTCTCCAAGGTAGAGTATAAACGAAATATCTTGTTTGAAATTTCTACGATTGAATAATCGTTTTTGAGTTGTGGCTGGCCATAGACACACAGACAGACGCATACCCATTTCTAAAAATCACTTCTTCGGATTCAGGAACATTCATAAACGTTTATTTTTTGTGAAAACTCGATATAGAAAATTTATTATGGTCACCATTTTTTTTTCCAGTTAACAGGGGGTAAAGCAAGTTCCAAAAAGATAAATAATGGGAGTGTGTTTGATGGTAGTGCGAGCTAGACTCGCTAGAGGAAGGTTACATTGCCTACAAGGCTAACATCAAATTGTATAAGGTCCTCCTTCTTAAAGTTCAAGGCAATCATAGTGTTCAGACATTAGTAGAGCAGATAGCCAGTAATCTCATTGGCTATACTAACTAGAACACCTGCGGCTATTGTCCGTGTTTACAATACAGGTACAACAGTTTGACTCTATGTAAATATTTACTATCTTAATAGACAATTTAAATACGATAAATGGTTTGAAAACTGATCTTTATAGTGCACTGAACCAAATAATTACGATATCTTTCGTCTGTATTTTCGTCACCCTTCGGCTTTGATAAAAATAAACCAACTGGCTTGGTTGTGAAACACTCATGCACGCCATTGTGTTCTGTTATTGCAATTACTAACAATTATAACTAAGCAACTATCTGGAAACGTGTGTAATGTTTACTTAGGGCTTGCATGAAGATGATTGGGGTAATCACTTGTTTACGTCCACTGTATACTCACTCCAATACCTTCACCAAAGCTGGCAATGACAGAAATTTAATCCTAACTCACAGATTTGCGAAATTGCATTTTCATCTGAAATAATGTTTTGGAGTCCCCTGACTATGTTTTCAGCGAGTGGTCCGTATGTGCCTGTATGTGTGTGTGTTGTGTTTTAACAGAATATTCCAAAAACGAAAAGTTGCAGCAAGCTCAAGCTTAGTATTCCATTTAGGCACTACTACCGCATCAGACACTAAGATTTCAGGCAAAATCCATCAATCAGAAATGCAACCTCTACTGAATGGTTTATTTCAGTTTTTCGTGTATTTTCTCAAAAACTGCTCCAGCGATTTTCTTTAAACTTCGTATACTATCTACAAACATAAATGCCAATCACTTTTGTGTGAACCATTTTCCCGGAAAAATTCATTGTTGGGGGTTGTGGGGGAATAGTGTCGTTATACTTTTCTTTAAAGTGGCACGTGAGTGCAATATATATACGAGCTTTAAAGTGTACAATAATACTAATTACGAGCCTTAATAGAATTCCAAATTTGAAGAAAATCGGTTAACCGGAAGGCGAATTTGATTTTTACTTTCTCTCTCACTCCTAGTAAGAGGAAGTATTGAAATCGTGTCAAATTTTCGATATCGAGTTTTCACCGGAAATATCTGTGTTGAAGTTCCCTGAGTCCAAAAAAAAAATAGTTTTTAGCAAATGGTCTGTGTGTGTGTGTGTGGTGAACAGCATAGCTCAAAAACGAAAAACCGTAGAAAGTTGAAACTTGATATTCCGTTTAGGTATGACCATGGCATCATTTGATGGTGGCTTATCTGTCAAAATTCCTCAACCGGAAGTACCACTTTACTAGTTTTTTTTTTTTTTTTTTTTTTACTTTTTCGCGTTTTTCTCAAAAATAGCTCCGACCATTTTCATTAAACTTTCAATATCAACTACACATACAACGAGCTACAATTTTTATTTGAAACATTTCTCTGGGAAAATTCATTTAAGGGCAGTTATTAAGGAGGGGAAATTCAGTTTTCCAAGAATTTCATTAAATTTGTTACACAATATGAAATTTGTCAATTATAATTTTGAGAACTGGAGTAAGAGAAAGTTGTGTGAGTGTTTCACACCAGATTTTTTTTTTTATAGTTAGTACCGCTGCCTGTAGGGAGAAGTAGTAGACCGGCTAGCCACTACTTCAGAGATCTTGACGTAATCTCTCTGGGTATCTCATCCTAACAACACGAATAACAATACTTCATTACGTACTGACACCGCCAACATATTCATGCAGTAACACTTGAGCCTTTGTTTTTTTAGTTTATATAAGTAGTTTCAAGAAAATCATCGGAGCCATTTTTGAGAAACTCGCGAAAAAGTGAAAAAAATCATTTAGTAAAGTGGTAAAGTAAACGCACTTCCGGTTATCCGTTTTTTTTTTCAAACTCGAATTTCAACAACATATTTAATTATAATTAACATTATTTAGATGACAGAATTGTCTAATAAACTGAAATAGCACTTTAGATGAAGACCTAACCCCACCTCTCCCCCAAAACTGCCCTTAAATGAATTTTTCCAGATAAATGTTTCAAATAAAAGTTGTAGCGCTTTGTATGTGTAGTTCATTTACCAAGTTTGAAGAAAATCGTCAGTGCCATTTTTGAGAAAAACGCAAAAAGTAAAAAAAAAAAAAACTAGTAAAGTGGTACTTCCGGTTGAGAAAATTTGACAGACAACGTACTGTCAGATGTCATGGTGTTAAGAGAAAATTGTTTGAAAGTTTATCATGTCATTTGTTTCGTTTTTTATTTCTAATTTTCATACATACAAACGAATATATAATTTGTTTGAAGAACAAACCTGCTCTCCGGATACTTCAAAACGTATTTCCGGTGAAATTTCAGTCATGAAAATTTCGCAACGTTCGCAATCGTTCTTTTTGATCGCAAAATTAAAAGCAAATTCTTCAATATATTTAGTTAATTTGGTCTGGTCTAGTTTTTTTTTTTTTTAAATATAAAAATCTGCAATAATTGGCGCAATGTTGGTATAACATACATACATACATACATACATACATACTTAACTTAAACATAATTAAAGAGCCCGCATCGCTAACTTGACAATCAATTTTTTAACAAGCTCTTTATATATTTTATTTTCAGCGGCTCTTTTGTTTAATAATTTTTATCATAATTTATTTATTTTTATTAATCATTATTATTGAAATATAGAATAAGTAGGTTATTATATTTTGTGTAAAATAATAAATAATAATATGAGTTAATAATAAATTCGAGCCCAGTTGCACACATAATAATAAATAGCAAACGATTATGAACCAGTTTTGGCTGTATAGAGAAGAAGTAAGGAACTAGGCTGAGGAACTACCTCCCCACCATTGCCGCTACATTCAACACTTTACCCCTACCACACAATCTGGGTAGGGACGGTGATCTGGATCAGTCACACAGACAGACGAATAGAAGAACCATAGTACGTGCCGTGTTTTCAGTACTGTGCTGGACATATGTTTGTATGCATGTCGCAATAACCACTCTATAAATCACAGAGAATCACCACTGTTCATGAGTACTCTAATAGCGCCCCCTCCCTGCTTAATTTCAATGAAAATAGTCTACGAGTCAATTATACCATTAGAACCCAATTTTCTTTTGGTTGTTACTCCAACAGAAACACAACTTTCTCTTACTTCCAATTAATAAAATTTAATCTTTGAAATTTTCATTAAAATTGCAATGTTTAATTAGTCTGGTCATAAAAATGGTGGTGAGGATTTTACTTGTATACTTATGTGGAGCAATCTATCTATATAAAAACCAGAAAGCTCTTAAGCTTGTGTTGCCGGTAAAAACTCGAATTTCGAAAATCTTGCCCGATCACACACAACACTTCCCCTCACTAGGAGTAAGAGAAAGTAATTTGTTCAAACTTTGATACGGCACCCGCGATCCCTTCGGTTCTATTTGGCACCCACAAATTAGAGTACCCTCTCTATTTGTTTAATTAGACTTAAGAATCTGGAGAGAGAGAGAGAGAGAGAGACAGACTTATGGGTAAAACTTGAAGGCGTAGTTCTTTCTCCCCGTAGAGGTGTCGGACAATCAGCCACTCAGTACAGAATAGTAGCTGGTTGTTCTTTCTCGGGACAAAATCTAAATAGGCTATCCGTTATAAGAGTATGCCATACTTAAATCCAAATCCTGAAGGCCGTACGGCCTTGTTTGAAATAGTCTGACCGAATAGCCATTTATTAACTTTTTCGCCTGCGTCTAACCTGGCGATTTTCACTCATAATTCTACACTATGTTCCTCTGATGGCTGCATTCTTGAGACATCTTGCGAGGCCACAGAGTGGTTCAGGTCTAAGTAATGGTTCCAATGGAATCTTCCCGGGCAACAACAATCTTAGATATCTTTGTACAAATAGTTAGTAATTCCAGCTTTAACAAAGCACCGCTGGTGTCAAGGTTACCGAGGATATCCCGGCAAATGGGAAACAATATCTGATGTAAGAATTACTCACTGCAATTTATATAATTTAGTTGTTGTGGTGGTTGGTTCCGCAAGAGCTGGAAAGTATCAGAGACATTTTCCGTGATAGCCTGCTTCATTTTGTGGTCATCGACCGGTTTCGGGCGTTCGCCCATCTTGAGGATGCGTTTTTCAGACAGTGTGACAACACAGACTTGCACCGAGCAGATTTTTGCTTTATGCAAATGTGTGTTGTCACACTGTCTGAAAAACGCATCCTAAAGATGGGCGAACGCCCGAAATCGGTCGATGACCACAAAATGAAGCAGGCTACTACGGAAAAAGTCTCTGTTACATAATTTAATTAATTAATTAATTTATTTATTTATACATGTATCACATGGCTACAAATTTCATATACGTATAATTGAAAATTTACATATCTACATTCGTAATATAATTATGCAAAAATAAGTCGTACTTTCAATCGGGTATACAGGATTTTCTTCAAACATAGTATATCAACCAACTACACCAATAAATAGCTACAACTATTATTTGAAACCTTATTCGGGGAAAATTGGGAAAATTCCGAGTTGAAAAAAAAAAATCGGTTGACCGGAAGTGCGTTTTCACTGAATAATTCTTTTAATTTTTTTTTTCATAAAAACCTATCACTTTTGTTTGAAACTTTAATCAGAGAAAGTTCATTTAAAGAAATTTTACAACTTTTTGAAAAATATGAAGTATTTTCAATATTGCCCAAATATATTGCTGGTTGGGCTGATTATGTCGTGCATGGAAGGCGTACTCTAAGAATCAGTCTCAAGATTGTAGTCTGAGACTGATTACTCGCTTGCTGAAGTTTTAAAATGTATTTTGAGACCTTACCCGGCCAGGATGTGACGAAGCTTCCTATTTGTTTGCCAACGGGCAATTTAACAGTTTATGAAGTCAACAACGTACATCGTGTATATATATATATATATATTTAATTCTTGTACAAATAGGATTTAGTTTTCGGTTTTCGGTTTTCTTTTCTTTTTTTTTGCCGCCTTTTGCCAAACAATGAGGAATTTCCCGCCTTAATTTCCCTCTCTCCAAATGCACAAAAAAAAAGTGCAAATATTTTCTGTTCAATTTCTTTGGAGATGATAATCTTTGGACATATATTTTTTAAAAAAAAGAAAAAGAAATCTGTATCATTTTAAACTAGTTTTTCCCAATGTCTGATCTAAATAATTAGAATACCTAAGATGAGGGCGAACGTTTAAGGGACACACGTATATAAATCTTTGGCCTGTCTGGGGCTGGCTTAGATTGGGTGTCCGGGGGTGGTACGCCTTTCTCCACCCGCCGTCTGCCCGCCGTGCACACTGCCAACATTCCATAAACTTCGCCAACAACACAAAATAAAAAAAATAAATAGAAAGAGAGGAGTGAGAGGGAGAGAGAAATGACCTGAGGTCGGTGTGTGTGTGTGTGTGTATACTCATATATAGAGGGGAGGAAAGCAGTCGCACTGGCTGGTCTATCATGAAATGGGACACCCTCTTCTTTCTATACGGTCCCACTTACCTGCCTGCCCCCCCTCCAACTTCACTAGTTCTTTATGTTCCATGGACAACAAGAAGAACGATCAAGACGACGAAGAAGATAGCTAAGGGAGAAGGTGAAACCAAAAAACAACTAAATAAAAATACGACCAGGAAGGTCCCAGACGCATAAAAAAAACCCGGTTGGTAGAAACCTTCTAGTTGCAGTCCAATCAAACCAAAAATAAAAAAAAAAAAAAAAAAAATAACCGGTTCCTTTTTCGCGCATAAAACTGTAGTTGTGTCTGGGGAGAGGATGCGCTGGCGCGGTTAGTGCGCGCTGCAAACACCGAAATGGTACAAGGTTTGCCCTGGCCAGGACTTTCTTCTTTTTGTGTATGTCCTGTTTCTTCTTCCTTCATGAAGAACAAGTTGGCGCAGTCGGCTGTTGCATTGGTGCTCCATCCTGCTGTTGGACCAGCTGCTGCACTTGCTGACGTTCTTCTCACTGCTCGAGACGATCAAATAGCACACCTGCAATCTTGTTGTATATTTTGACGCGTGCCCACCATGCCAAACTGGTCTCCTTCTGTTAATCATTAAATCTCACCGCCACTGCCATACAAATATCTCTCTCTGTATGCGAAACCGGAAGTGAATACTTTAAGAAAAGGCCAACGCACTTCTCTTGCTTCTTGTTTCTTTCTTCCTTTTTATTGTTATTATTATAATTTGAAATATTGTGTAGACAACCACACTCACACACACACGTCGACAAATATTGCATCTGCAACTAGTTAATAAACAGTAATTTGCAATCTATACGAGCAAAATAATTAAATACCTGCTATACAACATCTGCCAAATTTAATATCATTAATAACCCAATAAAACCAATTTAATTTACATTTATGAACACCACCCCCCTTTATAATATTGATGACGAAGATTCTACAGTTTCGATTTTTCTCTTGTATTTACGATAGTGGCATATTTCTGTCTGTAAGTGTGTTTACACCAGCAATATATCTCACACAAGAATATATTCCATGCTTCCGTCACGAAGGTTTCCGGTTTCGATGTTTCATTGACAAGTCTAGCCCACCGAAAGGCAGTGGCGACTCCTGACTTGGATATGTGGAGGTTCAATTTCTTTTTTTTTAATTACTTACATTACCTATCATTATTAGTAGCTTGGCTAGATAGAAAATCATGAAGTAAGCCAGGAGCCCATTAAAAACTTGCATCCCCATAATTAAATATGTTAAATTAACAATAAATCTGTCACTGTGCACCCAGAGGAGGACTGTGAAAAAAACGGTTTGAATTCGAAAATTAAGTGGTTAACTTAACGGAAATTTTTATTATCTAAATAAAGGGTTTCAGTTTAAAGGAAATGTCAATGACTTAGCATCGATTCTTTGCTGGGTCATATATCATAGTGATGTTTTAAATACCAATATCAACGTCAAATTTTTATAAATATAAAAATAATATATAAATATAAAAATAATATATAAAAATCCACACATTGGCACAGACACATCACATCACAAAAAAATCTGGTGTGAAACACTCACAACTTTCTCTTACTCCAGTTCTCAAAATTATGATTGACAAATTTTATGGTTTGTGTACCAAATTTAATGTAAATCGTCGAAAAATGAAAAAAAAAACTGTTCAGTAAAAGGGCACTTCCGGTTAACTAATTTTCT